>JAJHZJ010000433.1:3557739-4020239 GCA_023548195.1 Bettongia penicillata ogilbyi | reverse complement strand
CAAACTTTTTAGTCTCAAGAACCCTTTACACTCCAAGAACCCCAAAAATCTCTTGTTTGTGTTTGTATGGATTACATTTATCCATATTTACTGCGTTAGAAATTAAAATGTCTTAGTATTATTGTAAAAGTAGTTTTCACCTCGCAGATCTCCTGAAAGGCCTGGAGGGTTCCTAAGCCACACTTTGAAAATCACTGTATTAAATACTTATGGTCCCTTCAAGCTCTGAAGTTCTGTGAGTCTACTGAATGCTTACAGTGTGCATTAGGCAATCATACCTTCCTCAAAAGAATCTTTTTTTTTTTTGGCAGTTGGTGATAAAGTTTTCTTTTCATCTGCAAATTCAGCTTCATTTTTCTTTTTCACATAGCAAAATAATTAAACCAGACTATTTTTCTGAGTGACTTAGTTGGAAGTAGTTATATCTGGATTATAGAAAATTTTAAAGGGAAAATATGATCTTGTTACTTATAGTTATGCAGTAGGGGCAGCTAGGTGGTGCAGCAGGTAGAGCACCAGGGCAGGAGTCAGGAGGACCTGAGTTCAAATCTCACCTCAGACACTTGACACTCACTAGCTGTGTAACCTTGGGCAAGTCACTTAACCCGAGTTACCTCATCCCAAGTCATCTCCAATCATTCTGATGAATTTCTGGTCACTGAATTCAGGTGACTCTGGAGAAGAGTGAGGCTGGTGACCTGCACAGCCCTCCCTCACTCAAAGTCAAGTGCAAGTCATGTCATTACTTCTCTGATGGCATGGTCTTCTTTGGCAATGAAGGAGGAACACACACACAGTTGCACAGTAACTTGAACTGCTAACTTTGTTGGTAAGTAGCAGTCTTTAGAGGACCTACTTTAATAAATGGATTTCTTTCTAAAGTACTTGAAGGGGCTTTAAAAATTATCTATTCTCATACTCATTTTAGAAATTCATTTTACTTGGTTTATGTTGTTCATTTGTATGGGAAGGAAATGTTTTGTTGAGCACTTGTCTCTCAGCCCAGCTCATTCCTATACTAGCCCAGGCTGCAAATCAGTGCATTATGAATTACTGAGATTTCTTTGTATGTGCATGTGTAAGCTAAAAGTAGATACCAGTATTCACATCAAGGAAGAACAATTTTCACCGTGATTCAACTGGATTCTTATTTACATGTCTTTCTCAAAGGTGATTGTTTGGTTTGTGTGTGTATGTGTGTGTGTGTGTTTTAGTTATTACTTTTTTTAACTAAGCATTCTTGTGTGATTTATGAGGCAGTTTGAATTTTTCTTGAATTCTTAAACACGGAACCAAACTCATATATGTATAGTAAATAGTAAATGAAAGCCATTTGCAAGCACATTAAAGAGGTCAGACCTCTCATAAAGACAGAAGGCACTCATGAAAAACATCCCATCCATAATACATGTACGTAAGAATGCTTCTTAATGAAACACATGGCCTCTAGCAAACACAGCTTTCAAATGGTTCAAATTCCCTGATAGTCCTTTTTGAATTAGAGTTTTTAAAAAATATGTTCCTATTTGCAATTTGACTTATTAGGCTAAAACTTTTTATTTTTAATTTTCCTGTTATTATCCAGTAAAAAGGCTGCTGTACTTGTGGTCCGAGGTTCAAGTCTAAGTGCTTGTGCTTGCGCTGTGTGACAATGGATAACTTACTGAACCTCAGCTTGCCTCAGTTTCCTCATCTGTTAAAAGGAGAATAGAAACACAGGCAGATGCTGGAGATATTGTCAGTTCCATTCCAGACAACCACAATAAAGTGAATATTGCAGTAAAGTAACTCACAAGAATGGCTTGGTTTCTCAGTGCATATAAAAGTTATATTTACACTATACTGTAGTCCATTAAATGTACAATAGAATTATGTGTAAAAACAAAGTATATACCTTAATTTTAAAATAGTTGATTGCTAAAAATGCCAGACATCATCTGAGCCTTCAGCGAGTTGTAATCTTTTTTTGCTGGTGGAGGTGTCTTGTTTCAGTGTTGAGAGCTGCTGACTGATCAAGGTGGTGGCTGCTGAAGGTTGGAGGACCATGGCAATTTCTTAAAATAAGACAACAATGAAGTTTGCCACCTGCAATTGATTCCTCCTTTCATGAAAGATTTCTCTGTAGCTCACGAGGCTCTTTGATAGTGTTTTACTCTTGGTAGAACTTCTTTCAAAATTGAAACCCTGATCCTGCTTTATCACTGAAGTTTGTGTAATATTCTTCAATATTATGTCTCAGAGAGTAGGGAAGCCTGTGCGGAAAGGGAAAGGGAGAGAGATAGTCACTAATGCATTTATCGATTAAGTTCACTGTCTTATGTGACATGGTTTCTGCCTCCCCACCAAAAAAATTGTTATAAATGATATCAAAGATCTCTGATCACAGATCACCATAGCAGATATAACAATAATGAAAAAGTTTGAAATGTTTTGAGAATTACCAAATTATGACTCAGATACATGATGTGAACACAAACTATTAGAAATATGGCACCTACAGACTTGCTCGATCTTCAATTTGTACAACAACACACTCTCTAAGTAAAAGCACAACAAACTGAGGTCTGCCTGTACCTGTCTCTCAGGGTTGTTGCTAAGAAAGCCCCTCATAAACCAAAGGAATTAAAAAGTACTTGATAAATGTGAGTCCTTCCTGTTATTGCCAAGGGACTGTTTTGTCTTTGGAAAGTGAGGCTACTTAGGATGGAATTGCTTTTAATTTGAAGGTTATTCTTGACTACGGCCTTAGGAAACTTGGCTTGTCAGTCACAATCACCTGGAAAGTCAAGCTCCTAGAAGGAGATCCAAGGCATTAGAAAAGCACCGTCTTAAGATTTTATGAAGATGATCAAGGAGCTGTCATGTGGATGGACTACACTCTCCCTGCTTGCGCCCAGAGGGCAGAACTAGAAACCCACAGTGGACATTGAAGGAAAGTCTTCAGCCAGAGTTAAGGATGAACTTCCTAACAATGGGGGCCATTCCCAAATGGAGTGGGCTGCCTAACGATGCCTCCTCTGCCCTACCCTCTGCAGGGGGTATGTTCTAGAAGGATTCTCATGTAGGCACAGGTTGAAGCAGAGGGTCTTGCTCTCTAATTCTGATTCTCTACTTGAATTATTGGCCGAGAGTAACATTAAGAATTGTATTCTCAGCAAGAGGTTCTAAAGATGTTCCAAAATGGGGAAGGAAAAGGAATACCCATTTATTAAGCTCCTACAATGTTATCCCAAGTGCTTTTTACAATTCTTAACTCATTTCATCTTCTCAACAACCCTGGAAGTGAGTGCTGCTATTATGCTCATTTTACAGTTCAGGCAACTGAGGGAGATAGAGATTAAGTGACTTGCCCACACAAATAAGTGTCTAAAGCAGATTTTGAATTCTGGTCTCCTGACCCCAGGCTCAGCACTCCATCCACTGCCTTACTAGCAACCTATCATAGGACCAGCTGCCTCCCCCCACACACACACACATTCAAGAACAAGTCTATAAAATTAAAAATGGTAGAGACTTCTCCATCAAAATGCAAAGTTACCTCATGAAGCTTAGAAGAAGCTCTATGAAGAGCCAGCATGGCATTGTGGATAAAGAAGTAGCCTTGGAGTCAGGAAGAACTGAGGTTAAATATTGCCTCAGGTTCTTCCTAACTGTGTGACTCCAGATACATCACTTAACCCCAGTGTCCCTCAGTTGTCCCTCAGTTATCTCACTGTCAAAGATCTATTAAGGCCAATTACCCCCCCACCCCCCAGGATTGTTGTGAAGAACAAATGGGATATAAATGAAAGAATGTTACAGTGTTATGGTAACCTTAAGGCACTATATAAATGTTATCATTATTATTAGTAGAGTAGATTTTGAACAGCTTTTTTGAACATGTATTTCTGAGTTTAAAAAAAGTGCACATCCTCAAATAGGCATATTTTCTCATTTATAAAATATATATACATGTATTACTATGCTAGTAATTATGTATATTGTAAAACTGACACAAATATGAATTTAAAAGGATGAGATAGATAATATAGCACTTTGGAAATACTTTGTCTGTTGGCACAGAAAGCCTTTTTGCTCTCACCAAAGTAGAATAATTAATAATGGTATTCTTAGTGACAGCAATATGATGGAATATGCTTCATTATTTTTTTAAAATCTGGTATGACACTATGATACAGTGATTCAGAGATCTGTTTCTAAATTTGTTTTATTTCAGAATTTGGATTTAATGCTTCTTGTAGATGAAAGAGATAATCTCACAAAGAAACATGGATCCAAATGGAAGAAATGTTTCAGTGACTGAGCTCACAAAATCATTGCACCCATTTTTTATTTCCATTCACCAGTGATACACAAAGATTTTGTTGAAATTCAGCTAGTCAATTTCCACCTTCCTTAGTGCCAGTTAAAGAATTTTGCCAACAATCGGAAAGTATTGCATTTTTATAATTTTAACAAATGAGTTCAAAATCCACTAGAACTATTAATTTGGAAGACTTTTGAGGAGGTTAGATAATTACCACTCCCTCTTCCTCTGTAGGGGCAGCTAGGTGGTGCTGCTGTGGATAGAGTGCTGGGTGAGTCTGAAGACTCCTCTTCCTGTGTTCAAATCTGACTTCAGATACTTCCTAACTGTATAACCCTGGGCTAGTCACTTAATCCTGCTTGTCTCAATTTCTTCATCCATAAAATGGGCTGGAGAAGGAAATGACAAATCACTCCAGTGTCTTTGTTAAGAAAACCCCAGATGGAGTCTCGAAGAGTCTGGCTCAACTGGACTGCAACAACATGCTGATTAACATCTTAGTGGGGGTATCCAATGCACGATTGAGGACCTATAATGTGCACACATGGTCTTGTGTCAGACTCTAAGTCATGTGCTACAGAAAGGGAAGCTTGCTCTTATGGTAATCACAAAACTCCTACAATTTTCAAGCAAAGAAACTGCCTCCATTTCAACTGCTCCTCATGATTCATTTAAATGATGATCTATATAAAAAGAAGCAAAGGAATTCCCAATAGGTAGTACACTTTTCCTTGCATGAAGGACTGCCCCAAGGAGCCATTTCCTTTCATGTACAGTGAGCCAATGTGAAGCATCTGTATTACCATCGGAATAAAATTTTAATGCAGAATAAAATATTAGGGTTTAGCATCATTGATTCTTAAGCTAATATTCTCCCATAATGCTGTGCTAATTGGGCAGAATTAAAATAAGCTGATGGGCTATTTTCAGGATTTTTCAGTCTATCACGTAACTTTTTTCATTCATTTCTGGGACTTTGATTAAGATGAAATGAGTTTATTAAATAAAAGACTATGGAAAAATGAAGGCCCTGAGCAGGAAGGCCTCCCCACAGTGATTAGACAAGGGGAGGATGGAAAATTAAAGGGAGCAAAGAGAGAAGAAGGAAAAGACCCAGGTTTGTGGCACTGTTTCCTATGAAGTAATTTCATGAAATAAGCAATTATTAAGTGCCTTCTAGGTACCAGGCTTTGTTCTAGGTGCCAGGAATATAGAAGTAAAAGTGAAGGGGTGACTGCCCTTGGAGTACTTCCTTTCTACTTGAGAGAAATCTGGATAGACATAAATTAATACAAAATATACACAAGATAATTTGGCTTGAGAGGCAAGAAATAGTGGCTAGAAAACCAGTTTCAAAACAAGAAAGATCTAATTTCTACCTGTGCCTTTAATACATACTATCTCTAACCTTGACAAGACACTTAACTCCTCAGTCCTCTACATAATTGTGACACTATAATTTTCAGCAGGAAAGCAACCTTCATTGATAGAGAGAATTCCTTCACCTAGGAGTTCGCTATGCCAGCAAAGTTTTAAGTCTCATTATTATCCTTATTGTTAATTTTGAGTGAAAGGCAACACTAGGACAGCAAAATCACAAGTCCAGTCATTATCCTTTTTGTTAATTTACAGTGAAAGACAGCATGAGATAATAAATGGAGAGTTTGTCTCAGAGCCAGGAAGACTGGGGCTCAAGGCTTACCTCTGGTGTCTACTGACTGTGGGACCCTAGGCAACTCTCTTTCCTCTCTATAAGGGCAGTTTCCCCTTACAACTGCCCTTTATAGTCTTATGAGCTTAGGCAGTTTGTAACCTGCCATCTTTCCCCTCTGTAACCTTTCAAAGGAGTTTATGACCAAAATTGATTCTTCTCTTGATCTGTTTGCCAAATAAAGCTAAATATCACCTGATTATTGATTAATATTATTAAGGGAGTTTGGGAGATCTTTTGATCTCCTTATTTTGTTAGCAATAGGTCAAATTTATCTCAGAATTGGTAATAGAATTATAATTTTTTGTTTATTTCCATTTTTTATATTGACACCCTATTTGAACAGATAGGATTGAATTTCTGCAATTGCATACAGGTTTGTCTTCTAATCTTTATCCTTCCTCATAATAGCATTGATTTTTTAAAAACTATTGTTCTTAACTAACTGCTATTTTAGTTGCACATGGGAAACTGTTTGTAAAATTACTTGTTGGTGGGCATTTATTAAATACCTACTATTTCCAAGTGCTGTGCTAAGCTTTGAGGGGCAGTCAGTCATTTTCTGACCATTAAATGGAATTTGTGTCATTTTTGGCAATATCGTTCAGTTGTTTCTGAATTCCTTTTTGAACATACCAAGAATCATAAAATCACAGAATTTGAGAAGTGTAAGAGACTTCAGTGGCCATCTGGTCCAATCCATATACGAAAGACACATATGTCTATATATAACTAACAAGTGGTCATCTAGCATTTCCTTGGCAGGGGATCCCACTACCTCTCAAAGCAGTCCATTCCACTGTGGGACAACTATAATTGTTAGTAAGCTTTTCATGGCATGGGCCCTCCTTCTCTTTCCTGTTGTTTTTCCATGACTGGATTGAAGGGAGAAGCCAAGAGAGTGGCAGGAAGAAGTACCAAGAAGGTACTGACAAGAAGGGGAGCATAACTAAGATTAAGTGACAACTTCCTGGCAATGCCAATCACCAGCCTGGCATAACACCACAGCTCCACCACAACACACCCCATCCTGCACTGTTAGATGCACAGTTTCTGTTTGTTTATTTTAATGTTTCAGGTTCCTTTTTTATAAATAAACTATTGAGAGGATTCTTTCTGGTCCATCAACACAAGTGTTTTACTGATCCATAAGTGGCCATTCAGTCCAGCCTATATCCAAAAAGATATGCCATAAAGATATCCCCTCTATGCCATAACTGACATGTGATCATTTAGCCTTTGCTTGAAGACTTCCATGGAACCAAAGGTGTGCTGAAGCCCACTCCAACCAGCCAACAACAGCCAGTTGTTAAATTTTCAGTGCAAGCATTTACATCTGAAGTCAGCAAATGCTACAAATTGAGACTTGAATTATTATTTTGTTGATTGTCTAGGCTTAAGAAAATGATGGTAATAATAAATGTTAATAATGCAGGTTAAATTTAGAAGTATTTCTTTTTTTTCTTTTGGAGAGCTAGTTCTTAAACATTTACCAGCACATTCCTAGATGGAATTCCTTCCCAGAGTAGCCCATGCCAATCTGAGAAAACTTGAATTTTTCACATTTGCATGGATCCAGTTTAAATCTACCTCTCTGAAACTCTGCCCCTCCCCTCACATTGCTCTGAGTTTTGGACTCTGGGGAACAGAGTCTAATATTAATCCCTCTTCTATAAAATGAAGTTTCAGATATTTGAAGAGAGATACTATGACCTCCAACCAAGTCTTTTTTCTAGTTCTAGTTCCTCCTACTAATCTCCCTAGGGCATCATCTCAGATCCTTCACCATCCTGGTTGCCTTGCTTTGGGTGTCTTGGCTCATCAGTGCTCATCTTCTTAAACAAATAACTCCAAACCTCCCTTCTAATAACTTCATCACTCACTTCAGTCAACAACTGATTCCTAATTGCTTTGGAGGTCAGCTAGGTGGTGCCATATATGGAGCAATGGGCTTGGAATTAGAAAGACTCATCTTCATGAGTTCAAATCTGGCCTAGATACTTCCTAGCCATGTGACCCTGCACAAGTCACTTCACCCTGTTTGCCTCAGTTCCTCATCTATAAAATGAGTTGGAGAAGAAAATGGCAAACCATTCCAGTGTCTTTGCCAAGAAAACCCCAAATAAGATCACAAACAGTTTGTGTGTGTGTGTGTGTGTTCGTCCTTCATTGCCACAGAAGATCATGCCATCAGAGAAATAATGACATGACTTGCACTTGACTTTGTTTTGAGTGAGGGAGGGCTGTGCAGGTCACCAGCCTCACTTCTCGTCCAGAGCCATCTGAATCCGGTGACCAGATATTTCTCAGGATGACTGGAGATGACCCAGGATGAGGTAATTGGGGTTAAGTGACTAGACCAAGGTCACACAGCTAGTAGGTGTCAAGTGTCTGAGGTAAGATTTGAACTCAGGTCCTCCTGATTCCCACACTGGTGCTCTATCCACTGTACCACCTAGCTGCTCCTTCACAAAGAGTTGGATATGAATGAAATGACCAACCAATTTTCTCCTGGAAGAAGTATGTGTTTCATTATCCAACAGCTCCTTCACTGTAAGAATGGGACAGAGCCTCTTACACACAGGCAAAGGGCCCATCAATCAACTAGCTCCCTGGGCCATATCCAAGATCCTTGCCTTTCGAAAGACCATTCTTAAGGCTTTTGTGTGGTGTCTCTCATTCTTATGGAATGTGCTAACTGATGCTATGGCATCTGGGGTTCCAGGCAAGGCAGGCTAGTTAGTGGTGTATCAACTTTCTACCCAAACAATTTTGATTTTTACAGTCTCTTTTAGGATGTGCTTTTATTGAATGGGATAACTCTGTGATAGAGACTTCCTGATCATGAGCCTAGAAAAAGGGAAGGCTGGAGGATTTCAGACTCATCAATCTTCCACAGAAGGAACTGGCAGATGGGGCCCACTGAGTTATATGTCTTCAGTTACATATGAGAGCCAATCTAGCAAAACTACCATCCATAACCAAATGGTGAATGTGGCCTTCAACCAGATGGTTTCACATCTCTCAAGGGGACCATGCCAGGCAACTGATGAACCATATTGTCTGTGACTTGGCAAGCAATCAGAGTGACATTTTGCCTGTAATCAGGAGCACAAATATTCCTTTCTGTGCTCTATAGAGAA
The DNA here is from genome assembly GCA_023548195.1 of Bettongia penicillata ogilbyi. Lineage (NCBI taxonomy): Eukaryota > Metazoa > Chordata > Mammalia > Diprotodontia > Potoroidae > Bettongia > Bettongia penicillata. The sequence continues at coordinate 4,011,079 of JAJHZJ010000433.1, read as the reverse complement.
AATTCATGATGCAAGCAACAGCATCAGCAATGACAGTTCCAAACCAACTCAAAACGTGACCAATAATATCCCTCCATTAAATTGTTGAGTGGGAATAAGTACAATATAGTCTTAGGCACATAGGTGTACTGGTCATGGCCCCTGTTGAAGATTAACTAGAGTTTCTAAGATAACATTTGGGATGATCACATCTAGTGCTGTGCCAATTCAGGGGGCTCCAGATTATTTCCACAAGGATATGATTCGGTTTCCAATGACAAAGATTGCTAATGATGTACCTACTGTCCTAGAGCTTTTCCCAAAAATATTCCCCCTGCTTTTTTAGGGTTTTTCAATGTCTTTTTTTGTAGATAATTATTAGCTGGTAGATTTGGAACTGGAAGAGACCTTAGACATATTCTTGTCCAACCTCCTCATTTTACAGAAGAAGAAACTGAGGCCCAGGGTGATGAAGTGACTTGTCTGAAGGTGCACTAGTGGTAAATAGAAGAGGCAGGATTTAAGCCCAGGTCCTCTGACTCCAAATATAGCTTTCTGTCTGGTGTATCATAGCTGTTCTTGGATCACACAAACTGGCTGTAGAAAGATGATAAGTGCATTTCCATCAACCATGTATTTAAAAAAAAACAACTTGTTCCATCTTATGAGTTCCTTTAATGACCTCTAAGCTTCCTCATGAAGTCAACATCTATCTTTTCAATACCATTTTGCTCTTCCATCAATAATGCCAGGCTACAAGTCATGGAATAGAGTGGTCCCTAAATAATTGAGATTGAAGATCACGCAAAGGGCAATGGAAAGGTGAATAGTGATCATGAGCAGAATAGCACATGATATATGGTATAAAATTGATGGCAGTTGTATTGATGAATCTTCATTGGGCAAATTGCAATCAGTATCATTGGAGTACCCACAATGATGAGATTTCAGAGCCAGCATGTGGGATACCAGATGTTATCTGAACAGCTGAGCTATTTCTGATGGCAATGTTTCTCAGTCCGATGTTGAGGACCTGTTTTAACTCTTTCTTTGCCCCCACTAGCTCATTTTCTCTTTTTTTTTTTGAAAATTTTATCATCAAAAACTACTAACGGGTCACTCACTTCGCATTTATTTGAAGTGCTCACTATATTCTAGGCACTATTCCAGGTGGTAGGATTGGTGCTCATAGTTTGAATGGTGGATTCAATCTAACTACTCAGTCTTCCAGAGCAGTCTTGTCAACTACTCTGTGCCCAGTGGAAATCGTGCTCAACAGGTAAGTTCATCGGAATGTTGAATGTCCACTTTAGGTAACAGCTGTCATTTCTTAAATGACACCAGTTCTGGAAGGTTTTTCATTATTTTTAATTATTTTAAAGGAAAATTAAAAATCCTTTAAAACATGACTGGGTATATATTCTAATTAATTCATGCAATTTATGTCCAATACAAAGCACTAATCTTGTGAATAATAATACCATGTAATCATAGATCTTGGGAAAGTTAGTTCCTCTTGTTTCCTCTTCTATAAAATGAAAGAACTGAACTAAAACTTACCTACTAATTCACTTCCAGCTCTAAATCTAAATCCTCTTCTATGTCTGTGGAACCCAATTTCTCATCTGTAAAATGTGAATAAGCATGATCATACTTCCACTGCTTACCTCATATGATAGTAGTGAGGAAAAATCTTTGTAAACCTTGAAGCACTGTGGAGATGTCAGAATGATGATGAATAAGAAATGAAAAATATAAGGAAAAAGATGATTTTTGTTTTCCATGCTGGAGAGGGAGCATGAGGTAGTGGCTGAAAGACCTGGGTTCAAATCCCACTTCTGACATGGACACTCCTCTGTGACCCTGGGCAAGTTACTGAACCTCTCATGCTACCAAAAATTCTCTAAAGGTATAAATTATAGATGAATTTCCAATTTACATCCATGGAGGGAGTTTTTACCCAGCATATTCCCCACAGAGATGAAATCCTGGGTCTGGGCCCAAAGACATGACAAAAGGATGCTTACTGAAATCTATAGGCTGCTCAGATAAAATTCTCAAAGGCAAAAAAAATCCAAAAGAGAAAAATTAACTTGGACTGTATTGAAGAAAGCAACTTGAGAAAGAACTCAATTTTGAGCATATATAATATATTCCTCTGAAAAGTTCAGTGTTGATTCTTATGACCAGGTGCAATTCCTACAACTTATCAAGATGAGATAATGCATTCTGGGTAGGATGATCCCAGCATCTTAAGACCTGACACAATGGAAAAAAGTCATTTCATTCATCCATCCTACCCTTATCCCATCTGCTAGTCAACATCATGTCCACACTATCTCAGGAAGATAGTCATTTGATGATACTAGATCTCTCAAAGAAGGATAATGTTTAGCCTTATCTTGGATATCTCTTATTTTTTCCTCTTGAACTGAAGATAAATCTGTAGAGAAATGATACAAGGTGTCTTGGGGAAAATACTACATAGAATAAAAAGGTTCAAACTAAGGGAACATGAAGGCCCTAGAAAGGGTTCTGTGAATAAAAATCAGAGCAAATCATTAAATGTAAAGGATTGGGAATTATTTGGTTGGGAGAAAATAAAGATATTGGCAAGCTAATTTGTTTTCAGAGTATCTGGAGCATTGGAATTCAGAACTTACTTTGGCCTTAATTTCATCATCCGTAAATTAGCAGAAATGAGTACTGAGGTCTTCCAGAGTTAAAACCTATTATCTCAATCATAATCAATAGTTCATTATTTCCACTGACTAGAGAATAAAGGAAACTGGCCCAGACTGTCCCAACTTGGGAGAGATTTAAATTAGAGATTTAGAAGAATTTTTGAAAGAAAGAATAGTAACTCATTCCACTGTTTGGAAGCAGGAAAAGTTCTGAGGTCCTGAGGTGTACCTCTAACTGTAAGCTTTTCTATTCAGGTGCAGCAATTGGGGGTATAAAGCTATATGGAAATAATAGGATGTAGCCAGTGTCTGACTTTTTTTACTCCTACAGTTTTCTAAGGTTCTGAGCCCATCTGTGGTCATGCCATCTTGTGCCTATAAAGACAGAGATCACTCAGTAAGCATATTCAATGTCTGATACCTGACATAAAAATGCAAATTAGTTAACTTGTGCATGACTCAGGCTTATAAGATACTGTAAGACTTTTGCCCTTGCTAAGTATTTTTCAGAGCTGGTTCAAAGTTGTTATAGGTCTCATGAGCAACTGTATACTTGGAAACAAACCTGGGCATTAATTCACAAGTGACTACATTCAGGTTACCAATATATTTTCCATGATGCTGAAATTCTATTTTGGATAAGAGGCCTTTAGAGAATCATGAGATAGTTTAAGGAAATTTTTCACTGTTAAGTCACCGTGGAAGCCCTACTCCTATAGCTGATCATGGCGGTGACTATGAGGTTGAAAGAGGGTCAGTGACACAGATGCTTTGGAAAGTGCTACCAAACTAGGAAAACTTTCTTTCTTTTTGGGAGGGTAGAGGGAAGTAAATAATGTTTTTCCCCAATTACATGTAAAGATAATTTTCAACATTCATTTTTTTATAAGATTTTGAGTTTCAACTTTTTTCTCCCTACCTCCCTGCCATCTCCCCTCCTCTAGATGGCAAGTAATCTGATATAGTTATACACATGCAATCATGTAAACATATTTCCACATTAGTCATGTTGTGAAAGAAAAAAATAGAACAAAAGGGGAAAATCACACAAAAATAGTGAAAATAGTATGCTTCGATCTGTATTCAGATTCTAGAGTTTTTCTCAGGATGCAGATAGCATTTTCCATCATGAGTCTTTTGGTATTGTCTTGGAACATTGTGTGGCTAAGAAGAGCCAAGTCAGTCATAGTTAATCATCATACAATGTTGCTGTTACCATGTACTATGTTCTCCTGGTTCTACTCACCTCACTCAGCATCAGTTCATGTAAATCTTTCCAGGTTTTTCTAAGAGCATCCTGACTGTCATTTCTTATAACACAATAGTATTTTACTACAATTGTATACCATAACTTGTTCAGTCATTCCTCAATTGATGGACATGCCCTCAATTTACAATTCTTTGCCACCACAAAAAGAGCTTCTAGAAATATTTTTGTACCGGTAGGTCCTTTCCCCTTTTTATGATCTCTTTGGGATACAGATCTAGCAGTGACAATACTGGATCAAAAGGTATGCACAGTTTTATAGTCCTTTGGACATAGTTCCAAATTACTCTCCACAAAATGGTTGGAATGGTTCACAATTCCACCAAAAATGCATTAGTGTTCCAATTTTCCCACATCTTCCCCAACATTAATCATTTTCCTTTTCTGACATATTAACCAATCTGATAGGTATGAGGTTGTTCCTTGGAGTTGCTTTAACTTGCATTTCTCTAATTAATAGTGATTTAGAGCATTTTTTTCCATGACTATAGATAGCTTTAATTTCTTCATCTGAAAACTTCCTGTCATTATCCTCTGACCATTTATCAACTGGGGAATGAATTGTATTCTTACAAATTTGACTCAGTTTTCTGTATATTTCAGAAATGAGGCCTTTATCAGAAGCACTGGCAGAAAAAATTGTTTCCTAGTGTTCTGCTTTCCTTCTAATCTTGGTTGCATTGGCTTTGTTTGTACACAAACTGTTTAATTTAATGTAATCAAAATTATCCATTTTGCATTTCTAATGTTCTCTCTCTTTTTTGGTCATAAATTCTTCCCTTTTCCACAGAGATAACAGCTAAATTATTCCTTGATCTCCTAATTTTCTTATGATATCACCCTTTCTGTCTAAATCATATACCCAATTTGACCTTATTTTGGTATACGTTAAGAGATGTTGGCCTATACCTAGTTTCTGCCACTTTAGTTTTCTTTTTTTTTTTTGTCATATAGTTAGTTCTTATCCAAAAAGCTAGAGTCTTTGGGTTTATCAAACAACAGATTACTGTAATCATTTACTGCTCTGTCTTTTGCACCTAATCTATTCCACTGATTTGCTACCTTATTTCTTAGCCAGTACCAAATAGTTCTGGTGATTTATAGGTTGATCTGGTATGGTTAGGTCATCTTCCTTTGCACTTTTTTTCCATTAATTAATTAATTTTTCCATTAACTAATTTTTTCATTAATACCCTTGATATTCTTGACCTTTTGTTGTTCCAGATGAATTTTATTATTTTTTTTCTAGCTCTATAAAATTTTTTGTAGGTTGATTGCTCTGGCACTGAATAACTAAATTAATTTAGGTAGAATTCTAATTTCATTTTATTAGCTCACTTGACCCATGTGCAATTGATATTGTTCCAGTTGTGTAGATCTAACTTAGTTGCGTGAGAATGTCTTATAATTGTATTCATATGGTTCTTGGCTAGTAGACTTCCAAATGTTTTATATTATCTACAGTTACTTTAAATGAAATTTGTCTATATTCTTCCAGAGATTTGTTGATAATATAAAGAAATGATTATTCATGTGCGTTTATTTTATAAACTTTGCTAAAGTTGTTAAATTATTTTAAGGAGTTTTTTAGTTGATTCTCTAAGATTTTCTAATCATACCATCATATCACCTGCAAAGAATTATAGTTTTGTTTTCTCATTGCCTATTCTAATTCCTTTGATTTCTCTTTCTTCTCTTAACATTTCTAGTACAATATTGAATAACAGTAGTGATGATATCATCTTTATTTCACTCCTGATCTTACTGGGAAGGTTTCTAGCTTATCCTCATTACAGATAATGTTTGCTGGTGATGTTAGATAGGTACTGCTTATTTTAAGGAAAGCTCCATTTATTTCTTTATGCCCCAGTAATTTTAATAGGAATGGGTGCTATATTTTGTCAAAAGTTTTTTCTGCATCTATTGAAATGATTGTATGATTTCTGTGGGTTTTGTTATTGATACAGTCAATTATGCCAATAGTTTTCCTAAAATTGAACCACTCGTGCATTTCTGATATAAATCTCACCTGATCGTCGTGTATTATCCTCATGAAAAGTTACTGTAATCTCTTTGCTAATATATTATTTAAAATTTTTGCATCCATATTCATTAGGGAAATTGATTTATAATTTTCTTTCTCTGCTTTGGCTCATTTTGGTTTAGGAATCAGACCCATATTGGTGTCATTAAAGGAATTTGGTAGAACTCCTTCATTTGTTTTTTTCCAAATAGTTTATAGAGTTGTTCTTTAAATATTAGTACAATTACTTACTCTTTAATTATTGGAATTAGTTGTTCTTTAAATATTAGTACAATTCTCTTGTAAAACCATCTGGTCCTGGAAATTCTTTCAGATTCATTAGTCATTAGTGACTTATTAAATTTCTTTTTCTAAAATGTTTTTAAATATTTTATTTCCTCTTCTGTCAATCTGGACAATTTATATATTTTTTATAAATACTCATTCATTTCACTTAAATCGTCAGATTTATTGACATAAAGTTGGACAAAATAGCTTCTAATCACTGTTTAATTTCCTCCTCATTAGTGGTGAATTCAGTCTTTTCATTTTTGATTCTGGAAATTTGGTTTCCTCTTTTTCTAAAATCAAATTAACCAAAGGTTTATCTATTTTATTGGGTTTTTTTTCCCATAAAACTAGCTCTTAGTTTTGTTTTGTTAGTTCAGTAGTTTTTTTTTTTTAAATCTTTGCCTTGAATTTCAGAATTTCTAATTTGGCATTTAATTGAGATTTTTAATTTGTTCTTTCATGTCAAATTAGTTCTCTTTCCTTGTTTTATTCAGGTAAGCATTTAGAAATATATCATTTCCCCTAAGTACTGTTTTGGTTGCATCTCATAAATTTTGGTATGTTGTATCATTATTGTCATTCTCTTTGATGAAATTATTGATTGTTTCTATGATTTGTTTGACCCACTCATTCTTTAGTATTAGATTATTTGATTTCCCATTAGTTTTATTCTATCTTTCCATGACCCTTTACTACATGTAATTTTATTACATCAAGTTCTGAAAAAGATGCAATTATTATTTCTGCCTTTCTGCATTTGATTGTGAGGTTTTCAATGCCCTAATACATGGTTAATTTTTATATAGTTGCCATGTACCACTGAGAAAAAGGTTTATTCCTTTCTATCTTTATTCAGTTTTCTCCATATATAACTTTTCTAAAGTTCTACTCACCTTAACCTCTTTCTTGTTTATTTTGTGGTTAGATTTATCTAGTTCTGAGAAGCAGAGGTTAAGGTCCCCCACTAGTATAGTTTTTTTGTCTATTTCTTTCTATAACTCATTTAAATTCTCCTCTAAAAATTTGGATACTATATCACTTGGTGCATATCTGTTTTGTACTGATATTACTTCAAATGCAGTTTCCTTCCTTGTCCCTTTTAATTTAATCTAATTTTGCCTTTGTCTGAAATTAGGATTGCTGCCCTTATAGATTTTTTTTTTACTTCAACCGAAGCATTATATATTCTGCTCCAACCTTTTTCCTTTACTCTCTGTGTGTTTCTGCTTCAAATGTATTTCTTGTGTACAATATATTGTAGGATTCTGGTTTTTAATCCACTCTGCTATTCACTTTCTTTTTTATGGGAGAGGTCATCCTGTTCATAATTATGATTACTAACTGTATATTTCCTTCCTTCCTATTTCTGCTTCTAATGTTATTCTCTCTCTCCTTTTACCCTGTCCCACCTCACCACTGTTTTGCTTCTGCCCCTGCCTCCCTCAATCTCCCCTCCCTTCTATCAGCCCCCACTCCCTTTTATTTTCCCTTTCCCTTCCTAATTCCCTGGAGGTTAATATGGATTCTCTACCCAACTGACTTCTCTACCTTCTTTGAGCTAAACCTGATGAAAATAAGGTTCAAACAATACTCACCCCCTCCCTTTTTTCCCTCTATTGTAATAGGTCTTTCATGCCTCAGCATGTGATATAATTTATCCCATTCTGCTTCCCTCTTTCCTCTTCTTCCAGTACAATCCTTTTAATCTCACCTTACATTTTTTATCGCCTCAAATTCAACTTATACCCACACCCCTCTGTCTAAGTATACTCCTTCTAACGGCCCTAATAGAGGTACAATTCTTAAAAGTTAACAAGTATCATCTTCCCATGTAGGAATGTAAACAGTTTAATCTTATTGAATACAATGTTATTTCTTTCCTATTTACCTTTTCATGTTTCCCTTGAGTCTTGTACTTGGAAATCAAATTTTCTGTTCAGCTCTAGTCTTTTTATCAGGAAAGTTTAAAAGTCCCTTATTTCTTTGAATGTCCATCTTTCACACTAGAAAATTATGCTCAGTTTTGCTGAGTATTTGATTCCTGGTTGTAATGTAAGATCCTTTGCCTTCCAGAATTTCATATTCCAAATCTTCTGATCCTTTAAGGTAGAAGGTGCTAAATCTTGTGTTATCTTGACTTTGTCTCCACAATGCTTGAATTCTTTCTCTCTGGGTGCTTGCTGTATTTTCTGCTTGACCTGATAATTCTGAAATTTGGCTACAATATTCATTAGAATTTTCATTTTGGGATCTCTTTCAGGAGGTGATTGGTGAAGTCTTTCAATGATGATTTACCCTCTTGTTCAAATATCAGTCCTCAAACCCAATTCAGTCTGGAGCTCATAGACTGGGCAACAAGTCCCCACCCACTTAGCACAGAATGGGTTTAAATGCTAAATAGTAATTATTTCTCTTTTACCCAGGAACCCTGAGGGTCTTCTTCTCCCAGTCTGATTTTTTTTTTACTAAAGGGGCCATCCCTTGAGCAACTACTTAAAGAAGCCTATTCATTGAATGGGTATATCTTACTCAAAGTAAGAATGCTATAGGACCTCAGCCTGAAGGGTCCAGGGTCTCACATTGCATCCTGGGCCATCTCCAGCCATTCTGATGAATATTAGGGCACTAGATCCAGATGGCTCAGGACAAGAAAGTGAGATTGGTGACCTTGCACAGCCCTCTCTAACTCAGATCAAAGTCAGCTGCAAGACATGTTATCATCTTCATGTCATGGTCCTCTTTGAGAATGAAGAACAAACATAACAAAAATCCTCTGGTTCTAGGATATCAGTGCAATTTTTATTGATAATTTCTTGAAAGATTCTGTCCAGGCTCTTTTTTGACCATGGCTTTCAGGTAGTCCAATAATTATTAAATTGTTTGTCCTGGATATTTTTTCAGGTCAATTATTTTTCCAATGAGGTATTATACATTTTCTTCTATTTTTTTCATTCTTTTGATTTTGTTTGACTGGTTTTTATGTCTCATAGAATCATTAGCTTCCAGTTGACCACTTTTGATTTTTAAGGAATTGTTTTCTTCAGTTAGCTTTTATACCTCCTTTTCCATTTGACTAGCTCTACTTTGAAAGGAGCTGTTTTCTTCAGTATATTTTTTCCCAATTTGACCAGTTCTTTTTTTTATTTTTGAAATATATATTTTTTATTGTCATTTAGTTTTTAAATAGCATAGTTTTCTTCTGTATTCTTTCCCCCTTCCCATGAGCATGCAACATAGCAAAAGGTTTTTTTAAGATTAAAAAAAAGAAAGAGGGGAGAAATTGACAAAAACATGCACAATGTACAATACTTGAATTTACAATTCGTCCCAATGATCCAATAATCCCATGTATGTAATCAAATTAAAACAAATACCACTTTCCAGCAAATTTACAAAGGTATCTAAAAATGAAATGCAACAAATTAAACAAATGAACATGCAAACAACTCCTGAGTTGTTAAAATAAAAATGAGAAACCCCTGACTCCCTGCCTTTAAAAAAAACTATTGACATATATGATTACAGATTATTAGAGATGGAGGCAATGCTAGTAAATATTGACTCTAATTCTTCCTTTTTAAAAAATTTAATTAATTTATTTCTTTTCAATTTTTAACAGTCACTTCCAATAAGTTTTAAATTTTCTCCCCCTCTCTCCTCCTGTCCTCTCCAAGACAGCATGCAATCATATGTGTTCTCTACTTACATTCTTATTAAACACATTTTCACATTAGTCATGTTGCATAGAAGAACCAAAACAAATGAAAGAAACCATGAGGAAAAAACAAAACAAAACATAACACAAGAGAAAATAGTCTGCTTCATTCTGCATTCTGATTCCATAGCTTTTTCTCTGGATGTGGATGGCATTTTGCCTCACAAGTCCTTTTGGAATGTCCTTGCATTTCTGTGAAGGGCTAAGTCTATCAGAAACAGTCTTCACACACTATGGCTGTTACTGTGTATAATGTTCTCCTGGTTCTGCTCATTTCACTCAGCATCAGTTCATATAAGTCTTTCCAGGTTTTTCTGAAGTGCCGCTGTTCATCATTTCTTATAGAGCAATAGTGTTCCATTATATTCACATACCACAACTTGTTCAGCCATTCCCAACTGATGAGTAGTCCCTCAATTTCTGGTTCTTGGCCACCCCCAAAAAAAAGTTACTATAAAAATTTTTGTACATGTGAGACTTTTTCCCATTTTCATGATCTCTTGGAGTACAGCCCTAGAAGTAGTATTGCTGGGTCAAAGGGTATGCACATTTCTGTAACCCTTTGGGCATAGTTTCAAAATGCTCTCCAGAATGGTTGGATCAGCTCACAGCTCCACCAACAATGAATTAGTGTCCAGCTCTCCCAGCCAGTTCTATTTTTAAGGAGTTGTTTTCTTCAGTCAATTTTTGTGCTTTTTTTTCAGACTTTTGACTATTTTTTTCATGATTCTCTTGTACCATTTATATTTTTTTCCTAATTGTTCTTCTACCTCTCTTACTTGATTTTTAAAATCATTTTTAACCTCTTCTAAGAGGACTTTTTGTGTTTTTGTGTTTCAGATCAATTCATATTCCCATTGAGGCTTCACAACTGGGCATTTTGACATTGTCATCCCCTTCTTAGTTTGTGTTTGGATATTCCCCGTCATCACAGTAGCTTTCTATGATCAGGACTTCTTTTTGGTTTTTGCTCATTTTTAAAAGTTGATCTCTGCTTCTGGGGTTCAGGGGCACTGTCCCAAGATTCTTGCACTGGGGGTCAGGGGCCCAGTCACTGGTTATCTTCTCTGGGGCCTCTGGGACTGGTGACTTGCCACTGTGCTGGGGTGATCTGGCCTAGTCACACCTGTTTTGCCATGGACCCCAGGGCTGCCAGTTTGCCAACTGTGCTGGGGCTGAAGGTCTCACAGCTAGCCTGCTCTGCCACTGGCTGGCTGAGTCAGAGCTGCAGGGCCTCAGTTGCTGATCTGTACTATGGCTAAAAGCCTCCCACTTGTTTGCCCAGACACCACATGCACTGGGCTATGCTCCCCTGTTAACCAAGTGAAACAGACTTTTTCTGAAGTCATTCTAATTCTGAAGTCATTCTTATCTTGGGCTGGCAAATTGTTTCACTCCAGCTTTTTGTGGATTTTGTTGTTCTGGAATTTTTTTAGAGGCTTGACTTAATGTTGTCTCCAAGGGAAATTAGGGAGAACTCAGGTAACTTCCTGGCTTCTCTCCACCATATTGCCTCCTCCCCACTGGAAACACTTTCATTCTGGAACTAGAGATTCTGGAATGTATGCCACCTTTTGAGGTCTAGGCTGGCCAAAGGCAAAAATATTTATTAACAGTGTTAAAATATTTTGGCCAAAGAAATTTGAGACAAGGCAACATGACATAGTGGTTGCAGAAGTGGTCTCTGAGTTAGCAAGACCACGGTTTCAGTCCAGTATCTAGCATATGCTAGCTTTAAAACTTTGGATAAGTCACTCTCTACATCAAATTGTGTGGGCAAGATGGAAAGTGGTATACACACACACACACACACACACATATATGTATATATGTTTTCTCTTTTCCTGTGATCTCTTCAGATGTAAGTGAGGTTCAATTCCACTCCTTCTTCTTTGTTTACTTGTGTACCCAGACTATGTGAAATGATGGACAAATAGGCAACAAACATTTATTACATATTTACTGTGTGCCAGGCATTGCGCTAGGGATACAAATCTGAGCTTCACAGACCAAGGAAAGTGAGGTCAAAGGAAGAATGATGAAGTAGGAGAACAAGAAAGTCATGGTGAAGACACGGAGTAAATATAGTACAGAAGCAGAGGGAGAAAGAAGTTAGGTGTTTGAGATCAGAGAGGATCTCCCAGTACTGGATCATGGAGATTAAACAATTATAGGTGAAGCTAGAAAGACATGCAAAGGATGATGCAGAGTGAAATGTATTGTGTACAAAGTAACAACAATATTGTAAGATGATCAGCTGTGAATGACTTAGATATCTTCAGAAATACAATGATCCAAGACAACTCTGAAGGACTTATAATGAAAAAAAAGCTCTCCATCCCCAGAGAAAGAGTTGATGCTGTCTGAATACAAATTAAAGCATACTTTTGGGACTCCTGCCCCCTGCCTAAATGCTCCTCTGGAACCCCCTGGCTTAAGAGTGATTATCAGTAGTAACTGTTGCTGTTTCCCTCCCAGCCTGATGTCTTTTTTTTTTTTTTGCCTCATTAAAGAGGCCATGCCCTGGCTACCTCTTAAACTGGCCTATTCAATGAATGGGTGTTATCTCACCCTAAGTGAGGACTGTATAGACCTTGGCCTAAAGGGGCCAGGGTCTCCCAGGGCATCCTGGGTCATCTCCAGTCATCCTGATGACTATCTGGTCACTGGATTCAGATGGCTCTGGAGAAGAAGTGAGGCTGGTGACCTGCACAGCCCTCCCTCACTCAAAACACAGTCAAGTGCAAGTCATGTCATCATATCTCTGATAGCCTGGTCTTCTTTAGCAACAAAGGACAAACACAACAGGGATACAAATCCAAGCAAAAAGAAAGACCTTCCCTGCCCTCAAGGAGTTTAAATTCTAATGAGAAAAAATAGCAGTTAATGGAGAGTTGAAAAGCAGATTGTGTGGATGGGGATGGAAGTTTCCCATGTCAGGACATGGTTGTTAAAGTCCAATGAGATAGAAGCACAAGGTGAAGCGAAATGAAGCCTGGCCTATCCCAAAATGGAGGCTCCTGGAAAGAACTTGGGAGTGGGAAAAAGGCAAAGATAGTAAGTTTCCCTCCTTCTTTACACTTTGCTTTCTTGTACATTTCTTCTTCTCTTTCTTTTATTCCTTAATATCAGAAAATAACACAGCAATTCCCAAGTCATCTGTTTTATTTAATATCTCTCTCTGACCTTTAATCATCTTCTGGTTATAAGGATAAATGCTTCTTTTCTCACTTTGTACCATAAACACTTTTTCCTTGTATTAAGCTACTTCCAGTTGCTCAAACATGCTTGCCTTTTCATGTTTCTCTTTATTTGTGAGCCAAGTTTCAACTCAAATAGAGTCTTTTCCTCAGTAATACTTAGAAGTCTTCTATTTAATTGAATATACTTTTTACTCTCTGTAGGGTTATATTGTACTAAATATATTGCCTTTTGGGGGGCTTACTCATCACCTCACATGACCACTTACCTGTTGGATCCCCAAAGAGATGGCTATTACTACTCCTAGGATTCTAGGATTAAATATGTGGGTAGCTATCCTACTAAACACTAGCTTATGAGCCCCTACCAGTGTCCTTTCCTTTAACGATCAACCAGCAGACTCAGTTCTTTAGCAAGGACATCTACTCAAGTAGTACAGCAAGAATAGTAGTTATAAAGAATTTTCCAGGGTGGCAGGCCACTCTCCAAGAAGGAAGCAGAATGGGCAGAAGCTTAAAGTACAGGGAAAGTCAGGCACACATGTCAAAGATGCACATGGCTAAGGATACTCACAGCTCTGGAACTATCTCCAATGCCCTTCTTTGCTTCAAAAGGTTCTCATTAATTGCTTTATAAGTCACTCCATTGTTCAACTGCAGCAACCCTTCTCAGGACATGGGATCTTCTACTATACATGTTTTTCTTGAAGGGCAGTATCTCAGTTGGCTTGAGTAATCTGCTGAGGGACTGAGTCAAACAATGGTTGTGCTGGCCCTTCACCAGGCTCTCCTGCTACTAGTCAGGGCAGGGCCACTGATGCTGGATGGGATTTGGCAGGCCACTCTGCATGAGCAGCTGCAGCCAGGTTGGCCCAGGCAGGTTGCTCAGCTGTTGGGCTCTTTCTTCTCAGCACATGACATCTATGCTTGATGAAATAATCCGTTGGTCTCCTGGGCTCGCTCTTTCATGGGCGGTTACTGTCTGGGCTCAGAGACACAATACTGGTTGTTTCAGTTAGAGAAGTGACTCTGCTTAGGATTAACAGAAGTTTCTTCCCTTTGACTCCCTCACAGTCTCAGAGGTTATTTGTCCTGTCCAAACAGAAGATGAGAGAAGGCTTTCTTCTCCAGCTTAAATAAAGCCCTTCCACTCCATAAACTACTCAGTGTTGTTTTAGGGTGAATAATTTCAGTTCTTTTAGAACTTTTAGAATCTTTTAGAAATCTTATATAAATGAGTGACTAGGAATAAAGATGTGAATGCAGTCAGAGCCCTGAAGGCATATCATTGTCTTGCTGTGCTCTCCATATGAAATTCTAGTGTTCATATCTCCATGTTTCTAGGGTGGGAAATGTCTGCTTTCAATCTGAGGACTTTCCTCTGTACCATTCAATGTCCTTCTTTTAGCTTGTAGTGAAGTATCACTGAGACACCCCACCCCCTTACATTAGTAATTCTTGGTTGCAAAAATACATATTATGCCTTTTGAAATATTGCACCTCAACATGATCTCTTCTCCTTGGTAATGAAGGAAAGCTATGGCAAATATGGACAGTATACTAAAAAGCAAAGATGTCACCTTGCTGGCAAAAGTCTATAGCTATGATTTTTGCATTAGTAATGTATGACTGTGGGAGTCAGACAAATTCAGACTTCCCAGAGGAAAGACATCCTGAAGCTAAAGCTTAAATATTTTGGCCACATAATGAGAATATGGGACTCATTGGAAAAGATACTGATTTGGGGAGATATTGAAGGCAAAAGAAAGGAATGGCAGACAATGAAATGGATAGACAGTATCATTAAAGCACCAAACATGACTGCAGGACAGAATTGGGAGAGGATAGAAGAGACTGGTGTATTATGGTCCATGGGGAGACAAATAGTCAGACATAGCAACAAGAAAACCAAAGCTGTGTGATCTGGACAGTGGCTTCTCACTATTTGGTCTCTTGTTTCTAGCTGCTTTCAGAATTTTACCAATATGAAAGGGCTGAATTTGGCTCTGATGTCCCTGTAAGTTTTAATTTGGGGTTTTCTTTTAAAAGGTGAGTGGTGGATTCTTCCTGTTTTCTTTTTGTTCTCTAAGAAGTTCTAGGAGACCTAGACAGTTTTTAGTCATGATTTCTTGAAATACAACATGCAGAATCAATTATTATTATCATTATTATTTGGTTCATAGCTTGTCAGTGGTCCAGTAATTCAAAGATTGTTTTCTCTCTGACCTGTTTTCTAGGTCATTTGTTTTTTGTTATTTTTTATGAGGTACCTTATATTTTCTTTGACTTATTCAGTCTTGATTTTCTTTAAGTACTTTTGTTTCATTGACTAAAAATTTACTTCTGCTTGAGTCTTTTTCATTTTCAGAGTCATTATTTGGATTAGTTATACCTTTGTACCTTTTGTACTAAGTTGCTGATTTTCCTTCCCCCTATTTCCTCTAGAACTCTCATTTATTTTCCAATTATTTTTTCCAGAACTTTCATTTATTTTCCAGTTGTTTGCTCTAGAGTTCTCATGTCTTTTACAATATCAGTTTTAAACTTTTGCTTCATTTTTTCCAAGAATTATAGTTAATTTTTTGTTTTGTTTTATTTTAAAACTTTGCTTGTAGATGTAATGGAGCTGTTCACTTCCTCTGAGTTTGTATCTCAGGTTTCCCTGATTCTATAATATTTCTTTAAAGGAAGTACAAACCTATACAGATTGGGGTGCTGTGTTAAGCCTAGGCCCTGTGTACTTCAGGAGAAAACGTTGGTTCTGATCTGTGTCCTCTAGGGCCCTCCTGCTGCTTTCTTTGATTGTTGAGCACTGTATTCTATCAGAATCTCAGGGATACCTCAGGCCAGTGAGCTAGGAACTTGCAGTATGTCCTAAAGAGTCTGATTCCTTCCTCACTACCTTCTTCATTTAAGCTTTACAAGCACCCAGTCTCAGTCTGGAGTCTGAGGTTGACACACCAGCATGTAGATGTTGTTTTTAATCTCTGCCAGTCAGCCATAAAGCTCTTATAGAATCAGAGCAACAGGACTACAGGCTCATCCTGGTTCATGCTTTATGTTCTGCTTACTCAATTGCAATCCCTAGAATTTATGTATGGTCTAAATCTGCAGTCTGTTCTTGATTTAGAGCAACAAACTGAGGGTTTGATCCTAGTCTGTGTTCCCTTCTCTAATATACAGCCACATGCCTCAGTCACTATCCATGCTGAATCCTTAATAGCTATAGGCTCACCTCAGCTCTGCACTCTTGGTCCCAGGTAATAGCTACAGGTGGCAAACTCCAGCCTCAGGCTATATTGGAGACTCAAAGACCAATGTCTGAGGACACAGTGATACAGCAATAGCTTCATCCCTCTTCTTGCTCTCCAGTTTATGGCTGCAGGACTCAGCCTAGTTTATGTGATAGAAAATTTTGCTATGGAAGTTGCAGGTTGGATGTTCTTTCCATTGCTTACAGGTCTCTGACCATCACCCTTCATCAGAAAAAAAAAAATGACCTACTGGTTTTCCATTGGATTTCCCAGTCACTACTCATTCTAGTGCTCTTCATAGATCATTGTTGGAATAGTTAGGAAAGAGAGTTGGATATTTCTGCCTCTAACTTTACCATCTTTGCCAGTTTTGAATCTCAACTTCTCAGCACTCCAAAGAAATCTCCAAGTTTCTAATGTATTTTGATGGAAATGGCTTCCATGCTGGGTGTTCCCCACTCTGATGAAATTAACATCCACTTCCAGAGATGTTGTGAGGACCAAATGAGATAACCATATACATGCTAGCTAGCACTGTTATCAAGACTAGGGACTGTCACTTTCAAAGCTGTCACAGGATGGTTTATTAAGGTAAAGGTAGAGATGTGATTTTGATTGATAGAGGGAGAAAGTCTTCCAATGATACAATGTAGTGCAGTAGAAAATGTTTTGGATTTGAAATTGGAAAAGATGGGTTCAGAACCCAGTTCTTCCATGTACTATCTATGCGATCTTGGGTAAGATACTTTGCATCTTTGTGACTCAGTTTCTTCATCTATAAAATGAAGAGATTGAACAAAATGACTTCTAAAGTCCCTTTGAGCTCTGGATCTATATTCCTGTGAAATCCTAGATGTTCAGATATTGAAGTATGGAGCAAATCAAGGAAACTCTTCCATGAGTTACTTTAACATCTAATTATCTGGTTGAATGAGGGGTTGCTTGGTGTATTGCTGTGGTATCAAACTCAAATAGAAAGAATTGACTGTAACCTATACCTGAATGCTTAGTGACTTAGAAAATCAAACATTAACACTATGTTCAATTGTATTTTTATTTATTCTCATAAATGTTTATTTTGTTGAATTTTCCCAATTGCCCCAGGAGCCTAGATTTGACACCCCTAATGTATTGGATAGAAGGTTGACCTTGGAGTCAAGAAGACCTTAGTTACGGTTCTGCCTCTGATTCATAGTGCTAACCCTGGGCAAGCAAGTTTCTTAACTTCTTAGTGCTGTAGGCAACTCTCTAAGACTATGAGTTACTGATTGGTTGCCAGTCTCCATTACTAAAGGAAATTTATGCATCTGCAATTCCCTACAAGTCCAGACCAGAATCTGGGGCCAGGGGAATTGAAGCAACTTGCTTGAAGTCCTTTGCCTAGCAAGTTAACTCATAAGTTGAATTTGTGAGAAGCAGCTGCTATGTAGACCTGAGTTACTAGCTGTCTGACCCAGAGCAAGTCATTTAATTTCAATAAGCCTTAGTTTCCTCATCTTTAAAATGAAGACAGTAATGGCTCCCTCATTTTGCAGGTGAAGAAACCGAGAACCAGGACTCTGTTTCCTCTGGTTCATGCAGGTCATCATTCACAGAAGTAAAATTTGAACTCAGGTGATCTAGTTCCAACTCTAGCACTTCTCCCAATCCATTTCCTCGGGAACTCATGGTCAGTGTTTATGACCTCTAGAAATTATCAGAATTATTTAACATTTCCCCATCAGTACCTCTTTTCTGTTGCCTCCAGCATAAAACACAAGCTCTCCACTTTGATTAAAGACCTTTATAATGCAGTCTACTTTTCCAAGCTGATTACACATTGCCCCCATTCCTCCACAAACACATTAGTATGTGTTCTCCAAATTTGGCATAGGTTATCTACCAAAACTAGAATGCACTCCCTCCTCACTTCTTTGAATCCCTAGCTGCTTTGGGATTCAGCTCAGATTCCACCATCTTTGGGAAGGTAATGATCCCCAGGGTTGCTGGTGCTCCTCAAATTATCTTATGATTATTTCATTGTTTACAGAGTATCCCCCAGTAGTGTATAAGCCCCATGAGGACAGGTTCATTCTCTTTCTCTCTCTCTCTCTCTCTCTCTCTCTCTCTCTCTCTCTCTCTCTCTCTCTCTCTCTCTCTCTCTCTCTCTCTCTCTCCTCTCACTCTCTGTTTCTCTGTCTCTATCTGTCTCTGTTCCTCTGTCTCTGTTTCTCTCTCTCTCTCTCTCTCTCTCTCTCTCTCTCTCTCCTCTCTCTCTCTGTTTCTCTGTCTCTATCTGTCTCTGTTCCTCTGTCTCTGTTTCTGTCTCTGTCTCTCTGTCTCTATGTTTCTCTGTCTCTATCTGTTTCTATCTCTCTGTCTGTCTCCATCTCTCTCGTGTGTCTTTCTCTCTGTCTGTCTCTGTTTATCTCTGTCTCTCTCTGCCTCTCTTTGTTTCTCTGTCTCTGTCTGTCCCTCTGTGTTTGTTTCTCCATCTCTCTCTGTCTGTCTGTCTCTCTCTCTCTCTTTGTCTCTCTCTGTCTCATATTTGGATCCCTTGTGCTTGCCATAGCTGTTGTCATTTTTCATCCTTCATTCTCCAAGAGAACTAATAACATCCCAAGCATGATATTTTGACTTGCTCCTGAGTTGCTTTAAGAGGGGCCTAACACAGTGATTGATACCTAATAGGCACTTGGGACCACAGATTTAGAGCCCTGAGCCCTGGTGGATAAGAATCTGAGGCCTAGAGAGTCATTGAAGTTACTTGCCTAAGGTCACACCTATAGTTAATGGGACTCGGATTTGAATTCAAGGCATCTGACTCCACATCTAGCCCCCTTTGCTTTGTTCCATCCTGTCTCCTTTAATAAATATATATTGAATTGAATCATCCAAAAAACATTAAAGAAGGAAAATTCTGGATGATTGAATTCTAGAACAAAGCAGTCAGTCCACAAGCATGTATTAAGTGTGTGCTGTATACCTGGCACTGTGCTGGATCCTGGGTATAGAGACAAAAAAAGAACTCATCTCTGCCCTGGGGTAGCTAACATTCAAGCAGAGAGATAACATATTTTTCAAAATAAGTATGAGATAATTTGGGGACAAGAAGGGTATTAGCAGTGGGAAGGGGGAATAGGAATTCTTACTCTATAAGCAACAAGTATTAAGCACCTACTATTTAATATTTGAGACACAAGCCCAGTTCAATTTTACCTGCCTAAGTGCCATAATGGAGTTTGATACAAAGAAATCTCTGGCTTTGGAACATCAGTTCCAGTCTTTATGTTGCTACTGACTCCCCTGTCCTTGGTCCTTCTAACTCTGCCTCTCTAGTCCTTTGCTTCTTCTCTGTAAAAATGAGGTTTATGAATTAGCAAATGACTAAGACTCCTGCTTTCTCTAAATCTGGGGTCCTACCATATGTATGTAGGGTCTATAGGACAAGCACCCTGGTGAGGGCCATGACCTCACTCTGTGGGGCAGGAGTGAACCCAAGCTGGCACGGGATGGATACTGCTGGGAACACTGAATTCTCCTGTAGGGCTGTGGCAGGACATTCAGTTCTCTAGAAGAAGCATCACCTTCAAATAATAAACCTGAAAGGTGAGTCACAAAGTCAGAGAGAGAGCAACAGCAGCAGAAAAAGCCAACAAATCACGGAGCACCTTTGGCTTTTCTTGTGGATCAGAATATCACAGCTATTACAGAGGGAAAGAAAAAAAACAAGCTTCATGGGGAGATTGTATTGGCTGGCTCAGGGAGTCTTAGGAGAGGGGGGAGAGGCTTAGATCCTAGATTTATTGCATTCTTCTCTGCAGTGTTTTGAAGGGTCTCTTTTTGACTGATTTTAATACATTTGCCAAACTGCTGTCTTCATAAATAGCTCAACGGCATTCAGTTTGTAACAAAAAAAAAATTATAATTTCTATTTTTAGTTCCCTCTTATGTTTATCAAAATTTTCAGATTTTTCAAGTATAGGCAACATGATACAGAAGAAACGGCCATTAGAAAAGAAAAGAATGTTCTCAACTTAGTCAGAAGACCTCGATTTGAATGCAGATTCAGCTTACTTCTTATGTGACCTTGGTCAAGTCACTTTATCTTTGAACTTCAGATTCATCGTGTGTACAAAAAGGAGAGTGGAAAAACTTTCATTTGGAAAAGGGGAGAAATTGTTCTGCTTGGTCTCAGTAGGCAAAACAATGGGCAAAAACTAGAAGTGGGGAATGGCAACTTGAGTTGAATGCAAGAGAAAATATCCTAAGAATTGAAGCTCTCTGAATGTGCTTGCTTGGGAGTAATGGGTACCCTCCTGCTCCCTTGAGGCCTTAGGCAAGGACAGAGTGAGCAACTCTCACTTGTGTTCCCAGTTCTTCTCCTCTCCACCCCCCAGGCCAGGAAAGGATTCCTGCATCAGATGACTCCCTTCTCTCAGCCCAGAGCTCTGGCCCTCATCACCTCCCACCTTGGTTATTGTGGCAGCCTCCTAATGGATCTTCTGCCCCAGATCTCCCACCCCTTCAATCCTTCTGAAACATGGCTGCTAAAACAATTTTCCTTAAGCCCAGATGACCAGGGACTTCCTGTTTCCTCTAGGAAAAGATAGAAAGTGTCCTGTCCCATCAAAATCTGGCTTTAATTTACCTTTCCCTGCCTCGAAGGACATTACCCACCAACCTGCCCTGTACAGTCCGGCCAAGGCGACTTTTCTCTTTCTCACACAGGACCCAATTCCCAGCTTTATATCTTTGGCCATTCTCAAGAACTGGATGCTTACCCTCCTCATCTCTAGCTCAAAATCCTTTCTTCCTTCAAGACACAACTTAAGTACTATGTTCTAATATGTAACTAGTTCTGATTCTCCCCCCACTGCTAAGGCCCTGTTTAACTACCTTCCTATATGTACATGATAGATACGTACATACTTATCTGCATATGTAACCACCCTCTGTCTTTGTTTCTCTCTTTGTCTCTCTATTTCTGCATCTCCGTCTCTTCCTCCCCCACCTTACTTCCCTACCTCTCCTCTCTGTCTCAGTCTATCTCTCAATCTCTGTCTCTCTCTTTCCCTTTATCTCTGTGTGTGTGTCTCTTTCTCCTTGTTTCTCCATTAGTTCATAAGCTCCCCAAACATTGGAATTATTTCATCCTTCCCATTGGTGTCCCCAGTTGCGAAGAGGCCCATAATAAATACTTATTGATTGATTACTGGTTGGTCCTTAGTCATGGATGGGTGGACCTAGTTGGTTAATGAAGTCCTTTTCAGCTTAGATCTTCTGTCATCTCTACAGCCCCTCCCAGCTCCAAATCAATGGTTCTCTGGTCCATAAGACTTGGAATCTGATCTGAGGGTTGACTCCAGGTTATGTGACATCAGGTGAGTTGCTTAGATTCTACATCTGTACAGGATCATGGGGTCATAGATGTAGAGCTGGAGGGGACCTTAGAGATCACTGAGTCCAGCCTCCTCATTTCACAGATGAGGAAAATGAAGCCAGCTAGGATTAGTGATTTGCCTGAGGTCAGTAGCCAGGAAATGTCAAAGGGGATTGAGACTCAGGAAGTTTAATGATCCCACACAAGTTATGTTCCAAGCTTGCTCTGAACCTCAAATGAGATTTTGTGCCTTAACTGACTGAGTGAACTATGGGACTGTGAAGGGTAACAGCAACTATGAGATAATGTTTTTGAATGAGATAATATTTGAAAAGAGCACTTAGAGTGCTTGGCACATAGTAGGCCCCATGAAAACGCTTATTCCATTGCCCCACTCATGTGACTGAAATCTTAAAGGCTGGACCACACAGGAGGTCCAACTGGGACTCCACCTAAGGGCTTCCTTAAAACCAATTCTGTGATCTTGACTTTGAAGACCTAGAACATTAAGAGAAATGTCCTCCATTTTCTGAGATTCTTACCATTCTATTGGCAAAGCTTCACGAAAGAGTCAGAAGCATATAAAGAGAGAGTCCAAATCATGCCGAAGTAAAGCAGCCATGCCAACCACAAAAGCCCAGCCTTGGTTTGAAGACTCCTAATGACAGGAAACACATGACCTCTCAAAACAGCTCCTTCAGCTTTAGAACAGCTTTAAGTAGTGGAAAGATTTTTTGTTTTGTTTTGTTTTTTATATCAAAGCCAAATTAGCCTCTTTGTAACTTCCATGTATTGTTTGTGTACCTTCCTCATGAGAGAAGCGGGTGAGATGCACACCAGGTAGAGTAGCAGCTTGCGAATGAGGAATCCTGCTTCCCAACTGGGCAAGCTGCCTTACCTCAGAGACACAGTTTCCTCATCTTTTAAGTGGAGATACAAACAGGGCTGACCTCCCTGGGTGGTTGTGAGGGTCAAAGGAAATTATGTGTATAAAATGCTTTGCTGACCTTAAAGCATTGGACAGATGTGCGCTGTTATTACCTAAAAACGCCATTACCAACAGGAGCAATGTCTGTCATTCAAAGCCCTTCGTAGCCCAGGCCTCTGCTACCTTTGCAGTATTCTTACACCACACTCCCCCTAACACATGCTCCTCAATACAGTGACATGGCTCCTAGCTGTTGCCTTGGCATTTTCTGGGCATTTTCTCTGTCCGTCCCCATGCCTGCAACACTCTCCCTCCTCCGCTCTGACTATGGACCTCCCTAGATGCCTTGAAATCTCAACTCAAATCTCACCTTCATCAGGACATCTTCCCCAGTTCCTGTTAATTCTAATGCCTCCTCTCTTAATGATTTCCTATTTATCCTGTATGTAGCTTGTTTGTACATATCAGTTTGCTTGGTGTGCCCCAATTCTATTAAGATAAACTC
The DNA here is from genome assembly GCA_023548195.1 of Bettongia penicillata ogilbyi. Taxonomy (NCBI): domain Eukaryota; kingdom Metazoa; phylum Chordata; class Mammalia; order Diprotodontia; family Potoroidae; genus Bettongia; species Bettongia penicillata. Next base: position 3,987,871 of record JAJHZJ010000433.1, on the reverse strand, counting down.
ATTGAGAACAGGGACTATCTTTTGCCTCCTTTTGTATCCCTAGGGCTTAGCAGAGTGCCTGGAACATAACAGGAACTTAACAAATGTTTACTGATTGATGATGATGGATGATGATGATAACCCTTCAAGATCTTGAAGTCAGCTTTAGAGTCCCATCTGAGGCTTCTCTTTTCCAAGTTAATCATCCCAATCAATCAGTTATTTCCAATTCAATCCATTTCAATTAAACAAGCACTTACTATGTACAAGGTATTTCCTTCAAACCACTTTTCAAATGACATGCATGTGAGGTCCACCATCATCTTGGTCATTCTGGTGGACATTTTCCAACTTACCCAAGGTCCTTCCTCAAATATAACATATTACACTAGGGACCAGGATCGTCAAGTTCCACTTCCTTATTACTGGGTGCTGTCTCTCTTGATGCAGCTGAGGATGAAATTCATGTCATCTGTGTCCCATAGTCCCCATTTTTCACCTTCCAAAATGCCAGATTACAATAGTGTTCTCACCTCACTTGTATGGCCTCCAGGATTGCTTCACTCGCTGCTTTCCTATAATGGGCTTTGTGTATAGTATAATTCTGAATAACTCTAAAAAAGAAAAATATTTTCATTAAATTCATATCAGAGCTACAAATCCAGATGATACTTTTTGTGCTCAATGAAGTATTTTAATTTAATCAGAGACCATTTCTAGATTCCAGAAAGGGTAAAGTCTACTCCACACTTAGCATGTTTTGTGTCATCTGGTTTTGACAATCTCCAGGCCAATATTTAGACTTTACCAGTAAGATCTGCATAGAAAATTAGGACTCTGAATGTCTTCCACTGTCTGCATTTTTACAGCTCAGTTTCCCCGTGTAAATTAAGTGGCTTAGTATTTCTAAACAAAATAATTCTAATTAATTAGAAATACTAGTAAAAGAAAAAAATGGAATCTATTTTAGCTAATAAAAAAAAAGAATTCTAGAAACTTTAAGTCTTGACCTTTTGACCAGGACAAGTAATTGTATTGTACCAGATTTGCCTTCATTCTGAGTCACAAGAGTTGAGTCATTGAATGATGTCAAAGGAGTATCGGCTGAGTCAGTGCTATTGAAGAACCTTAGACCTTAAGGTTCTATGTGAGGAGAAAGGAATGTTTAGGAGCCATCACGAGGGGGTGGGCTTCTAGGACAAATGCCACATTTAGGGTTAGTCATGGAGGGTTGACATCAATGGAGCCAGATAAGGGAGGGAGACGCAGACCCCAGAACATGGGCATGAGACTGATGTAGATGAGGCTACAGTGTAGGGCCAGGAAGGACAGTAATCTGACCCTCCCACTAGAAAGTTTCTGTTTTACCTAATTATTCTTGCTAACTAGATATCAAGAGGCAGCTTGGCAGAGTGGAAAGAGAGCTATCTTAGAGGCTTCAAGACATGGGTTCCAGTCCTGTCTCTGCTATATACCAGCTCTATCATTCTGAACAAGTTATATAATCTCCCAGTGTCCTAGAAACTCTCAAAGACCCTGCAGGGTAGGGTGTCAACTTACCCTGAGTTCCTAATACTGCTGAATCAAAACACAGAATTTAAATTCTATTTCTATTCTTTGCAGGATTATAAATGCTATCTCTTAATTCTCTAAATCATATACCTTGGGGCAAAGCCTTGATAACCCTATCCTAGTTGTGGCTCCTTTCTTACATTTGACTCATTTGTTTGAAGCACCAAAAGATATTATGGGGGAAGGGGAGGGGGCAGGGAGGGAGCAACAAAGAAAAATTTTCAGGAATTATTGCCCTGTAAATTTTGTTGTCATTAAGATTTCTTGCCATTCTAATGAATTTTCCCATTAAAAGAGCATTTTCCCTTCTTGTCCCATGGTATGTGTTTGTATGTTAGAGATGTGTGTGTGTGTGTGTAACTGAACTAACAAGCAGCCAAAACAAATTCTTGCTTGAAGCAAAGAAAGACCTGGGAATTCAGTCTACTCAAAAGATAGATCATACCCATGGACCCTAAGGAGGTCAAAATCAGAAAAAAAAAATAACAATAATTTAAAAACCAGAAAAAAAATTTTAAATTCCAAAAATGAAAAGCTCTCTTATTTATTGAAATATTAATAGCAGCATTTTCCCCAAGATCATAGATTTAAAGAGATCTCAGAGATCTGGTTGCTAGCCCAACCCTTTCTTGTTACAAATGAGAAATCTGAGAGTCAGAAGTATGAAGTACTTTATTTAAGGGCATGCAACCAGTAACTACGAGAGTTGTGATCTCAGCCAATATTGTCTGATAGCAAGGAATGGGAAGTAAAGTGGGTGTTCATCAGTTAAGGAAAAGCTGAACTAACTGTAGCCTGTGAATGAAATGGAATATTATTATGGCATAAGAAATGATGGATATAAGTAATTCAAAGAAATGGGGCAATGTGCATGAACTAAAGGAGATAACAGTCAGTAAGACCACACGAAAAATGTGCATCACTACAGTGACAGAAATGAAAAGGGTGTTAAAATGGAGTGTGATGTTGGGTCATGATAATGACCAATCTACCTGCTTGCAGACAAAGACTGAGGTAATTTACCTCTTGTTGGAAAAGTGGGCAGCCCTGGGTGTGGAGAGCCACCCACACTGTCTTGAACTAGTTGGCTTTGTTCAATTATTTGCTTGGTCTGCTTGGTAGGAAATACTTAGAAATGACTATAATGTCAAATAAAAAGGCAACAATGAAGTTTTTAAAACTAATTTAAAGAAGGTTTAGGCCACCCCCATTCAAAAAGGAGAGGTAGCCTAGAATAGGAAGTAAAGAAAAGAATAAATATAGCACCTACTGTGTGCCAGGGACTGTGCTAAGTGCTTGTTACAGATGTTATCTCATTCAATCCTCTCAGCAGCCCTATGATATAGGTGTTATACTATTCCCTCATATTATGATTGCAAAAAAAATAATTTCTGAAAGAATGATTTGCCCAGGGTTACAAAGCTAATAAATGCTTGCAGTCAGTTTGGAACTTGCGACTTCCTGAACGAAGCTGTTCAGCTGCCTCTAGTTGGTGGAAAGATTGTCCTTTGTTCTCAAAGAGGACCATGACATCAGGGAGATGATGATGACATGACTTGCAGTTGACTTTGATTTGAGTGAGGAGGGACTGTGCAAGATCACCTGACTTCTCCTTCAGGGACAGCTGGGTCCAGTAGCTAGATACCCATCAGGACAACCGGAGATGGCTCAGAATGGCCCTGGACTCAGAGAATCTGACTTCAAAGCTCTGCTCTGATTCTTACTACTGAGGTCATCTTAAACAATTGATTTCACCTCTCTATGCCTCAGTTTCCTCATTGATACAGTAAGAGGATTGGACCAGATAATTTCCAAAGCTCCTTGTTTCTTTGTCTCTTATTGCATAGACAGAGATATATCAACAATTCCTTCTCTTCTGTCCTCACCAAATGTTATTTTCTACATTGACAGTGTAAGAGAGGAAAAAAATCAATGTAATTCACCTCTTGAATCTCTGCATTCTAGCTTAATTCAATTTCATAAATATTTATTCATGGCCTGCTAGGTGCAAAACATTGCTTAGCCCCTATGGGACCATTAGAGAGGGACCTAACCTGACATACATGTGCACATTGGACTGCTGGTTTCAGGGCCATTGCTCAGAACTGAGCAGGTGTATAACACTTCTGACATAATGCCACATTAACTGTTGGTGGCTGGTTTACTGCCTTTAAAAGCTGCACACGTAATTGCATACAGTAATGCTTTGCTGGTAAAATAAATACCATCCCATGCTAAAATAAATACATTGCAGGAGGAGGTTTGGGTAGACATAAATTAATCATTTACCCATTAGCCAATATACACAGGAAAGAAATAGATCACTTATTAAAGGTTGTCTCATCTATAAAATAGAAAGAAAAAAATAAGACACTGATGGATTTTTACCAGGGAGCTGAAAAGAGAAAAAATGAATAGATGTTATAAATGACATGGCAGTCATTTAAAAGTACATCATAAATGTGAAATTAATAATATTTGTCCTAATTCAGATTCAGCACTTTCTGTATTAAATATATCTTTGTTCCTATTGAAACAGACAAAATCAATTTGAGTTTTTTTTATTTTTTGTCTTAGAGGGCCAGGCGTATTTCAAGGCATTCAAAGTACCCTGGAAAGCAGTGAGTCAGTGATTGGTCAATGGGGAGAATGGCTCTGTAGAGTCCAGGCAGAGTGCATTGGAAACAGTGTCTAGATTATAGGCAGGCCTTTTGCAGTTATATCCAGGGTCATGCCTCTCATACCTGTGTGGCCTTAGACACATCACTTATGCTCACCAGGGACTAGTTTCCCTTTTTTGTTAAGAAAGATGGGGTTAGACTGGATCTCTCCTTATTGATTATAGGATCATAGGTCTCAAACTGCAAGGAACTTTAGAAAGGTCAGTAATCTGAACCCCTCATTTTACATATGAGGAAACTGAGGCCCAGAGGAACTGTAAGCCTTGTCTGAGTCAGAATTTGAACTCAAGCCCTGTGAGCCCATTTTAAATGTTCCTTCCATTCTAACATGCCACATGTAAGAGATAAGATGCCACCTTCTCCCCTTGGCCTGTAATAGACTGGCTCCAATAATTATTTTGAGAGGTTTTTTTGCAGAGTTATTTTACATTATTCCTCCTCGTGCATTCTACATTCCAACCGTACATGACTGTACATGACTTTCCATCTCCTGCCTATATCTCTTTACTACTTCTTGGAAGCCCTATTTTCCTTCAAAACTAAATTCAGATACCACTTCCTAAAGGAGGCAGAATCTTTCCTGAACCCCGCCCCATAGTTCCATGCCTCCCCACAAAAAATTACCACGTGTTCATTCTGTATATGGTTTATATAAACTTACATATATAAGGATATGTCTCTCCAATGATTCTTAAGCTCAGGTACTTAACAAATACCTGGACTATAAGCCTTTTCCAAGGATATACTGATGATTGATTGATTAAAATCAACCCTTCTTTATCCTGCCCTTTGGAAACCCTGTTTCCATCCAAAGCTCAGCTCACGGCCTATTTCCTTCACAAAGCCACTCTGAGCCTTCCCTACCTCCCTCGGTTGTTAGAGACACAACCCCTGCCAAATGACTTTAGATTTGCTTCTCTCCTTAGAAGGGAAGGGTCTAGCATGGTTAACAGGAATTTCTTGAATACTTTAGTGAATGGCATCAAATCTTGGATCCTGAGCAAACTAAATAAGACCCGTGACCCCCTTTGCCCTGGACAGTTGATGTGTTTGGTTGGAGGAGGGTGTAGGTTTCAGCTTTAGGAAAATTGTTCACCTCTTGGCATGCAGCATGCAGTGCCTTTCATGCAGCCTCTCTGCTAAAGAACATGGACTGGAGCCAGGTCCCTGTGTCTGTCTATCGAGGGGTGCTAACACTGAGCCCAATGGAGAGAGTCAATGTGTGCTTTTCAGCCAGCTTTCAGAAACGGTTTGCACTGTATCCTTGAACAACTTTCATTCCTTTGAAAAAAATCTCTTTAACAGGAAATTAAAAAAGAGAGAGAGAACATCTACAACAAACAGTATACCTTATGTTTAAAACAAAAGAGGATTGGAGGCTTATCAGAAAGCCCTAATGATGAAAGAAGCTGCCCAGCACCAAGCTTCTCTCCATCAAAAGAATGATTTCACAGTCCACATACCTTTGCCTCTCAATGACAAAGTGTCCTGGGTGTCTCATGGTACTTTCCTCTACAGAGATTGTGAATATCGACAACTCTGTTCCTTTACCACTAGCATGACAATTTGTTGGCTGGAGTTGGCTGAAATTGTGCCAGCTCTGCCTGCCACTAGCTGTGACTCTCAGTCTTGGTCTGCCTCAGTTTCCTCAACTATAAAATGGAAATATTATACCTCTCCCCTCCAGGGTTGTTTCAAGGGTCAAGTAGAATATTTATAGTGTTTGGCACTGATCCCAGCATATAGTAGGTGCTATCTAAATGCTAGTGATGGTAATGATGATGATAGTGAAGTCACTGGCTGTCATTAGACAGAGTTGAGATACTATTTATTATCATTTGGGATTAGAGAATGAAGAGGCTGGGTGACATAGTGGGCAAAGCACTGCACATGGTATCGGGAATGTTGGGGCAGAATCCCCACCTCTAATGCTTAGTTGTCAGCCCAGACTCTTGTTTTTGTCATTGTGTACCTAGCACAATGTCTGGCACATGGCAAGACCTTAATAAGTGCTTCTAGAATGGAATTAACCCCTCTGAGCCTCTGGCAACTCAGGCTAGAACTTGAATTCTAGTAACTTGGGTTACCTGTGGCGTAAGGTTTTTGTCCTTCTGGCAAAATTCCAGCATTTTGAAGTATTGACATGGGGAGAAATGATCCAGGCTTTGCCCCTTACTACCCATGTGACCCTGGGCCAGTTACTTACCCTCTGGACCTCAGTTTTCTCATCTGCAAAAATGAGGGAGTTGAATTCATTCCCTTCTCAGGTCTGTTCTAGCTCTAATTCTAAGTCCACAAACCTGAATTATACTGAGGAGAGAACAAGCACAAAAGTTTCTTGAACTCCATTTGATGCTCTGACATTTGATTCCCACAAGGAAATTACAGCCAAGTACCCTTTTTTCCTGCTTATCTGAATGGCTTGGCTTTAACAAATGGATCCAATCTATTTTGGGTCAGGATCAGTTATCCAACTTCAGATCCCGCCAACCCATTCTTCAGAGGAATCGTTCTGGCCAAGTGATGCAACTGGTAATTTTGTGATTGTAGCTATTATATGACCTTTGAAGAAGATCCCATGAAATCCATGTTACCTCCTTCCCCCACCAGAGGAGAGGTGGGCAGACTTCTAAAGCTTCTCCAGAAGGAAGCATTTCAATCAAATGTTTAAGAAGCCTTTGGCATTGTTCTCTGTTAGGCACATGAAACACAAAGCCAACAAGAAGACCAGCCCTTGCCCTCAAGGGGCTTATGTGCTAATGGGGGAATAGCAATCAATCAAAAGCATTTATTAAGCACCTCCTATGTACAAGACATTGTGTTTGACACTGGCAATGCAAGGACAAAAGCATGAAATAATCCCTGCTGTCATTCCATGAGGAATTTCAGCATCTCTAAGTACATAAAGAAAACAATCAGAATAAATCCAAGGTGGTTAGGGAGGGAAGACTAGGGAAGTCTTTGTGTGGAATGTAGTGTTTGAGCTAAGTCTTAAATAAAATGAGGAATTCCAAAAAGACCAGGATTAAGCAAGGAAATCAATCTTCTTCATCTGGAAGGAGGTGAGGAATTCTTTGAGGCAGGGGGAGTGTATTTCAGACATGGGAGATGACCAATGCCTTGACTTAGAAGTGGATGATGGGATATCAAGTATGAGGAATAGTAGAAAGGCCACTTTGACTAGATGAGTGTAGAAAGGGGAGGGATATACAAGGAGGGAGTCTGCAAAGATAGGTTGAGGCCAGGTTGTGAAAGGCTTTAAAAGTCAGAGGAGTTTACATGTGATCCTAGTGGTAACAGAGAGCCTTGGAGTTCATCAAGGAGAGGGGAGGATCTACCCACTGCAATGTTCGGTGTTCGACCTTCCAGAATGAGGCTGGCTATACTTCCTATTCAGGGATCTAAGGATACCTCTGAGTGGTTATCCTCTCTTTTTCTTATGCTCTCAGGTCTGGCCCCCATTTCAGGGGTTTCTTCCCCCATTTGTCTAATTAGCACCTCAGTTCCATCTAAACAATTACTGTCTCCTAGCTTTAATCCAAAGATATTACAAGTAGAGAAATAACAAACATTTCTCTCCATAACATGTTGAACACATTTTCCCCTATGCCACTTCAGTTCCTGGGCAGAATGGACTTAATGCAATTTCTATATAGCATTGCCTGATCAGATTCATCTATTACTATGATTACTATCTATTATATTATTATAATATTATTATTATCTATTACTGCTATTATTCATCTATTCATCTATTTACAATGTGCCAGGCATTGTGTCAATAGGTGAATAAATCTGCATCTTAGGTACTGCTGGCCTAAGTTAAGTGTGTTGTTTGGTACTTCCCTCCTCCTTATCAGTCTTCCGTCAGATCTCTGGTTCCCAGACATCTGCTGGCTCACCATTCTGGCTTTTGAAGCTCCCAAGGTTGCATCCATCTCTAGTCTCTTTCACCTAAAAACAAGAAAGAATGTACAATAGAGACCTAAACAATTGCAAGATCTTAGCTCATACAGATTCAAATGCTCTCCATTTCATATGGCAGCCTTAGAGGAGAGATAAAAGCTTAAAATTACAAAGGGTTTGATCATTGCCTTCTCCAATGCTCAATGATCTGGGAAGAGCCAGAGACTAAGAGATTGGCCCTGAATGACCAGTGACTTTTGAATGCGCCCCAGCTCTAGCCATATAGTCAATGAATAATTCATCTCACATGGGTTTGTCAACAAGAACCAGATGCAGATTGTATGTACCTACTTCAATTAGCAAACAGAGAACTTTTTATTATACATCTGGCCTTTCTGAAAGTGGGCTCCCCAGCCTCTTCCATGTTGGGGATTGCATCAACCATTCTGTTGTCCATACTTTGGCATCCATGAGGAGAACAGATTGGAGAATGTAGAGACTGGAGGCAGTAGAGATCAGAGAGGCCATTGCAATAGCCCAGATGAGAGATGAGGACTTCAATGTGGTTTGTGGCTTTTGAGTAGAGAGAAGGGGCCAAATGCATGGAATATTGAGGATGGCATGTGAAATCTAAGTAGAAAAGTATATGCATGCTAATTTAAGGAAGAAGGAAAAAGCATCAATAACTGAAACAATCAAGAAAGGTCAATTAGGAAGGACTTTCTGTAGGTACATGAGCTGAACATCTAAGAAATAAGGGATTCTATGAACAACAGTGAGAAGGTGGTGTATGCCAAGAATTGGAGGAAAGAGGAAAAGAAGGGGCCCACCTGTGCACTCAAGTTCACCAAAAATAAAGCTAGTGTTGTTAGGCAGACTTCAGAATAAACTGATGGATTAAAGCAAAAGCAGCAGCCAGAGCAAAGATGGTAGAGTAAAAGCAAGTACTTGCTAGAGCTCTCCCCCCAAATCCAGCCAAATCCCTGTAGAAATGACTCTAAACAAATTCTGTAGCTGCAGAACACACAGAATGATGGAGTGGAACAAATCTCCAGCCCAAGACAGCCTAGGAGGTCTATGGACTTTGTCTATGTCTATGTCTATGTCTATGTCTATGTCTATGTCTATGTCTATTGGACTGGGCTGGGAGCAGAGCACAGTGCAGTCTGGGTCACCCCAGCACAAGCAGGACCTGAGTAGGCCTCAAGGGGTTGAATCTCTGGCACCCATGGTGGTTTCCAGACTTCATGACCCTAAGACGTCAAGAACAAATTGGAAGGTCAGTGGAAAAAACATGTGGGACCTGTATTATAGAATAGAGTGGTCCAGGCCCTGGCCCCAAGGCAGCAGAGGGGATGGAGAAGCCTGTGGCAGCCACAGCAGGGACAGGGGCAGAGCCTGTGGCTGTTTCTGGAGCTTTAGGCCCATAGATTGTTTGTGGATCAAGTAGCTGACTGTACACCCCCCTCTACTCCTGGAAACACAGAACTACCTTGACAAAGAGTTCAAAAGTCAAGTAAATGTCTGGGGAAATGAGCAAAAACCAGAAAAAAGAATTAGACTACAGAATCTTTTTTTGGTGACAAGGAAGATCAAAATATACAAAGAGAAGAAGACAATAAATTCAAAATTACTACACACAAAGCCTTCAAGAAAAATATAAAGTGGTCTCAGGCTATGGAAGGGCTCAAAAAGGATTTTGAAAATCAAGTAAGAGAAGCAGAGGAAAAATTGGGAAGAAAAATGAGAATTATGCAAGAAAATCATGAAAAACGAGTCAAATGCTTGCTAAAGAAGACCCCAAAAATGCTGAAGAAAATAATACCTTAAATATAGACTAATTCAAATGTCAGAAGAGATCCAAAAAGTCAATGAGAAGAATGCCTTATAAAGCAGAATTGGTCAGATGGAAAAGGAGTTCCAAAAGCTCACTGAAGAAAATAATTCCTTAAAGATTAGAATGGAAAAGATGGAAACTAATGACTTTATGAAAACTCAAGAAATTATAAAACAAAACAAAAGCAGCAACAACAAAAATATTGTATCTTCTTGATACTTTGATGGTGTTCTCATCTCACTGATGATGGCACGCATCCCACCCATGCCTTCCCCTCTTGTGAGATTCATCCATGGTTTCCTAATGAATCTGGCACAAAGACTCTTGCAACTTAATGAGGACTTTCTTCTACGTCTCTTGTTGTGACATGGCTATAGCAATAAGCTATCTGATAATTTTCCTTCATCCTTGCTGGATGATAGGACCATGTCCTCTCTGGCCATGTTTCCTTCTTTCAACTGACTTCTCCTATATCTCTACTCCTGTACAATTTTCTGTTGGTAATATATTGTAGCATTACTTTGTCCTTTGAGTGACCATCGTCTTTAATTGTCTAGAGAATGTGATGTTCCATGACTCACACCATCACAGGAAGAAGCCCATTGATAAAAAGTTGACCCCTTCTGTGTGAGAAACTTGGGGTCATTCAAAGCTTGATGGAGCATACTAAAGGTCAGCTGTCCTCCTCTTCCTCCTATTCAATTCTGGGTCCAGATTATTATCCATCCACAGCCCAATAAATAAGAGTTCCTGGCTTAGCTTTGGCTGTCATCCATCCAACTGCACATCCTTGTCTATAGACTCTCTTCAACTACTTGGTTCTTCCTGTGTGGATAACCCAGCTGAACTTCATTGGACCAGATTGGGTCAAAAGACTTGTATTCCAATCCTTCCTCCGGTATATATTGCCTTTGTGATTTTGAGGTTATCATTTTAATTGTTCTGGGTTAAATTTCTTCATCTGTGCTAGATGGTCTTTGAGGTCCCTTTCCTGCTCTGACTTAATGATCCTGTTACCTGAAAGTGGAAAATACGAAGTAAATATAATCAAAGATGTCATAAGACTTTTTGAGTAATGATAACATTAATAATAACCACAAAAACTAACGTTTATATAGCATTTTAAGCTTAGCAAGGCACTTTACATATATCTCATTTTATCATCATGCCATCCCTGGGAAAAAAGTGATATTATTACATCCATTTTACATATTGAAAAAAAATGAGGCAAACAGAGGTTAAATGACTTGCCCAGGACCATACAGCTCATAAGTATCTGAGGCTAGATTGGAATTTGAGATGCACATTCAGGTCTTTCTGACTCTAGGTTGAATGCTCTTTCCTCCTTGGTCATTTAGCTGCCTTGCAGAAATCCAAGCATACTACAGCAGCAGAATTTCCCTAATCTGACATTCTAATAACTGTCTAAAAAGGAAATAATTTCAGTCTGGTGCAGTCGACTCTTGATGAGCTGTTGGAGTCTCATGATGATCACCACTTACATTTCAAAAGGCACCAGATGGTTTGTTCATCTAAGTTTTTAATGAAGTCAACCAGTTGTCTTGGAATTATGCTTTATGAGTCTCAAGACTATGAGATTTCAGTCTTACTACTAGAAATATATCTAGAATTATTTAAATATGATTTATTTAGGAACCAAACAATAGATTAGTTGGTGTTTTCCAATTCATTTCAATTCTATGCTTCTTGGGTGCAAGTTGAGAAGGCTGTTGTAAAGACAAGGAAGAATATAAAACTCTTTAGCAAAGGCATCAGAATCTGATGTTGGCTTCATTGTCAGTGTTTGCTTCCCTGGCGACATTTGGAAGATGGAATTACCAAAGAATGATTGGGCATGTTTCAAGGGAATCCGGTAAATGGGAGAAAACTGATGAGAGTGTAGAATTACTTACTCAGCCTTCCTGGTAAGTCAAAATGACTAAGTTACAAGATAATGGCTTCAGAGAAATGGTGGAACTAACTCTTGGAAAAAATGGATTAGGAAAAAGAAAAAAGTCAAGATGTACCAGGGCAGCTTCTACTCTCCAACCCCTCACTGTTTTCTCTCACCTGGGGAAATTTCCACTGAATTATAACCTACCCTTTTAGTCACCTAATTATAATAGATAATAAAATATGAGAATGTACAGTCATCATTTAATTTCAGGAACCCTATGTTTCTTTAACCCCCCCACATGCATATGTACACATGCATGTACACACACATGTGCACACACATACACACTCTCCCTCAAGAGATCATGCTAGATAAGATGGTTTTCTGTTGATTCCCTGAGGATCCTATGTGCTGATCACTTTCCAGATATAAATGGCATGTACTTTACCAACCCCTAAAGAACACATCAAGCCTAGGGATACTATAGGTCAATTCAACTGAATCATTTGTTGGAGATATAGTTACCACCTCCAGATAGCTACAAGAACACAGATAAGGAAGTATGATTTAAGCTCAAGAGGGACAGAACATGAACAACTGGGCGAATCAGAAATAGCCTCATGCAGGATGTCAAGGCTGAGTTGGGCCTTGAAGGAAGCTCAGGTGAGGAGGAAATAAATTCCTAGTATCTGATGTCCAGTCTTGGTTTAGCTGTGTTGTAGAGGGCATGAAGAGGAGCCATATATATGAAAAGAGTCTAGATAGGAGGTGGGAGCCAGTTTAGGAAGAGCTTTGAAAGACTTGGTTGAGTCATTTGTATTCTATCCTATAAACAGTAGAGAGTCACCAAGATTTTTGAGTATCTGAGACATGATTAATTAGGTTTTTTCCCCCTGACTGGATCTAGGATTTCCTTGGTGTAAGGAACTCTTAATGAGGAAACTCCTACCAGTTACTAGCACTGACCCTCCAATATATACTTATAGAATGTTACCTGGGATGCAGAAGTTATTTACTCAGAATCATACAACCAGTTGTATTAAAGGCTGGTCTTCCCAGAATCTGGCCCTCTAGCCACTATTCCCTACTACCATTCATGATCAGATTTAGGAATATTAATTTGGTAGCTATGTAGAAGATAACTTAGAGAGGCAGGAATTGGGAGCCTCATTAGGAGGCATTATAATGGTGTGGATAGAGTTGCTGGGAGTCTGAAAATAATTGTATGGTTACGTAAGTATAAGAGTAAGGAAATGAGCAATTGATAGACTTAAAAGACCTCACACACAAATGCATATGGAGGGTAAGGGAAAGAGGAAAAGAATCAAAGCTAATGCCAAAGTTACAAACCTGAGTTCTAGGAGAACTAGGAGAATGGTGCTACTCTGAGTACAAATTGGGAAGTAGGGAGAAGGAATGGCTTTAGGGGAAATTTTCCTATATCAAATTTTATTGAAAGCTAGATAGGGAGAAAGTTCAAGAGTCAGATATGGGGGAAAGATGAGAGAGAGAGAAAGAGAGAGAGAGAGAGAGAGAGAGAGAGACGGAGACAGACAGAGAGAGACAGAGATAGAGACAGACAGAGACAGAGAGAGAAATACAAATTGACCTTCAAACCCATGTGGGCCCCTTCTTCTAGTAACCACTGCTGGGAATGGTGGAGTTGAGGAGAGAGAGGACTGAGAATCATATAGTTCTTAAACTTGGAAGGCAGCATGGTTCATGGAGGGAAATTGCTGGCTCTGACAAAAAGCCTAAAAAAGAGGTCGAGACTTAATAGCTGTCTCCAAGTATTCAAAGGACTGTGATGTGAAAAGGGACTAGGTAAGTTCTATTTGGACCCAGATACCAGAAATAGGAGCAAGGGGTAGAAGTTGTAGAAAGGTAGATTTAGATTCAATGCATGTAGGACTTCCTAACAATACAAGTAGAGTGGGCTGCTTGTGAGGTAGTGGGTCCCAGAGGTCTAAAGACTAGATGGCCACATTCCAGGCATATCATAGAAAGGATTAATAATAGCTCAGGATGAAAGGTGTATTTGTGGCCCATAAAGAGTGCTTGGAATATCACTTAGAAGTACTCACAGAAAAGGAACACACATCTTTGGACTACACAGAAATGAACTCTGAGCCCATAGTCATAAGTGTGATGCAATGGTGATATTGATCTATGTCAGAATGGTGAGAGGTTTGCCAGGGGGCTAGCAACCCTTTCAGTTGACTCTATGCTCTTCTGGGTTGGGCTTCTCCTTCCTAACCATAACCGTGGCTCCTCCCCTCTGGAGGAGTGGTTTTTGCTTTCCAATCAGCTATGGAAAAGCAGTGAGAAGGAAAAGTGGCCAAGGTCTCATTTCCCACGCTAGTCCCGGCAACTCAGAGCTTCTCCAGATCACTCTGCTTGCTCTTTCACCTAGAAAGATACAAATCTCCATTTTCTTCCTCTGCCCAGAGAAGTTGTGAAAATGCATAAGTAATTCTATTGTTCCAGTTTAAGCCTGCGGGCAGAGAATTTCTCTGTTGAACTATACGCTGCAGTTGTCAATCAGTTGCCCTTTCTACTTGGGTGTCTTCCCTCTCCCTATTTCTGTAATATTTTATAGAGACACTCATTGGCTGGTACTGCATTGGTCAACCATGTTGATCACACTGAAAGGCAAAGTAAACAAAATGCAGACAAATTTTTAAGAAATGGAGATTTTAGGAACCCGGAACATCCTGGTAAAGGAGAGGGAGGAAGGAGAAAAGTGAGAAGCCACCAACCTTGGATTTGCCCCTGTGGGTAAGCTGAACAAAAATAGAATCCACCCAGTCACTTATCATGGTCCTGAGGTCCTTCGTTGGCAGCTCCCACTTTCCAGGTCTGCTCTTAGGTTGCCCCTACTCCCCAGGGCTTCTCCCAAGCTGCTTACCTCTGTTAGTCTGGGAGAAGGCAACCAGTGCTTAAACCATACTCCCCAAGGGACTGAAGAGGGAGATGCTGAGGATTTTTGCTTACCAGTAAGCATTAGCCCCATCACTTGGTTATATGTCCAACTCTACTGAGGAGGGGAGAGGATTGAGAATGAAGTAATAGGGGAATGAATGAGTGGATGAAAGAGGGTGAATCATGCAAGCAACAGTTCATTCTGAGTCCTAGAAAGGTATTCTTGCTTACTCTATAAGATCTAACTCAAGCATCTGTTCCTCTATGAAACTTTTCATATCCAACCCCCATCCTTCCATTGTTAATAAACTTTTTTGACCCTAGGATATCATGCAGCACTTTGTTTTATAACTCTTGGATGCATTTTTCCTAAAATATTTTGTATTAAAATTATCTGTGTTGAAGTCTCTGTTTCCCTGTCCCCAATAAGCTCTATGAAGACAAGGACTATGTTTTATCTAAACTTTTATTATGGTTTTAGAGCTGGAAAAACCCTCAAGGTCTTAGTCCAATACCCTCCATTTGCGGCTGAGGAAACTGAGGGCCAGAGAAAGGAAAGGATATGTCCCAGGTCACCCAGTCAGTAACTGACAACAGATTTCAAGCCAACTCTCTTTCGAGTACATGCTAATTGGCTCTTTACATCTTACTCGTCCCAAGGGCTAAGTTCTACACACAGTAGGCATTTAATGTTTTCTATACAACAGTCATATTCCTGCACTGTTCATTCATTTCCTCAACCAACATAATGGAATTTTTGCCTTTAAATGAGTGTCATTGCCTTCCAAGTAACCACTCTGCTAAGTACATTATATTCACATACTAAAGTCCATGAAGTACATGACTGCTTTAGAAACTACCAATAAGGTTAGAAGGGCCTCACATTTAGCATCAGAGCCCAACTTTTTGAATATCCTCTCTAATCCCAAATGACCATAGTCAGCTGGAGGGTCTATACCAGGGTTGACTCTGAATGACTTTGAGGTCTTTGACAAAGTTAATCTATAGCAAGTATTTTTAACCTAAAACCTAGGAACTTCCAACTTTGATAATCACATTTCAATACTTGTTAACTTTGAATTTTATTTTATGTATTTAAAAATATTATTCTGAAAAAAGATCAATAGGTTTTATCAAACTGGTCTGGAACACATTCAAAAAAAAGTTATGAACCCCAGTTCTATGGGGAAACTGAGGCCCACACAGGCAAAATGATGTGGCTAAGCTCATGCAGCTAGTGAGAGACAGAGTCCAGTTTCTTGACTACAGATCCTCTTTTGCTAAATATCGTTTCCTCTATAGAATGTAAGTTTCTAGTGTTTTTGTCTTCATCTCTGAATCTCCAACACAGAACAGTGCTTGGTACAAAGTTGGTGTTTGATCAATACATGTTGACTGACTAGCACTACATATTTGGGCTTCAGATGGTCAATAAATAGCAAGAATAAAAACCCTCCATAAGCAACACCTGCTGTGCACAGGGCTCAACAATTTAACAAGAAAAAGAAAGAGTCAGGACCGAGGATCTATCAGTGTAGAAAACTCCTGCATAAGGAGACTTTATGCCAATGCAGGTTCACACC
This sequence comes from Bettongia penicillata ogilbyi, assembly GCA_023548195.1. Lineage (NCBI taxonomy): Eukaryota > Metazoa > Chordata > Mammalia > Diprotodontia > Potoroidae > Bettongia > Bettongia penicillata. The sequence continues at coordinate 3,971,494 of JAJHZJ010000433.1, read as the reverse complement.
TTTTCTGCAACTTGTCATCTGGGAGATTTGCCCAGAGTCCTGAAAGACTGAGCTGATTTGCTCAGCCTGGATGTGTCATAGACAGGCTCAAACTCAGGTCTGCCTAGCTCCGAGGCTATCCAGCACCTCAGAGGATGGTCCAAAAACGTCACAGTTTTCAAATAATCTTATTCTAGCAATCAGACCTGGACGGGACCTGTGGAGTTAAATTTATCCCCTCATTGTCCCGATGGGGAGATTAAGACCTGGAGAAAGGGAATCACTTCCCTAAGAGTCTGGAACTAGACAGTGGGAGAGGCAAAATTCAAACCCAGGACTTTGCATTTTGAGTCCCACAGTTGAGGGAAAAGGGAACTCTACCCTGGCAGAGGGGAAAGCTTTTGCTTCTAAAGGTGTCTTCTATCACACAAACCGTTACTAGAACATTTCCAGCTTTGTCAATACTGTGCTCATGCTGGTTTTCTAGGTTCACAGTTTTTCTCCTCTGAGGCTAATCAGAGAACAAGCATTTATCAAGCCCCTACTATGCACCAGGCATTGTACTAAGCCCTAGGAATAGAACGAAAGCCCTCAAGGAGTTCACATTCTAATAGGAGAAGCAAGATATGAATAACTATATCCATACAAGATAAAAACAGTGTGAAAGGAAAGTAATTCTCAGAGGAAGGAATGGGGAGGTGGGATGGGTGTGTAGGAAAGGCCTGAAAAAGGTAGGATCATCCCTACAGCCCTGTGATCCAATCTGATCATAGGTTTGGAGATTTAGAAGAAATGGGAAAAGTGAGAATCAGAAAGATAAAATGATTTTCCCATAGTCATGCAGCTAATAGGGGTCAGAAGTAGACTTCAAACCCAATCCTCTTATGAATCCAAAGACAATAACTCAATTAACAAACATTTATTAAACACCTACTATTTACTGGCATTTGTTAAAAAGTGCTATGCTTGGGAATACAAGGGAAATAATAAGACAGTTCTCATCCTCAGAGTCCAGAATTCTTTCCACCATTCACACATCCCTGAGAGCAAGCACCATGCCGGATCTCTGCTCACAGAACACCCTGAATGTTTGTAGACTTCAACTGAGTGGCTTCTTTTTTTGACAAGCATCCATTCTCACATTTCCTCGGAGATTATCTTATAGGTGTCCCCTAGAGGGCAGCGCAGGCTCAAACACATAAAAATGTTTCACTGTCTCATTAGGGGCCACCATTCTCCCTCTTCCATGTTGTACTATGGAACTCACACATCTTTCCATAGTGAGTGGCCCAGGTTCTTTTTTTTAAGCTTGGTGCCAAAGACATGATATGTTTTGAACACACAATTAGCTCATCCTTTTAAATGGTAGACCCAGATGTTATGTAGTAAGATTATAACACTTCGTTTCATTGAGTAGATCACAGACTCATCCATTTGGAGCAGAAAGTGTCCTAGAGAGCATAGTGTTCAATGCCCCCATTTTACAGATGAAGAAACTGACATCTAAGTCACAGAAATAGTAGTGGAAAAGCCAATTTGAACCCAGGACTTTTGACTCTCTATATAGCAATATTAGGCAGGCAATAAACATTTATTTAGCACCTCTTATGGACTAAGCACTGTGCTAAGCACTGGGGACACAAAAAGAGTCAAAGAACAACCATTGCCTTCAAGGGACTTGTAATCTAAAGGAGGAGACAATGTGCAAGCCAATGTAGCGCATCAGTCCCTTCCAATGATACCCTGATCTTTGTGTTAGTCACTATACAGAAGGCAGGTAAATCATAGTTAGTGCTTTAACAGTTGGGGAACTAAAACCAATCTATGGAAAAATTAGAAATATCACCCTTTGTTGAGGGGGGAAAGCCATAGGTGTAGAAGGTTGTATATATTTTCAAGTTTTTCAATGAATTGACTAGTTTTGCTGATTTTTCTTTTTCTGTTACAAATATTATTCATTTATATAGGATGGCTCTCTGGGAGGGGGAGGGAGAAGGATACTTGGAGAAATTTGGGGGATGTAAAACTAAAAGATCAACTTAAATTTTTTTAAAAAACAAAAGAAAATATAATATACATCATCAAGTACTAGCTTAGGTAGTAAAATTGTTGTCGTTGTTGTGTTTGTCCTTTGTTGCGAAAGAAGACCATGCCATCAGAGAAATGATGACATCACTTGCACTTGACTTTGTTTTGAGTGAGGGAGGGCTGTGCAGTTCATCAGTCTCACTTCTCCTCCAGAGCCATCTGAATCTAATGACCAGATATTCATCAGGATGACTGGAGATGACCCAGAATGCAATGGGAAACCTTGGCCTAAGGGGGCCAAGTAGTAAAATAGTATATATGAGGATCTCCAGGATTTGTAGTTACAAGGTGCCTTAGAGGTCAGAGTATACAATTCTGCCATTTTTTCAGATGAGGAAACTGAGATTAAGAAAACTCAAGTACCTTGACCAAAGCCACACAGCTAGTAAATATCTGAGGCAGAATTTGAATTCAGACTTTCCTGACTCCAGATCCAGAGTTCTTTTCATTGCACTCTCTAGCCTCATCAATAGCTGATGCTTAAGAACTGTAAATTGGAAAAAGTGAATGGGTGTTCCTATTAAGGATGTTTTGTATCAAGTCACCATATCCTAATTGGGAGGCCTACTTTTTCCAAAATGAAGATGCTTTGATACATTTTAGAACCAACATGAGAGTGTTTCCCGACCCCTCAATGTGTTATCTCAGTTCATCCTGTCATCTGATTCCATTCCAGTTCCATTTGGAGACATTTTATCCAAGAGATGCAACTTCAATCCCACATCTTTGCCAGGCTCTGGACTGGTCTCTAAAGGCAATATTATATTCTGATGTATTTGGGTTCATTGAAGTCAAATCTGAATAACACAAAATCAATCAATCAATATTTATTAAGGGCCTACTATGTGCTAAGCTCTAAGGGTACAAAAAAGGCAAAGGTGTTCCCTGTCTTCAGGGACCTCACATTCTAATGGGGAAAACAATATCTAAATATGTCTGTACATACACAAGATATACAGTGTAAATAGATGATAGTCTCAGGGGGAGGAGAGGAGGGAGAGGAGGGCCAGGAAAGGCCTTCAGCAGAAAAGAGTGGAATTGAGTCATTAAAGAGGCCAGGAGCAGAGGTAAAGGATCAGAGTATCCCAAGCTTGGGGGATAGTTGGGGCAAAGACATGCAGGGAACTGTCAATCTGCCACAACAACAGTGTCCAAACAATCAATGGACAGTAAATTAGAAATCATCAACAGAAGGAAGATGCTGGAATCAAGGGTGAATGGGAAAGGGGCTTCCTGAAGGAGGTGAGATTTTAACTGGGACTGAAGGAAGCTAGAAGGCAGAGGTGAGGAGGGAGAGCATTCAAGGCATGAGGCACAGCCATTGAAGATACAGAGTCAGGAGATGGGATTTGTCACTGGATCATAGGGCATGTGAGAGGAGAGGCAAGGTCTAAGGTATAAAATGACAATAGAAGTCATTATCAGTCACTAGGTTCAGATTGGCACATAGTGAAGAAGTCATGATGAAATAAATCGTTTCCTCACCACATCAACTTGTTCAGTCATTTCAGTCATGTCTGACTCATTGTGACCCTGTCTGGAATATTCTTGGCTAAGATACTGGAGTGGTTTGCTATTTCCTTCTCCAGCTCATTTTACAGATGAAGGCAAACAGGGTTAAGTGACTTGCCCAGGGTGACACAGCTAGTAAGTATCTGAGGCCAGATTTGAACTCAGATCTTCCTGACTCCAGGCCAGTACTCTATCCACTGCATCTCTTAAACTGTCCCCCCACTCCATCAACCAAAGAGTCCTAAAAACTATTCTTATGACAGCTTTCAATCAGGACCACCGATTGGGGTTGACATGTGACTTTTCTCCAAATTCATATTATTTATGTGTTTGCCATGATTATCAGAATCACCCTGATGTAGTCCATATAAATGAATCCCTCTATTTCTGTTAAGACTGTTAATTGGGAGTGAAGATGCCTGTAATTAGCATAACTGGCAGATCTGTAAGAACCAAATTGACTCCCAGGACAAGCATCACTGAACATAACCTGGACAAGGGGCAGGAATCACAGTCCCATATCCAAACCATCATGATAATAATACAAGAAGGAATTAATGGAAAATGTTTTGATTTGATGGAGAGATTAGCTACTGTAGAGGCATCTATACTATGAAGTATTGCTTGTGGTAACTTTTTTGCATTCTCTCCCATTTGACATCTTGGGCAAAGTCCTGGTTACCAACATTAGTTATAGTTCCAAAAGCCATATCAGAAGAACCTCTATGTTCATCTTTTCTCAGAACTACATTAGAAACAAGATTTGTTTGTTTTTTTATTTAATTTTAATTTTAGTATTTTATTTCTATTTTCCTCAGTTACATGTGAAAACAATTTTTAACATTCATTTTTAAAACTTTGAGTTTTAAATCCTCTCTCTTCCTCCCTCCCCACCCCCCACACTAAAAAGGGAAACAATTTGATATAGGTCATTCATGTGTAGTCATGCAAAAAATATCCATAATAGTCATGTTGTTAAAGAAAATATAGACAAAAAACTCAAGAAAAATAAAGTTAAGAAAAAGTATGCTTCAATCTGTATTCAGACACCATCAGTTCTTTCTCTAGAGGTGGATAGCATTTTTCATAATAAGTCCTTCAGAGTTGTTTTGGATCATTGTATTGCTGAAAATAGCTAAGTCATTCACAGATGATCATCTTACAATATTGTTGTTACTTTGTATGCAGTACATGTCACTTTTCATGAGCCCGTGCAAGTCTTTCCAGGTTTTTCTGAGAACGTCCTGATCATCATTTCTTATGTACAATGGTATTCCATCATAATCACATCCCACAATTTGTTCAGCCATTCCCCAATCAATGGGCATCTCCTCAATCTCTAATTCTTTACCCCCAGAAATTAGTTGCTATAAATATTTTTGTACATATATGTCTTTTTTCTTTTTTTATCTCTCTTGGGATACAACACTAGTAGTGATATAGCTAGATCAAAGGGAATGTATGCATGGTTTTAAAGCCCTTTGGGCATGGTTTTAAATTGCTCTTCAGAATGGTTGAATCAGTTCACAACTCCAGGTCTCATTTTTCCTGCCCCCCCTCCAACAGTTGTCATTTACCTTTTCTGTCCTATTAGCCAATTTAATAGGTATGAGGTAGTACCTCGGAATTCTTTTGATTTGCATTTCTCCAGTCAATTGTGAGTTAGAATATTTTTTCATATGGCTATGGATAGCTTGATTACTTCATCTGATAACTGATCATATCTTTTGATCATTTATCAGTTGGGAAATGACTCTTATTTTTATAAATTTGACTCACTTCTCTATGTTTGAGAGAAACTTGCTTCAAAACTTTTTTCACAGTTACTATTGCTATTTCCCTTCATCCTATTCCCTCATTTGTTCTAATCTGTCTCTCTCCTTTCACTCTGTCCTTCCTCAGAAGTGTTTTTCTTCTGACTACCCCTGACCCCAATCTGTCCTCCCTTCTATCACTATTCCCTCTTATCCCACTCTTATCCCCTTCCCTTCCTATTTTCCTATAGGGTAAGAGATTTCTATACCCAACTGAGTGTGTATGGTTTTCCCTCTTTGAACCAAATCATATGAGAGTAAGGTTCACCTCTTTCCCTCCACTGTAAAAACTTTTTTTTGCCTCTTTTATGTGAGATAATTTACCCCATTCTGCCTCTCTCTTTCTCTTTCTCCCAGTACATACCTCTCTCACTCCTTAATTTTTATTTTTTAGATGTCTTCATAGTCTCTTCATAGTCAAGTCACACCTGTACCTTCTGTCTATATATACTCTTTTTAACTATCCTAATAATGAAAAAGGTCTTATGAGTTACAAATATCATCTTCCCATGCAGGAAAATAAACAATTTAATATTATTCAATAGTTTAAGATTTCTCTTTCCTATTTACCTTTTTATGTTTCTCTTGAGTCTTGTACTTGAAGATCCAATTTTGATTCAGCTCTGGTCTTATCATCAAGGATGCTTGAAAGTCCTCCATTTCACTGAATATTCATTTTTCCCCTAAAGGATTATACTCAGATTAACTGGGTAGGTTATTTTTGGTTATAATCCTAGATCCTTTGCTCCAGAATATCATATTCCAAGACCTCTAGTCCTTTAATGTAGAAGCTGCTAAATCTTCTGTTATCCTGACTGTGGCTCTATCATGCTTGATTTATTTCTTTCTGGCTACTTGCAATATTTTCTCCTTGACCTGGGAACTCTGGAATTTAGATATGATATTCCTGGAAGTTTTCATTTTGGGATCTCTTTCAGGAAGTGACCAGTGGATTCTCTCAATTACTATTTTACCCTCTGGTCCTAGAATATTATGGCAGTTTTCCTTGATAATTTCTTGAAAGATGATGTCTAGCCTTTTTTTTTTTAAATCATGACTTTCAAGTAGTGCAATCATTTTTAAATTATCTCTCCTGGATCTGTTTTCCAGATAAGTTATTTTTCCAATGATATATTCCACTTTATCTTCTCTTTTTTCATTGTTTTGGGTTTATTTTATTGTTTCTTGATTTCTCATAAAGTCATTAGCTTCCTTTTGTTCCATTCTAATTTTTAAAGAAGTACTTTCTTTAGTGAACTTTTGTAGTTCCTTTTCCATTTGGCCAATTCTACTTTTTAAGGACTTTTTTCTTCAGCAAATTTTTGGGCCTCTTTTTCCATTTGGCTGATTCTTCTTTTTAAGACATTCTTTTCCTCGTTGACTTTCTGTATCTCTTTTACTATTTGGCCTAGTGTGTTTTTTAAGATATTATTTTCCTCGGTATATTTTGTTTCTCCTTTACCAAGCTGTTTACTCATTTTACATGATTTTCTTGCATCAGTCTCATTTCTCTACCTGATTTTTCCTCTGCTTCTCTTGCTTGATTTTCAAAATCCTTTTTGAGTGCTTCTATGGCCTGAAACCAATTCATATTTTTCTTGGAGGCATTTAACTGTGTTGTCTTCTTCCAAGTGTGTGTTTTGGTCTTCGTTGTCACCACAGTAACTTTCTACAGTCAGAGGTTTTGTTTTTTTATCCCATTATTTACTCATTTTCCCAGCCTATTACTTGACTTTTAACTATTTGTTAAAGTAGGGCTCTGCTTCCAGAGTGGAAGGTGGACTGTCTCAAGCTTCAGGGGTTTTTTGTGCTGCTATTTTCAGAGATATTTCTAGGGACCTGTAAGTTTTCTATTGTTCCAAGGTGGTATCATCTAAAGAGATCTGCTTACTACTCTCCTGGCCTACACTTTGATCTGTAACAATAAGGCCTCTTTTCTGCCCTGAAACTGCAAGAATAGTCCCTCCTCCACTATGGCCACAAGTTCTGCTATGTTAGTGCTCCTCCAAGCCCTGGAATTGCCTCCCAGGACTGCTGCTACTTGGATCCAAGTATGGGCAAAGCAACAGAGTCCTGCCTCTCTTTGCTAGCCAGCAAAGGGACTCCTGTAATCTCCTTCTGACCAGTTGTTTTATCCCCTTTCAATCTGGAGACTCAGAGTTCTGGAAGCAGCTGATGCTGCTACCACTTATTCATTCACTCCCATAGCCAATTCCCCATTTGCTGGGCTGGGGCTATGCTAACCCAGCCTGTGCTAGACTGTGCTCCACTCTCACCTAGGTGCAACAGACCTTTCTTGCTCACCTTCCAAGTTTTCTTTGGCTTCCATGGGCTGAGAAGTCTAGAAACCATCACTGCTGCCAGAGATTCAATCATCCCTAGGCCTGCTCCAGGTTTCCTGGGGATTCCTGGTCTGCACTGCTTCTCTCTCACCCTGGTGCAACAGACCTTTCCTGCCAACCTTCCAAATTGTCTTGTGTTAGAAATTTGTTTCACTCCATCTTTTGTAGGTTCTGCTGCTCTAGAGTTACTTTGTAAAGTTATTTGACTGGCTTTGAGGGAGAGCTCAAGTGAATCTGTGCCTTCACTCTACCATCTTGGCTTCACCCAAACTCAACAAGATACATGTTGGCAAACATTCCAACTAGATATATGTGGAGAATCATAGACCTTATCCCCATCTCATCTCAGTGCCTATGTACAAATTGTCTCTGCTGCCCAGAATGCCCTCCCTCCTCACCCCTACCTCTTGGAATCTATTGGTCCCTTCAAGGCTCAGCTCAAGTGCTTGCTCTACACAGCCTTCATGCCTCTGTTTCTTAGTTTGTTTTCTCTGTCTCTCTCTCTCTGTGTACTTCATTCTCTCTATCACTGTCCATCTCTTTCTGTGTCCCTCTATTTATGTCTGTGTCTCTTTTTGTGTTTGTTCTCTATCTCTCTGACTCTTTGCGCCTCTCTTTCTGTTTTTCTGTCTGTCTCTCTCTGTCTTTCTCTTTCTGTCTCTCTCTCTCTTTCTCTCTCTCTCTCTCTCACACACACACACACAATTACTTTGTACATATTTTGTATTCTTTTCTATTTGATTGTTATTTCTCCTAAGTAGAACATAAACCAGAGAGCAGGCACTGTCTCATACAGTTTTTGTCTTTGTGCCCAATGCCATTTACATAGTGGATGCTTAATATTGTCAAAGGTTGAGATATAAGGATACCCCTCTTTATAAAGCTGGGTGGTTATGGGTGTAGAACAGTATAAATAATATCACAGTTAGCTGATGTTCTGTTTAGTTTTGCCAAACTGTTTCTTTCCTCTCTATTTTTACTTCATCATGAGCAACAACTCCCTGTACTGGGATATTGAGGTAGCATAGAAAAAGATAATAGTAAAATAGTAAAAACAAATTCAAGGGGGAAAAGGCAATACTTGCCTATTAAATTGAATAGAATCAGCTCTCCAGTTCTATCAATCCTAAGATTATTTTCTTTTTTAAGGGAGGCACAGTTCAGTCAGGTACCAAAGCAGTTATTAATATGTTGCTACCCTAGATAGCTGGACCAGTTGTTATTCTCCAGGCAGCAGTAAATCTTAAAAAACTTTTAGAAGCTAATTTATCTGTCAGATAAAGCCCAGAGAGGAAAATGAAGTTAGAGTTAGTTTTGTAAAAACAAAACCTATTCAGTGAATTCCTTCAGACCATATTTGAGTGCATTTCTATAGATTTAAGCTGTTTGACCATGAGGTCAGCCTACACCACAGTCCCAGTTAAGGGCCATCTGCATCACCAAAAGTATATTGGACATTTTTATTGCTGCTGCCTCTTTTCTGTAAATCTATGAAATGATTATTGCCAGACATGTTCATTATGAAAATAGAACTAGTGGGTCATAGCAGTGTGCTCCTCAGACAAGGAAAGACCACTCAGTGTACTTGATAGAGAGCAGACCCTGAAGTCAGAACCTGAGTTCAAATTCCATCTCTGACACATACTGGCTCTTTATGACCCTGGTCAGGCAAGTCTCTGAACCTCCCAGTGTCCAAAGCAACTCTCAGAGACAGTGAGTCACAGGGCAGTCACCAATCTGCATTGGTAAGAAGGAGTTTACTCTATCAATGACATCATAGGTCAAACCAAAAGAATGACACTAAAATAATAACTGCTGTCATGTGCATTTTGATACCTATTACATAAATCAGAAATGCCAAACTATGGTATGAACATCATTGACCTTGTAAAATGGTTTGCTTCAAGGAAATACATGGTTAGCAATGATTTGGAACTTCAGAGAAGTGAAAAAATGACTAAGATAACACACTATGCAGAGAAGTGGGGGGCCACAGGTACGGAAGGTTACATGCAGTGGCAGATAAAATTGTATTGTTGATTTTGCTCAACTGTTAAAAGGGGGAGTAAAATCAAGGAGGGGAATATCAGGAGTGACTGTGATGTAGAAATCACGAGTTATCAACAGAACTTTCCATTTAAAAAGAGAGAAAACCTGAGAGCACTTCAACTCCTTCAATGAATTCGGCTCACCAGACCTAGGAGAATTGGCAGGTTTGTGACTGCTGAACCCACGTGCTATCATTGAAAAGCTGCCAGAGAGGGATTAGAGGTGGCAAATGTAATCCCTATTTTCAAAAAATGGCAGGAAGTAGATTCTTCAAACTGGCCTTTAAGTTTTCTATGCATTCCTGGCAAAATTCTGAAATAACTTATTAGAGTGGCTTGTGAGCAGTTACAAAGGATGACCGTGATTTCTTAGAGGTAATAGCAGCTTATCCTGAATTAGTCATGCCCAGAGCAGTATAGTGGCTGACTGGTTTGAATTGCCGGTGAGAATTAAGGGGTAAGGAACCCCAGAATATATACAAGGGAAGGGTATGCTTTAGTAGCTGGGGAGATCAGAGAAGGCTTCATGTAGAGAGGGACCCAGAGAGTCAGTTAATGGGTTAGTGTTGTCCTGAAGGACAATATTATTCCCTGTGGAACAGGCCTTGGCCATGTCCTGGCAGTCACCAGTGTAGTAATGTTGACTTCAATGAAAACATCTATGACATGGAGAAGACAAGAGAATAAGCATTTATTAAGCACCTAGTATGTGTCAGGTCCTGAACTAAGCACTATTATCTTGTTTGATCCTTACAACAACCCTGGGAAGTAAGTGTGATTGTTCTTGCCATTTTATAGTTGAGGAAACTAAGGAGACATCAGTAAATGACTTGCCCAGCATGATATAATAATGTGTCAGAAGCCATATTTGAACTCAAGTCTTCATGACTATATGGACATCCTGTCCAGTGCTCTGTCCAGTAAAACAGTTACTCACTTTGCTGATAATACCATCCTGATGATACCTCCCCAGCTACTAAAGTTATGGCTAACATGACCAACTCAGGTCTCCAACAAAGCCCTCATTAAGCTAGAGTGATAGGCTAACTTTAAGATGATAGAGATGTACTAGGGGAAAAGGATTAAAAAAATAAACCTTGCAAGTCCAGGCTATTGAAGAGACATGGGGATATAATTGCTCATGAAGAAAAGACCTGGGGTTTCAACAGACTTCATAGTCAACCTGAGTCAGCAGCATAATGTGGTGCCCTACAAAAGCTGGTTGACCTTACATGGGAATGATAGACTCTCGGCATCCTGCCCTTGTCAGGCCATATCAGCAGTACTGAAACCAATTCTTGGCATGACATTTTAGGAAGCAAATGGAGGACAACTGAGCCAACAGCAAGAAGCCTGGAACCTTCCCATTTAAGGAAATATTGAGGCTAAAGAAGAAAAGATTGAATTTGGGGTGGGGTCAAGGCAAGAGCATGTTGGCTACCTTCAATTATTTGAAGAACCTTCCATGAAAGAAGGGTTAGACTTATTATGCTTGGCCGAGGGGGCAAGAGCAATGGGCAGAAGTGGAAAAGAGGCAGATATAGACTCAATAGAAACAAAAACTCCCTAACATAAGTATCCAATGGTGAAATGGGGCTGTTTCAGGAAGTACTAAGTTCCCCATGACTAGAGGTCCTCTAACCAGAGCTGACTGAGCATTTGCTCATCTGAATCCTTTCTAGCCCTGAGTCCATGATGCACTGGACTTGATCAACATGGTGTAAAAGGGGTTCCTGCTCAGATTAGATTAAAGGATTATGTCTGAAGTTCCTTCTCCTTCTGAGGTCCTATGATTTTGTATTTTATTACCACTATGGGGTTGTGTATCAGGGCATCTTTATAATTTCAGCTCCAGCAACAGATTTCAAAAGGAAATAGGAACTTTGAAGGTGTAAGGATCTGTTGAAAATTCTCGTTTTTGTGGGTTAATTGTGGCCATTTTAATTCATTTATTCATTCATTCAGTTGTTTGTTTATTTGCAAAATCTGTTATTTCTTTGGCTTACAGAGTCCTCTACCAAGGACTATCAGTTAGCACTTTATCTTTATCTTCTAGCTTTAGAGAGTTGCCCAACGCACTGAGAAATTTAACTATCTTGCCCAGAGTCACATGGCTAAAAGGTGATAGTCAGGAGCTGAACCTAGTTAGGTCTTCCTTTCTCTGCAGATAGCTTTCTATCCACTATCTCATGTTGCTTCTCTGAGGAATTTTTTAAAGTTTAGGATCCTAGGGTTTAGAACTGAAAGGGACCCGTTCCATTACCTCATTTTTACAGTTGGAGAAACAGGCATTTTGTGCCTAGGTGTGAGTGATCTCTCCACTGAAGAAACTAAGTCTCTTGAAAGTTAAATGCTGGTAAATTTCTCAGGCTGCATTTGAACTCAGATCCACTTGACTCTATTGCACCACCTAGCTGTCTATATACAAACTTTGTCATTTCCCAGAAGGCAACCCTAGAAAACTACCCTCTGCTCTGATACAGTTTAGGAACTTATTCATCCATTTGAAGTGCACATACTTACTGTTTTAGGTTGTCCATCTAACTTCATAGAATACAATAGGCATTTTTCACTTACTTTGTTTTCCCTAGGTAGATAGTTAAGTCACACTTAACTATAAGATACTATCATCCTTTGCTCACAGCTGGCCAAAGAGCCTTCTGGATTGAAGATCCTGAATTTGACAGCCAGAGCCCTCACCTGAATGGACCCTTGCCAGTCCTTTCTTTTTGATATTAATAGATTTGGGAGGGTCTTGGGCCAGGTTCTGTTTTAGAAGGAGCATAAGGCCCTCTAGTGACTTTCCTCCAGCTGGATCAGAGTCTTCAGAACATATGTTCACCTGCCTAATTCTATGGAACAGGAATTGCTTAAGCACCTACCAGGCACCAGGTACAATGCTAGGTTCTAAAGATACAAAAACAACCCCAAGGAAGAGAGATGAGAAGATGTTCCCGCTGCTTTGCAGTAGTGTGAAGACATGGGTGTGGGACCATGATATATTTTTTTCAGACTTTTTCAATGTATTATTTGGTTTTGCTCATTTTTTTTTCCTTTCTCTTTTTTCCTTTTTTTAAAAAAGTATTTGTTATATGGGATGGTTCCCTAGGTGGGGTAGGCAAGGGACACTGAAATTCTGGTGATGTTAAAAACAACTCAAAATATCAACAAAAATCTATTTTAATTTTTAAAAATGAACTAAAATTTGGGCCCCTTGTCTTCATGTAGCTTATATCCTGCTGGGTAAAATCCTCATTTACAAAGCATTTTAAGGTTGATAGATTTCCATACATTATCTCATTTGATTCCCACAACACGTCTGTGAGGCAGGTGCTCTTTTCATACTCATTTTTTTCTTGGACTGAACCTATAACTTTACCATCCTGTAAACCAGAGAACCATTCACCTCTCGGCACTAAGGGGTTTCTTGTCTTGACCAGGGTCACACAGCAGTCCTCTAAGGCAGGAATCAAACCCCTTCTAATGGTGACTACTAATTCAGCATACTAGCAAGCATTCCATTCTACCACTAAATTTAGTATGGGGGAATGGGTGGGGCAGGGTTCTTTTAAACATCTTCTGTTCCTGGGGTAGGAGTAGAGGGGAAGGAGTTAAGATCCTTTATTAACCACCATGTTCTGAGAAGATTTATGTAGTCCTATCAATCCACTTTGAGACCTAAATGCGTATTGTCATCCTATAGTTTAAGGCTTCATGAAACACAAAGAAGACTCTTTCCCATCTCTGGCACAGGGATCCACAGGCCTCAGCTCTTACAAAGAGAGACCCAGGGCTCAGGTTTAAAGGAGAAGGACCTCAAAAGCCCCTTGTTTTATGTAGGAAATGAAAGCCCATCTGTGTTCAACGAGACCAATTTAGGGGAAAGTTGGGGCCCTGCCATCTTCCTTTCAAATGTAGCCTGCACAAAGTCAGAGAAAGCCTTTGAGGTTACTTATCTTACCTGTGTCAAAGACTGAATCAAGTCAAGTTTCTAGCAACTTCTCTCTCTCAGAAATGCGGAACTTTCCAGGCTCTCAGCACAGTCAGAGTGAGCTTACCTTTTTATTCCCTGAACTAAGTAGGTTGTTAATTCTCTTAACCGTAGAGGCACTCTCCCTATTAACCCCATTAAACAAATTAACAATTGTTTCAGTGGTTGATCTGTACAGTGCAATGAAATGAGGCCTGATTTTGCTGCTTATTCTCCTCTGACATTGGAAAGATAATTTCTCCGGATCTTGTTTGGACTTAATGGGCCCTAAGGTCCCTTCCAACTTGGCATTTACGTTTCCACAATCTCTTCTTCATAGGAAGACCAGTGGAGATGGAATTTGTATTATCCAATGATGCTTGAATAGCCATGTGACCTCAGGCAAGCCATCTCATCCACTAGAAAGTCTAATTAGCAAGCTGTAAGGGCCTACTATGTGCCAGGCACTGTACTGGTGCTAGGGATACAAATAAAAAGAAAGAGAAACAGTCCCTTCTGATGAGGAGCTGTCAGTCTAATGAGGAAGAAAATTCAATACATTCCGAATGACTACAGAATAAATATAAAGCAGAGAGCAAGAGAGGTAGGTAGATGGATCGATAGATGGAGAGATAAATAAACTACTTAAATACAAGGTACAAAGGAACTAGGGGACTAGCGGTCGGGGGATCAGGAAAGACTTCATGAAGAAGATAATGCCTGTGCTTTAGCTTAAGAAAGAGCGGAACTTTGAGGCAGAGATATGAGGAGGGAGTGCATTTCAGGCAGGAAGTATGGCCAAGACAAAGGCACAGGAACTGGAAATGAAGTATCACAAGTAAAACAGAAACAGAAAAAGTCAGCTGGGCTGGATCAGAGAGTGCATCCAAAAAGGCTGGAAAGGTAGGGTGAGGCGAGGTTGCAGAGAGCATAAAAAGTTCTATTTCATTTTAGTGTTTTAATTCTGTTTATTGAGTAGGACACTTACCTGATCAGATCTGCACTTAAGGAAAATTTCTTTGGCAACACGGTATAGGATGAACTGCAGGGGCCAGAGCTGAGAGGCAGGGAGAGCAACTAGGAAAGTGCTGCAGTAATCTAAGTGAGAAGAGGTAAGGAGCTGAACCTTGGTGGGAGCTTTGTGCATGAAGAGAAAGGGTCAGATGTGAAATGTCATGAAGACTGAAAAATGAACCAACCTGGCAACTGAATGAATACATGTGGTGAAGAAAGGTGTGGATTCCAAGATAATGCTGAGATTATGAACCTGGGAAACTGAAGGCATGGTGGTATCTTTGACCGAAAGGGGAACGTTTGGAAGAAGGGAAGATATAGGGGGAAAGATCATAAGTTTAATTTTAGATCAAGTGACCTTAAGGTGTTTCCAGAGCATGCAGTGTGAAATATCTAACAAGAAACTGATGATATGCAACTGAGGCCCAGGGGAGTTCCTGATGTCAGCTATATGGAGATAGCAGTAGCACATCATGGGACCTGGTGCGCTCACCAAGAGAGAGTATAGAGAGGAGAAGAACATGTAGAATTAGGGGGCATATCATGAATGGTGAGCTTTCAAAGGAGGTGGAGAAGTGGTTGGACAGGAAGGAGGAGGGCAAGGAGGGAGCAACATCATGAAAACCTAGGGGAAAATATCCAGGAGAGAAAAAGGGAAGACTTTTTCACCAATGATGCAAATGAGCTCTTTCTCTTCTAAACATAATCTCAGAGAGTTTTCACCTCCAGGCACTAAGAGGTTGCTTGTCTTGACCAGGGTTACATAATATTATATATAGATCATATATAATAAGGCAAGCCAGATGAGGACTGAGAAAAGGTTATTAAGAAATCACTGGTAAGTTTGGAGAGAGTGATGAGGGCAAAAAGCCAGAATGCAAACGGTTGAGGAGTGAGAAGAAGGAGGTTGGACTTGATCTTTGCCATTTATAAGATCAGATGTCCTCTTAGACCTCTTCTAGCTCCAAGTCCATGACCCATGATCCCATGTTAGAGCAAAGGGAACGTAGCCTCATTCATCAGTGAGCTCTTAAATCTGGGAATTTTCCAGTTCTCCTTCCTCTTAGCTTTCACTACACATCACCACCTTCTTCCAAGGTGGAAGTGTTGACAAAAAGAGAAGGTGCTGATTTGAGTCACAGTCTCTGAGTTGGAAGGGAGCCAAGAGGTCATGAAGTCTGACCAGAACACAGCCCTCTTTCTTTGGAACTTTTTGGATAAGGAACCTATTGGATGAAGGCTTGTCCAGCATCTGCTCTAAGAGCTCCTAGGATGGGGAACCTGCTACCTCCCAAAGCACACTGCCTTTGGACAGCTTTCCTTTTTACATAAAATCTGAAACTGCCTCTCAGGACCTGCTATCATTGCTCCCAGTTCCATGGTCTGGGGCCAAGCCCTTGAAGAAAATTTTAGTCAGCCTCAGTCATCCCTCAGTTCAGAGCTGCTCTACCCCAATGCATCCCTCAGACCAACCAGAAGGGTCCCTTCTGTTTGTCATGCCTGACCTCCCCCAGTGCTCTGGGAGGTCTGTTGTACATGTTGCCTGAATCATTGCTCGCAGGGCTTAGGTTTAGTGCCAGAAAGAACTTGAAAACTGTCATCTTCCCCCCACCTTCTTCCTTTATTCTAGATGTGGAAACTGAGGCTCAGAGAGGTCAGATTACTTGGACAAGATTTCCATGGTAGTAAATGACAGCACCAAGCCCTGAACCCTGGCCCATGAATTCCAAATCCAGCACCCACTGCCACTCATTTTGCTGCTGATGCGTTCATTTCAGAGTATGCAAACTAGGCGTCATTTTCTAATGCTGTCAGTGGTTGGAGTTCTCTCTGTCAGGTTCCATTCAGTTCCATCCAAGCATTAATTAAGCACCAGACACTGTGGTGTTTAAGACATTAAAATGGTGCCAGATACTGTGGGTGTAAATACAAAAACAAAAGAGCCCCTGACTTCAAGGAGTTTATGTTCCACTGTGGAAATGCAACACATGTGTTGGGGTTGTTTTGTTATTTTTCAGTCACGTCCAGCACTTTGTGACCTCATTTGGGGTTTGATTGGCAAAGATCCTAGAATGGTTTCCATTTCCTTCTCTGATTCATTTTCCAGATTAGGAAACTGAGGCAAAGTGAAGTTAAATGATTGCCCAAGGTCACACAGCTGGTAAATGTCTGAGGTCATATTTGAACTCATGTCTTCCTAACTCCAGGTCAGGTGCTCTATCTAATGGCCAATGACGCATGTGTATCTACATGCAAATGCAGAGTTATTTGAAACAATTTGTAGATGAGAGAACAGAAAGAATTTGAAGAAATCAACTTCATAAATTAGGTAGAGGTATTCCAAGAGACAGAGACAAAAGGAGGAGATCACTGAGGCCTGGGAGAAAACTGCCTGTGCAAAAACAAGGAGGAAGTAAATAATATTTTGTGTATGGAGAATGGGAGGGCAGTTTGACTGGATTATCGCATGCTTGAGAGGAACCTGGAAAGATAGGCTGGAGTCAGGTGGGATGCCTGTAAGTGCCCAGAACAACAGCGTGTATTTTATCCTTGAGGTAATAGGGAACCATTGAAATTTCTGGAGCAAGGGAGTAGCATGACCCATGCAGGCAGCTGTGTGGAGGATGTGTTGGAGAGGACTAAAATCAGCTAGACAGAAAATCAGTAACGAGACTATTGCAAGATCCAAAACCAGAGATGCTATTGCTATGGCTGTGCTGCTGCTGCCTTTGAGTTTTTGGGTGGGGTTACACTAGGCTGGTGGCTATGTGAAGAGTAGAAGGGGATGAATGTGAACCATCTTGTGGAGGAAGAATTGATGAGACATTATTATCTTCATCATTCTTGGAGGTTTCAAGAGCTAAACCAATTCGGGCCTGGATGATGTTGACTGAAAAATGATGACTCTGGATAATGATGACTCCAGGCCACAAGTTCTCCACCCCTGGACCAGACAAAGGTCTGGAGGTGGGACACTTCATAGCATATATTAAGGAAATATGCCTCATCCTCAGTATGGTTTAAATCATAAAATGGTTAGGGTGAGGCAGATATCACCCTACCTAAATAGAGGGTTAGAATTAGTAACAGTCACTAGAGGAAATATGTCACTCAAAATGACAGTCTCAGAGTGGGAAGAAATCTGAGACTGTTGATTAACAAACATTTTTAAGCACCTATTTTAGACAGGCCCTGGACATATAAGGACAAAAGCTAAACCAGCTTCTCCAGAGGTCCAGAGACCACATATATGTATGGAGGTAAATAGAGAAGAGATAAAAGGTAACTCTGAGGGGAGGACACTAGCAGATGGGGGAGCCAGGAAAGGCTTTGTGCAGAAGGTGGCACTTGTGCTAAGTGTCAGGAATCCAGGAGGCAGAAATGATGCAGAAGTTCATTTCACTCATGGCATACAGCCAGTGCAAAGGTGTGGAGGTGGGAGATGGACCAAAACTGTCCTGCATTCTCCTCTTTGAAGAAGACACTATTCCCCGGTGACCCTTGGTGCCCAAAGTTTGGTCAGGCTCATTCCTTTAGAGTCAGTGGTGAGAGGTGCTAATCCCAACAGAGTGCTGAATTAGGTTTAGCTAACACTGGCTGAGAAACAGCCTCAAGTCTGGGACCTGTCCACTCTGGGGAGCCTTTGAGCTACTTGGGCAGCATATGCCAGGAAGAAAGGATACTGGGCAGCAGTAGCTTTGCAACTGGTCCCCAAGTTACCGAGGAGGCCTCAGTGGTTAATATTATATGAGAGGGATGCAATATTTAACAGATTCAAGTTCATTCCAAAAGCATTTGTTAAACACCTACTATGTGCCAGGCACTGTGCTAAGTTCTGGGGGTATGAAAATACAACAAAAGGTCCTTGCCTTCCTTCATGACACTTAAATTAATATAACATAGTTTGCATAAGGATATTTTCTTATTTTCTCTGATTTATGTATATTTTCATGGGTTTTCATTTTTCTTAAAGATATCTGATGCTCCTTTCTCCCTGCACAATCCCCATATCCTCAATGCCTGTTTTCTTGGCTTTTTCATCTTTCCATCATGAGATGGGTAATCCAAAAAAAGAAAAAAAAACCCACCAGAACACAAAAGGGAGAGAAAGGAGAGGCTTCTCTGTGATTCTGGGAGCTCCCATCTCTGGATCCCGGTATCAAAGTCATGGGGGTGTGGAGCCCTGTCTCAGCAGCTGTACAGCATCTCATTCTGGACATTAGCTCTATCCCTCAGAGAGGTTTAACAAACATGACTCCAGGAGACTTTATTTAGTTGCAAGTATTGTCCCTTTCATTGAGAATTCAGCTCACTGAATCCTCAGTTATCAAAGGCAGCTCTTTTTCGTGTGAATAACCAATTTACATCTGGCAAAAACCTCATGTCTGACTGTGGACGTCAGACCCTTCTATTATTTACCAAAACACTCAATTTGATTACATTCCCCCTACGCAATCCAGTCACGAGGGGTCTCTGGTTGTCATGTTAATTACATTCTGCAGAAGGTCAGTGGAAGCAACACAAATTAGGTTTTTCACTTAGTGTTTATCAGAACCTAAGAAATATCATTAGAGCATTTTGGATGTACCAACTAAATCCTTGAGAAGTTTGTTGTAGAGATTAGACCAAAGGAAGCTATTTAAATGACTAAGTTTATAACTTGGGTCTCTGGTCGTTTGTTTCCTAAAGTTCTGGACTTATATAGAGGGTTAAATTTTGGGGTACATCTCCTTAAAAATCTCTTTGGCTCACACTCCCACCTTCGGTATTCTTTGGGAATATCAGAATCTAACTTCTAAGTTTCCCTGACAAAGGGAAAGGGCCGTCTTCTCCTTTGCAAGCACTTGGGCTAACAAGACCAAATATAAGACACATTTTATTTCAGCTGACTGAAAACTCAAAGGATTTCTGTCTCAGCAGTCCTTGGTTTTAAAGGCCAAACCCAAAGGCATAACTCATGAGTGAACTTCATCAGTGGTAAAATATCGCCCTGCTGATCCTCAGGGATAGTAGGACCAGATAGCAGAAAGCCCCTCAGTGTTGATATCAGGACAATGAGTCATAGACACCAATGGGAAAAGTAGGCAGGATCATGGCCTTCCAGAGATACCAAGGTGAAAACAGTGTATTCTTAGGGTATGCTGGGCTATATTACAAGGCTATATATCACAGTTCTTGTATAAAGAATCTGCTGATAGAAATATTGGATGGAATGCTTTGAACTAGATGACCACTAAATGTTTCATCCAACTTGAAAACTCTGACATTCTATGCAAATATTGAAAAAAAAGATTGTTTTTTTTGTAGGGGGGCTGGGCAGGGAGAAGATATTCCAACATTTATTTGTTGTAAATTCTATACATATTGAAAATCCTGGCAGAGCTAGATGATACAATAAAGATTCAGCTGCAAAGCATTTTCTAAGCATCCATTTTTTTGTAAGACTATGCTGAGTTCTGAAATTATCATATTAGATGTTAATTGTTTGGGACATCTAGGATACAGTGGATAGAGGACAGGCACTAGAGTCAGCATATGTAAGTTCAAATCCAGCCTCAGATATTTATTAGCTGTGTGACCCTGGGCAAGTCACTTCACCTTCTATGCTTCAGCTCTTCATCTGGAAAATGAGCTGGAGAAGGAAATGGCAAAGCACTCTGGTATCTTTGCCAAGAAAACCCCAAATGGGGTCACAGAGAATCAGACACCAAGGAAATGACTCAACACCAATTTTTTTTGAAGTTGAGGAAAATGAGACAAAGAAGAACTAGCATTAGAATCCAGATCTGCTGACTGTTAGTGCAGATTTCCTTTTACTATACAGAATTGCCTCCCCATTGCCATGAATCTGTGATTTACCACTGTTTTGAATTTTGCTTCTCTTCTAGCTTATAGTAGCTGGAGGTTTTAAAAAATCTCAAGAAATATCCTTGAGTATTGATGCTGGTGTTGGCAGGAACATGTATATTTTCTTGTGACCTCTCTTTCCTAGTCCCTCAGATTGTCTTTGGTAGGACGTTTCCACTCAGCCTTTGGCTTTAGCATTCATTCTTCATATCTACTGGTTTCTAGGAGTTTCACTCCAAAGGAAATTGAAATCCCCTCAATTAATGTGATGTCATCATCATGGATGCTCTTTCCAATGACATAAGTCACAACCCAGCCAAATCTGTCCATCCTATGCAACTTTGGGCCATGTCCTCACTTAAGTCTATTGCAGGGGGTCTACATAACATTCTTGGGAACCTCCTGTCTTCATCTTGACATCTTGAAGATACCAGTGTTGCCCCCAACATGTACAGTGGTTACTCTTTATCCTTCTTGAGTCTCTGCTTAAAGACCTTGTGTGATGAGGAACCCACTGCCTCCCAAGGCACACTGCCTTTGGCCAGCTCTCTTTCATAGGTTTTTCTTAACATCAAGCCTGAAGCTGCTTATCAGGATCTGCTACCATTTCTCCCAGTTCCATACTCTGGGGCCAAGCCCCTGAAGAAAATCTTGGTCAGCCTCAGTTATCCCTCAGTCCAGAGCTGCTCTACCCTGATGTATCCCTCAGACCAATCTATTTATCATCCCTGACTTCCCCTGATACTCTAGGAGTTCTGTTGTGCATACTGGCTGGGTCCATAACTCATTGCTCACAGGGCATAGGATTAGATCCAGAAAGAACTTAAAAACTGTCATCTTCCCCCACTCATCTTCCTTTGTTCTGGTTGTGGAAACTGAGACTTAGAGAGGTCAGATTACTTGGTGAACCCTGGCCGTTGGATTTCAAATCCAGCACTTTTCTCCACTCATTTTGCTGCTGAAATGTTCGCTTCAGAATATACAAACTGAGCGTCATTTTCTAATGCTAAATGCTATCTGTGGTTTGGAGTTCTCTCTGTCAGGTTCCATTCAGTTCCATCCAAGTGTTAGCTAAGCACCAGACGCTGTGGCATAAAAAACTACCAAATGTGGGCATAAATACAAAAGCAGAAGAGCCCCTGACTTCAAGGAGTGTCTGTTTCACTGGAGAGCTATGCCACATATATTGGTATGCAAATGCAAAATTATTCCAAACAGTTTGAGGATAACGGAACAGCAAGAACCTGAAGAAATCAGTCTTGTGAAGTAAGTAACTCTTGAGCTGAGTCTTGGAGGATGCTGGGAGACAGAGGTGAAAGGAGGAGAACATTGAAGACAGGATGAGAGGCACTCTCTGTGCAAAAGTGTGGAGGAAATAAGTGTTATTCTGGGTGTGGAGAACATTGCACTTTGACTGTAATGGGAAATGCATGATGGGGGTGCACTTTGACTGTAATGGGAAATGCATGATGGGGGTGGGGTCCTATACAGGCAGCTGTGTGGATAGTGTCCTGGAAAGGAATGAAATCATTCAAACTCAAAACCAATCAGCAGGCTACTGCTGTCTCCTAAGGAGAAGGGCTTTTGGGGGGCAGCAAAATGGAAAGAAAGGTGAGAGCACTGTTGTGGAAGAACTGATGAGACATTATTCTCATCATCATTCTTGGAGTTTCAGAAACTGGAATGAATTCAAGCCTAGCTAATACTGACAGGAGACAATGCTGACTCTCAGTGATGTCTACTGGATAACGCAGAGTGGAACTGAGCCTCTGACTTCCCAAAGTCACTGGCTTATGCCTTGAAGCAGAGAGATTAGTCATTCTTTCATCACTGATCCTAGGTAGTTTAACTACTGCTGCCCCTCCTGTGTAACTAGCTGTTTCTAAACTCAACTTATCATGTGAGACAGTAAGTTTACCAATGGTGGTTTTATGTATTCTGCAACATTCCACTTTGCCCAGACATTAACGGAGGCAGTGAATGACTGTGGCCACGAGCCTGGGGACCACAGTGAGATGCTTGAAAAGGAAGTCAGCTCTTAATGGCTTTCCAGGCAAGGAGCCACTGTGGAAGGCACAGTGCCAATTAAAATGAAGCCTCTGAATTTATCTTCCTTCTGAGGACCAAGTCCTGTGCAGCCTCCCAGGAAGGAAATCAAGTCTCATTAGGGCCTTAGCAACCTAATCTGGTTGTTTTTTTTAAGGAACCTTTATACAAGAAGGACCATGTATAATTAATTATCACTGATGGATAATTATGACTTATATCTTAGGGGTCTGGTAAAATGGCTGAAGTTTAAAAGGTAACAACTTAAAATCAGGAGACCATAGGATCATAGTGCTTGAAGGAACCTCAGTGGTCAGGCTAGGCCATTCTCCTTCATCTTATAAATGGGAAAACCATGACTCTGTGGAAGCTTAGTTTACCTACCTTTTAAGTGAGAATGATATAATAGCACTTTCACAGGGTTATTGTGAGTATTGAAGGAGATACTGTGTTTTCAAAGGCTTTGCAAACTTTAAAGTGATATGTGTGTATAATATGACAATAATATATATTAATATATAGTGCATATATAATACATTAATAATAGTATATATACCATTAGTGTGTGCATGTATATATATATATATATATATATATATATATATGAAATGTGTGTGTGTGTGTCTCTGTGTGTGTGTAAGGAGGAAGGGGGAGAGAGTGAGTGAGAAAGAAAGAGATTTGGTTGTTGCCCTTTGTGCTCAAAAAGGACCAAAATGACATTACTACGTTAGGGTCATGTACAATGTGTCTGACTATGGCTGATCAGACCAATACAAACACTATACTAGTATACACACACACACATATACATATGTGTATATGTGTGGGTATATATGTATGTATATTATATATACTATATATGATGTATGTATATAGTATTTATATACAATATGTATACTTAAACATGTGTGTGTGTATATATTTATACACACACACACACATCTATCTATACTATCATCATCATCATCCCAGATCATACAAATAGTTGTCAGCAGCAGAACTGATTTCAGCCTCTCTGACTCCAAGCACAAGGCTCTTTCCAGCTCAGAGATGCTGATCACCATGCAGGTAACATTTACAGTGTCTTAGAGAGTGGCTGGCTCTGAGTCTCAGAAGCTGGGTGACCCAGAGAAATGTCAGTGATAGGATTTGACCTCAGGTCTTGCTGACTGCAGTCCAGCACTATGTGTTGGCACACTATCTATGGCATGCTGCCCCTCGGAAATGACCACTGTTCAGAACATAAAAAATGAATTTTCCTTTCGCAGGTGAGGAAATTGATGCAATTGCCAGCGCATGATAGAATAAAGTCCTTTAAACTTGTCTACCTAGAGAGAAAGAATAATGCAGTTGGCAGAGGAATTCTGGGAGGGGAGTGTTGCGAGAGAGATGAACAAATGGTAGGAATTCTGTGTCTCCTGCCAGCTTTCCAGGCTTTCCTCTGTAACCACACTGCCTTTGTGGCCTGCAGGTGTCTCTAAGTTGTGCCCTTCACTCTTATTTATACTGTCTCATTCAGCTCTTATGCAATCAGTGGACAAGTCCTTTCTCCAGGATATCTTCCATCCCTTCTCTCCATCCATCTCTCTCCATCCATCGGTCACACATCCTTCAGGTCCTTATTATCTCTCACCGAGGTTATTATAATACTCCTCTAATTGTTCTCTCAAGTAAATTCCCTGAGGCACTTGTCTGACCCCCTCCCTTCCTCACACCCTGGCTGGGAAATCTTCATTGGTTCTGCAGACATCATTTCTGGGCATTTCTCTGGTCTGGTTCCTCTCTACTTTTCCAGCTCTAGTTAAATCGTTCCCCTTTTTGTACCCCACTTTGGTGTCATCTTATACTCTTCACCCCCATATAGTCATGGACAGAACACTCTACGCCTGTGTTAACATTCCTAGAACAAAAGAGCCCTTGCTATCTGTTTGTTGACTGACTCTTGACTGATCATCCCGATCTCCACTCACGGCTACAATAGCTTCCGGTCACCTGTCATCTTCTTCCTTCATCCCAGATCAAAATTTCCCTCTCCCTTCTCCTCCTGTGCTTCTCTCCTTAACCCACTGAAAGTGATCTCTCCCTCCTCAGATGTTCTTAGGACACTTTATCTGCATCTCTGCTTAAAACACATTAGGTAATCTTTGTGTGCATTACACTACAGTGTGTGTGTGTGTGTGTGTGTGTGTGTGTTGGTGGGGGGGATGTCTATCCCAAAGCATGTGAAACCCCCAGCAGAATGGGTAGATGAGAACAATTTGTTCCTATAGCCATGAAGGCGGCTGATGCAGGTGCTGTGGAGCTCTCAGAGTTTGATTGGACATGGAAGATGCCTAGGTCATCCACTGCACACCGAACCATTGCCCATCATCTTGATTTTTGTCTGCCATTGGACTTCAAGGATTCCAGAAGAGAGAGTGAAGCCTGATAACTTTGTGTAACTGTCTCACTTTAATTCAATTCACATACAAGTCAAGCTATCACCCCATGATGTCATTCATTGGTCCTCTTTGAAAATGAAGCAAAAACAACTTTGTATGTGTGTACATATACATACATATACATATGCATATACATACACACGCAGTAAGGTGGTACAATGGATAGAATGCTAGGCCTGGAGTCAGGAAAACTCATCCTTCTGAGTTCAAATCTGCCCTCAGACACTTACTAGCTGTTTGACCCTGGGCAAGTCACTTAGCCATGTTTGTCTCAGTTTCCTCATATGTAAAATGATCTGGAGAAGGAGATGGCAAACCCCTCCAGTATCCCTGCCAAGAAAACATCCCAGAGTTGAACAGGACTGCAGTGACTTAGCAACAGTAATGCACAGCAAACACACACACACACACACAATAACAGGGGCAGGAATGCTAACCAACAGCAGACAAATTAGAAAAGGTCACTCATTAAGAGGTTCCACTTGAGGTGAAGAGATGAAGGTAAGGGGTGAGGGAAATCACTCTTGGCATAATACAGACTATACAAACACATAGAGGTAGGAGACCAGTCAACAAGCAAATGTGTCTCACTAGGTCTACTGGGGATGCATACACAAGTGAGAAAGTTCCTGCCTTCAGGGAACTTATACTCTACAAATAATGTATTACACAGGAAACAGATCTATCTGTTGGATTCAATTATTGTTTTGACTAAAAGTTCTCATTTTAGATCAGAAAGACCAAAATCCTTTACCCTCAGGCAAGGAAAGGTTAAATTATAGGGTGTGAATACCACTCACTAGTTGGGAAGTTTCCTGGGACAAGAATCCAGATTCTGGCTATTTATATCATGCCTGATACTTAAACGAGGCCTGTACCAGTGTTGCTCTCTGATTTATGGCTGAGGAAACAGAGGCAGAAAGATTTAGTAAGTCACACATGGCCAAACAGCAGCTTAGTATCAGAACAAGGATTAAAATGCCTGACTCAAGAGTTTCTCCTCTTGCTAGTGCCCCCATCCCCCAAACCCCCCATTCCCCCCTCCCAAAAAGCCATGTAGAAGACATTTGAGCTGCCTGCCAAGTGATCCTATGATCTTGGTAAGCAAAAGGGCTGGACACTGGGCCCTGGGTATATACACTTCACTTTTCATAAAACATATTCCTGAAAGGATGTCCCTAAACTAGATTTTTCCCCAAATTGAATTGTAAATGTACCAAAAGGGAGAAACTGAATGTTTTATGGGACTTCCTTTCATGAAACAAAGAATCTTTTATAAATCATTTCCCTTTACAGATACATCTGTTTTGTAAGGTTAGGTTCTGATGCACCAGTATTACTTTAAGTGGGTACACATGTTTGTCCTGGCCTTCCTTCTTGGGGTGAAGCAATGAGGTCAAAGACAGGGGTCTTGCCTGCCTCCTTCCCTAGAAGTAGTGCCTGGAAGTGTAATTAGAAGGAATACTTTTTTCTTAGATGATAAAGACTGATTGATGGTAGAACATGGAGAATAAGGATATTTTTTTGAGAAATTTTGAGGTCACTGCAAAACAACAAAAATACAAGCAACCTTCACCCACACAAATAAGTAAATACACACACACATACACACATACACATACCAAGGTGGTAGATACACAGTTCAAAAGAACACCAGTTTTTAAATCCAGATTTGTGCTTCTAACTACTAACCTGTGGACACTTTTGCCAAATCCCTGAACCTCTCTGGTTCCCAGTTTTCTCATCATGAATTGAG
Source organism: Bettongia penicillata ogilbyi (assembly GCA_023548195.1). Taxonomy (NCBI): domain Eukaryota; kingdom Metazoa; phylum Chordata; class Mammalia; order Diprotodontia; family Potoroidae; genus Bettongia; species Bettongia penicillata. The sequence continues at coordinate 3,944,637 of JAJHZJ010000433.1, read as the reverse complement.
TGGTTTAAACTAAAGGAATTCTGAGATTTCTTCCACCTCTAAATCTGTGAAACTAGGTAGGGCTGAGGTCTCAACCTAAAGAAAAGAAATCTTAGAGAAAACTCTGATGATAGACTAGAATGTAATAGAACCACCTAGAATATCTTTTTTGCAGATGAGACCTCCCATAAAATATACTTCATCTGACCAAAAATCATAGATCACTGCCCAGATGTGACATTTACTTTTGTGGTCAGCCAGAGAATGGTAATTAATACAAAACAGAAGTATTATTTAATGAAACAGTGCATAGCAAGAGAAAAGTACCAATCTAATGAATATTCCTCAACCTGAACATACTTTCCCCACAAATCATACTTCATAGATAGAAAGAGTTGACCAACCTAGGAACTACATTGAAGGGTGCCCATACTGTATAGGAAACACATGTATGAAAGGTCATTCTTCATTCATGCAGAGGTAGACTATTTTTAATAACAATACTAAATGTTCTGATTTCAAAAGTGGTAAACGTAGTTTTAACCCCACAAAAATAGGATTTCACTGACTTTTTTTAAGTCTAAAGAGGAATGGTTCCAGGACCAAAACAGGTTGGTGAGTCACTTGCCTAGAGTATAAGGAGGCAGGGGGGAGAAGCATATAGAGACATAAGGACATAGGCTAAAAGCACATACATGGAGGAACAATGTCTCCTTTATCATAGGACTGCTCCCTCTGGAGCTGCTCTCTTTACTTGTTTCATAGGGGAAGGAGGCTTTTCTAACCAGCATCCAACAACTTACTTTGGCTTCATTTGTAGTATGCATAATGTTGCTCTCCATGGGATATATAGTTTTCAATGTGTCCAGCTTGCATGTTTCACTTCTCTCCCCTGCCCCCCCTTAAAGATAGGGCCTTTCTCTCCTCTTAACTTATAGAGTCTCATACAGTAAGCATGTATCAGCTGTTTTAGTGAGAGTACTCTAGTTCTCCCAGTGTTAGATTAGGAGAAAACACTTAGCTTTTCATTTTTTATAAGGAGAGAAAAATCTAGAAACTGACAGGTTTTAAACTATTCAACTTTTCCCCCTTCAAAAGAATTCTTGCCCCCAGAGACCAAGTTTTTTTAGAATATAGAACACCAATCAGTTACATTAATCTGTCTTTTAACCTATCATGTTTGGGGGCTTTGTATCAAAGTCCTACATTATCTCTGACTCAGAGTTAGAAATTACTCCTACATAACCCTTTAAATGTGTATTCTTTGCCTTTGAATCCCTCATTTCAGGAGTATGGGAAGATCTGTTTTAAAACACACACACACACACACACACACTCATGAGATTTGTTGGTCCCCAAATTTTATCAATGCCACCACTCCCTCCAAGATCCTGTCCTTCTGAATAGGGATTGTTTCATTCTTTATATTTGTAATTCTAGTGCTTCTGAGACACAGTGTCTGGGCACATACATGCAGAGAAAAAGACAGAGTGCTTAATGTTAAATACCTGTTGAATTGAATACTCTGATGCAAATTAAAAAAAAGAAGAAAACAGGCAAGAACCAAAAATTCCAAGTAGAACAATTAACTCTCCAGTCAATCCTTTGATCCATAATATCTCTGACTTGACGATATCTATCTGGCCAGCAATGAAAATACTAAACTTGTTTTGCTGGCCTGAGTGTAGGAGGCCTGAGAGGGCAGTGGTAGGAGCAGCAATTGGTTGAAGAGTTTGTAGAACAATATTATCAGGCAAGATGTAAGGGAAAATAGCTAATCAGTTTTGAAATATCCAAGATGCAGAACTGGAGTGGCCTCAGGAAATTGTGGATTCCCTCTTATTTAACAATCTTCATGATGAGAATGAAAGCTACCCAGTCCTTAAGGAGGATTCCTGGATTTGATTAGATTGGAGATTCTGTAAATAGTTATCTATGTACCTTCTCCCCCACCCTACCTCCCAAAGTTACACATGATACACTTCCAAATTAGAAATGAAGTCAGAACTGGGGAATATCAAACAAGCAGCAAGAAAGGTATTAAATTCTTACTAGAGACAGAAACAGACTTCCACCTCACAGGTGGATGAGCACCTTTGTTCCAGTGGCCACAAAGGTGGCTGAAGCAGTACTGTGGAGTGTTTAGAGCTGGGTCAGACATTGAACAAACCGAGTTCATCCACTGCATCCAGGGCCATTGCCAATCATCTCAACTCTCATCTTCTTGCCACTGGTCTTCAGTAACTAAAGAAGACAGTGAGCCTGATAGCTTTGTGAAACTGCTTTATTTAAATCTAGTTCACAAGCATATCTTTGGTCCTTTGAAAACAAAGGATGTGTGTAAATGTGTATGCGTATGTAATTGCACCTCATAAGCTCTGAGGGTACAAATATAAAAATAAAGCCATTTCTTCCAGTACCAACAGGTGATATTCTAATGGGGGATACATGATGACTATATAATAAATACAAAGTAGCTTTGAGGGGGAAGTTCTAGTGTGTCTGGAAGATCGGAGGTTTTCCATAGAAGGTGCTCCTTGAACTGAGAATCCCCTGGTTTCCTTCCAAGTTCAGGTGGAAGAACAGTCCTGTCTCTGTGGGAGGAGGGGGACAGAAATGTGGGTCAAGGTCCTTTGTGGGGCCAATGTGCCTGGATCTTAGCAGAAGTGAAGGGGAGTAAATGCAAGGAGACTGGAAAGGTAGGAAGCAGTCAGACTTCAGAGCAGCCCAGATCAAGTCCCAACAAGGCCCTTCATATTACAGATAAAGAAACTAAAGCCTCCAGTGGCTTGGTAATTTGAGGAAGGCTACAGAGAGGCAGAGAAGCAGCCTTCACTTTAATTTAGCATGATCTGTTTTTTGGCTTCCTTACCCATTTAAAATGCTTTTAACTGGGAGACCTAGGAGAACGGATGTGAAAAGCCGACAGTGTAACTGCCTGATCAGCATGGGTTCTGTGTGTTAGGTTACTTTGTAACAAAGCTCCATAAGGAGTATCATGGGTATCGGATACAAAAGTAACAGGAGGAACTGGCCTTGGCCTGTGCTATCTCCCCGTTTTGTCTCTAACAGTATCAAGGCCTTCAAGGAGGAATGGGGTTACCCGCAGGAGATGACCCTTTCCACCGTGAGGAGCGTTGAATTGTTGGGAAAATGAACCTGATACCTGCCAAAGTTCGATACTTTTGTGTAGCTCCTTGAATCGAACGAGAAGTGTTCAGAAAGTTAGAAAACCTTCATTCAGATCCTTAATTTGACATTCTTCTTGGGACTGAATGGGATTGAGAAGTGGAAGGGACTTTGTGGGCCACAAATCTCCCCCTCTTCTTGCAAACGGGAAGACCCGAGGCCCAGGAAAGTAAAGTTGGGTTCAATTTAGCAACCAAGGCTGTCTCGACTTACACCCCTTCCCCATGAGCGAGAAGGTGGGGGGGTTTGGGAGAGGTTGAGAAGAGGGTAGAAGGATGGGCCGCCCTATTCTGCCATCCCCTCCACAGAGTGCTGCCTGCCCCAAAAGGGGGCTTGGGCTGCAGTGGAGAGCACTTTTGAAGGAAAGCTGGAGGAAGGCAAGCAGCTTGACTCTGCTACCAGGCCTGGATGGGATGGGGGGGCCAGTGTGGAGAGGCGCCCGCAGGAGAACCCCCTGGCAGGGGCCACGCGGACCTGTGCGACCCGAGGGGAGGGGTGGGGCAGTCCCCAGAGTCAAGAGGTCTTGGGGGATCTTAGGGACAGTGGACAATCGGGGCACGTGGCGACGCTGGGAGGGGGGTGGGGAGCCCTCTGCCCGCCCCCCCCCCGCCCCGCCCGGGCTTGGCCCCCTCGCGCTCGCTCAGCCCCGCGCCAGGCCCGGCCACCAGGCCCCATTTTCATGAATGAAATCCAATGCGTGCCTATAAATAGCCACGAAGGCTGCTCACGTCACAGTGGGAGCCGTGGCCGTGGCCGCCGCCACCGCCCACTCCCTCCTCCCACCTCCTCCCGTCCCCCCCACCTCCCTCTCCTCCCCGCCCCCTCCTCCACCCCCCTCCCCCTCCTCCGCCCCCTACCCACCCCCAGCCAGCGCAGCCGCCCGGGCGGGGCGGGAGGGCAGCAAGGCCGAGCCGGAGCCCCTCGGGACTGGACAGGACGGGACCGGACAGGGCGCGTCGAGCGAGCGGGTGAGCGGGCGCCCCGCAGCAGCCGCCCCAGCAGTGGACGGCCGGGCGGGCGGCAGGAAGCCAGCCAGGCGGGCCGGCAGGCAGGGGAGGGGCGGGCGTGCCATGCCGCTGCCGCCGCCGCTGCTGCTGCTGCCGCCTTTGTGCAAAGTTGGGCAGCGGCTGGCGGGCGGCGGCAGCGCGCGGCGCCCCGTGCGCCCCCGGGCCCCGAGCTGTGGCTGCTAGAGCGCACGCCCCCCGGTCCCTGCGTGCCAGCCGGGCAGCGGGCACTCCCTCGGACCCGCCGTCTCCAAGCACCGAGCGCCGCCCCCGGTTCCAGAGCTCCCGGGCTCCCGGGCTCCAGGGCTCCAGGGTAGGTTCTGTGTTGTGAGTCCGCTATTGTCCCAAACTTCCGGAGCAGCCTCGGCTTCCTCGCTGCCGGGTACCCCAGCCGCCTCCCTCAGGGGCAGCGCTGTCTGCGGTGGCTGTGACAGTGCCCCTGCAGACAAAGGGAAGTGACAGCTGCGCCCCCAGCCCCCTCCCCATAGCAGGGGGCCGCTTGGCTCGAGGAGGACCCCCCAACAGGTGGCACCGCCCCCTTCCCTCGCCCCACTCCATACACCCTGTTCTTCAAAGGCAGGGCTTCCCCAGACCCTTCGAAATGGGGCTGGTTCCTCCCAGTGCCCCACCTGACAAAGGGCTGTGCTCTGGCACGCCCCGGGCACTCGGGAGGCATGGATGCAGGAGAAACCATCTCCGATCGCACTTGGCACCCTCGGGATAGTTTACCGATCAGCCCAGAGTTTGGTGCTCCCCCACCCCCCACTCCTGCCTGTGTGTGTGGAGTCTGTTGTGGGTTGCTGTGACAACAGCTGAGGGGCTGATGCTGTGCAGGAGGGGTTGAAGAGCCCACATACCTGGTCCTGCTGCTCAGAACTTTTGGAGGGGGCTAGCCAAGGAAAGGTACAAGGATGGGAGGGATTTCCACCGCAGGGGACCTGACAGGGAGGGGGAGGGGAGGAATTTTAAACATTCCAATCAATTGGTCTGTTGGCTGGGTTGTTTCTATCCCTTGCGATATCAAACATCTCAGTGCTGAGAAATGTCAATATTTGGACTTGAGCAAGCCAGAAAGTTGGAGCAGGAGAGTCAAGCAAAGGGTCCTGGATTTGGCTTGGCTCAAGCGAGCCCAAGCTGTGCCTTTGGAGCTGACTGTACACATCTGCTCAAGTTTGATCCAGCCACTGTCCAGGGCAGATCTAGGAAGGGGGGCCTAGAGAATGGCCCTGCCTGGGACTCCTCCTCCTCAAGCCCTCCTGGGGGGCTCTCTCTGGGCTCACCTGGGGCCTCCAATTAAATGTCAGGCTACAAACATTCAGTACCTACTATGTGCCAGGCACTGTGTTAATCTCTGTCAACACAAAGAAAGGTCAAGCCAACCACTACTTTTAAGGCACTCCTGATCCACAGAGAAGAGAATAATGCATGCAAGATGTATATGTATATGCAAGATATATAGGGGAGATACTCAGCTTGAACCTGCTCTGACTGGCTCACTCAGTACCCTTGCTCGTGCTGTACCTGCCAGGCCCTTGAGCTCCCCACTCCTGCTTTAACTTTTTCCTTTTTATTTTGTTCATGTTTTCACTCTGAAGCTTATCTGTTCTGGAAAAGATCAGGCATCTTCATTTTTGCCAAATAGCATCCACCTGCCTGCCCCCAGATAGAGGAGAGTGAGCCAATAGAGATTCCTTGGATTTTGTCTGGGCAGGCTTCTGGCTCATTGAGACACTGTGTTTATAAACACTTGTCAGAATCAGGGAGTTGCTTCTAACTCCTGAAACTTCTTGGAGACTTACGGGAGTCAGCAGCTACTAGACAGTAAACACAGAGCTGAGCATTTTTTCAAGGTAAACACAGACAGTAGGCCAGGCACACATCTCTACAGGTGAATGAATGAGTGGGTGAGTTGGGAGAAAAGAAGGAAGGAAGGAAGGAAGGAAGGAAGGAAGGAAGGAAGGAAGGAAGGAAGGAAGGAAGGAAGGAAGGAAGGAAGGAAAACTGTTTTTCTTATGATTTGTTTGAACCTCATCTGGGTTAAGATGGGAATGGGCCTATGCTGTGTGTGGCATCAGGAAACCTTTTCACAGTCATCTCCTGCTCCTTGGAGGTTATCTAATCCAACCCCTGTGAGGGGGAAACTGAGCACCAGAGAGAGGAAATAATTTGCCCAAGATCATGAAGATGATGGAAGTGGGATCCAAACCCAGATTCTCTGACTACAGATCTGACAATCTTCCCACCCCAATCATGTGGAGTAAAATCTGCAGGGACTGAGAGGCAAGCATAGGCAGGGTGGCCTTAGTCAGGAAGAGAGCATCTGGGCGGCAGTGGGCAGATCACTTTCTGACCCTTTGCTTCCTCTGAAAAATAGGCCTGACTCCGTTGGCAGATGATCTGGTCATTTGGCAAACTTTAAAGGATTATATGAATGTTGTTATTAGAGTTCTAGACCAGGATGTGAGATTAGGAACTCAATCAACTTTCATGCATTAAGCCCCTACTGTATGCCAGACAATAAAGCATAACGAGTTTTGAACTCAAGGAGACCTTGTTGTTGTTCAATTGCGTCAGAGTCCTCCCAACTCTGTATGCTGTTTTCTTAGCAAAGATACTGCTGGAGGGGTTTACCATTACTTTCTCCAGTGGATTAAGGCAAACAGAGGTTAAAGTGACTTATCCAGGGGCACACAGCTAGTGAGTGTCTGAGATCAAATTTGAACTCGGGTCTTCCAGACTCCAGGCCCAGTGCTCTATCCACTGAGTTATCTAGTTGCCCTAGTCCAATCAACTACTTTTTTAAAATGGTATTTTATTTTTCCCATTATATGTAGAGATAGTTTTCAATATTCACTTTTATAAGACTTTGAGTTCCAAACTTTTTTTCCCTTACTCCCTCCCTTCTCTCTTCCCTCCTCCCCAAGAGCACAAGTAATCTGATAATAGGTTATAAGTGGGATAGTAAACATATTTTCACATTAGTCATGTGGGAATTGTGAAAGAAGAATCAGAATAAAAAGAAGAAACCAAGAGAAAGAAAAAACAAACTAAAAAAAGTGAAAATAGTGTGCTTCGATCTGCATTCAGACTCCATAGTTCTTTCTCTGGATATGGATGGCCATTTTCCATCATGAATCTTTTGGCATTGTCTTAGATCATTGTATTGCTGAGAAGAGTCAAGTCTATCAAAGTTGATCATTGCACAATGTTGCTGTTACTGTGTACAATGTTCTGGTTCTGCTTACTTCATTCAGCATTAATTCATGTAAGTCTTCCAAGGATTTTCTGAAATCCTTCTGCTCATCATTTCTTATAGCACAATAGCATCCCATTACATTGATGTACCATAACTTGTTCAACCATTCCCCTATTAATGGGCATCCCATCAATTTCCACTTGTTGGCCACAACAAAAAGAGCTGCTATAAATATTTTTGTACATGTATATAAGTGGATATTTTCCTTTCCCCTTTTTTTATGATCTCTTTGGGATACAGACCTAGTAGTGGTATTGCTGGATCAAAGGGTATGCACAATTTTATAATCTCTTTGGACTTAGTTACAAATTGCTCTGCAGCATGATTGGATCAGTTCACAACACTGTTCCAATTTTCCTACATCTTCTCCAATATTTATCATTTTCCTTTTCTGTCATGTTTGTCAATCTGATAGGTATGAGGTGGTACCTCGGAGTTGTTTTAATTTGCATTTCTCTAATTAATGGTGATTTAGAGCATTTTTCCCATATGACTATAGATAGCTTTATTTCTTCATCTGAGAACTTCCTGTTCATATCCTTTGATCATTTATCAGTTGAAGAATGATTTGTATTCTTATAAATTTGACTCAGTTTTATTTATATGAGAAATGAGGCCTTTGTCAGAAACACTAGCAGTAAAAATTATTTCCCAACTTTCTACATTCCTTCTAATCTTGGTTGCATTAGCCTTGTTTGTGCACAAACTCTTTAATTTAATGTTATCAAAATTATCCATTTTGTATTTCATAATGTTCTCCATCTCTTGTTTGGTCATAAATTCTTCCTTCTCCGTAGATACAACAGGTAAACTATTCCTTGCTCTCCTAATTTGATTATACCCTTTATGTCTAAATCATATGCCCATTTTGATCTTATCTTGTTACATGGTGTATGTTAGTCTATGCTTAGTTTCTGCCCCTTTCTCAGTTTTCCTAGCAATTTTTTTCATATAGTGAGTTCTTATCCTGGTAGCTGGAGTCTTTGGGTTTATCAAACAGTAGATTATTAGTCATTGACTACTGTATCTTTTGCACCTAACCTATTCCACTGATCCACCACTCTGTTTCTCAGTACCAAGTAGTTTTGATTTTTGCTACTTTATAATACAGTTTTAGATCTGGTATAGCTAGGCCACCTTCCTTTGTATTTTATCATTAATTCCCTTCATATTCTTGATTTTTTCTTCTTCCAGATGAATTTTGTTATTATTTTTTCTAGTTCTATAACATTTTTCGTAGTTTGATTGGTATGGAACTGAATAAACAAGTTAATTTAGGAAGACTTAACATTTTTACTTCATTAGCTCAGCTTACCCATGAGCAACTGATATTTTTCTAGTTATTTGGATGACTCTTTGTGTGAAAAGTGTTTTGTAATTGTATTCCTATAGTTGCTGGGTTTGTCTTGGCAGGTGGACTCTCAAGTACTTTATACTGTCTACAGTTATTTTAAATGACCACCACCTTTTTCAGGAGAAGAAGCAGCCCCAGATAGGTGAAGTGACTTTTTCTCAAATTGTTGCTTTTCAGTCGTTTTTCAGTTGTGTCCAGCACTTCATGACCCAATTTGGGGTTTTCTTGGCAAACGTACTGAAATGGATTTGTCATTTCTTTCTGTAGCTCATTTTAAAAGTGAGAAACTGAGGAAAACAGGATGAAGTGACTTACCCAGGGTCACACAGCTTGTAAGTGTCTGAAGCCAGATTTGAATTCAAGGTTACATGGCAAATAAAGAAGAGAGCTGAGATTTGACCTCACTTCCTCAGAATCCAAATCCAGTGCTTTCCACTGTGATTAACTTAATGCTTGTACTTTGTCTAGTACTTCTGCATCTAAAGACCCTTCTCTAACCTCATGGTTTTTCTCCCCTGATTAACAGGGAACACTTTGGAGCACATACAATGTTGGATGACAGAGCACATGTGTACAGGGGGACCCTAGTGAATTGAGTATGGCAGAACTCCCAGGGCACATGTAATCAAAGGCTCCTTCACAAGGTAACAGAGCTGACCTGAGGTAACTGGATAACTCTGGGAGGCCCCCATCATCTGCTTGATAAAATGCTCCACCTGCCCTCTAAGATCCCATTTTATAGGCAAAGCAGATTTTTTAAACAGTGAATCCAGTCTGGAGAGTCACCAGACTGGCACACACTGTCATGGCCCTTCCACGTACCAGGCAACCATAGGAGGAAATACAGAGGACATGCCAGTCTCCATCAGTGAGGATGATTTCCCTCTCCAGGTGAGACTACAGCTCTGGACCAAAGTGGGAACAGAACTCCAGCACTCTAATGTCAGCCAGCATTCAGAGGGTGAATTGAAACCACTGGATTCCAGGCCCAGTCCCACCACTGTTGCTACTTCTGAGTGGCCTTAGACAAGTCACTTAACCTCTATAGACCTAAGTTTCCCCATCTGTAAAGTGAAATGGGGTGACCTAGATAACCACTGAGATGCCTTCCAATGCCTTGACTATGATGTCAACATGTACCCTTCACTTTCTTTGTGCCCTTTGTTTTCCAAGTGTTTTTTTAGTTCCAAGGTATACAGAATAGATATGTATGTAATATAAATTGTTACACCTCAATCTCAGAATATACAAGACAAAAACAAAATAAAGGATTAGTGGAGAGAGAGCTGAGTTTGTAGGAAGGCCTAGATTCTAGTTCTACCCCTGACTCATACTGGCTTTGTGACCCCTGGGCGTCTCTCCTGTTTGGAACTCAGGGCTAGAGGAGTCATCATCAGTCAGTATGAACCAAGATGCACATTGCCTGGATTCCCTGAAACCCATCAAGCCAGAGATCTGACCCCCAAAAAGGGAACAAAGGCAGCTTCAAAGCAAGATATTCAGCAAAGGAAAAATGAGTGGCCGCCCGTTGGGGCAGGAGGGGTCCCTATGGGGTACTCTCCTTGGGCAAGCGCTTGGCAGAGTTCCTTTGGTTTGATGTAGGTGAAACCAGCTGGGAGCAGTGTTCAGTCCTATGCTCTAGGCAGAGAAGGGCAGTATCTCCAGGTAAACCCATGCCATGAGAGATTTTGTTTTGTTAAGTTTTTGTTTCCTAACCTGTGTCTTGGCTGAAACCCACAGTCTTAGATCAGATCTATATTCAGGCCAGTACCAGATCATGTAGTCATGTTATTCAGTTCTCTCATTTAACAGGTGAGAAAACTGAGGCCAACAGGGTGAAGTGATTTGCCCAGGTGGTAATCGTCTGAGGCTGGATTTGAACTCGGATCTTCCAGACTCCAGGCCTGGTGCTCTATCCTTTGAACCACCTAGCAGCCTCATCCTAATTTAATACATCAGCTATAAATTTAAGTTCCTCTTTCTATCTGGTGTGCCAATTTGCATGTGTCCAATAAGAATTCCTTTTGATCTCAAGTCCTGTTGAAGTTACGCAACTCAGATATCTGGCATGCAAAAGAGAAGGAGGCTCTTTACCCAAGTGTTAGGGTCAAAGCTTAAGAGGCAAGAGGTTTTTTGTTGTTTACTGACTGTTGACCTTAGACAAAGTCATTTTAATCTCCCTGAGGTCAGGGCCTCAGTTTCCTTATCTATAAAATGAAGGGGGTTGATCTAGGTGCCCTTGAGGGCCCTCTAAATCTTCTGGGATCTTAACATATTTAACCAGAGCTGTGATTTCTTGGAAAGATCACTGAACTTTGAGTCAGTGGACCTGGATTTGAATCTTTGCTCTGCAATTTGTTAGCTAGGTGACCCTAGGCAATTTACTATTTTTCTGAGCCTAAATTTCTTTCTCTGCAAAATGAGGGGATTGGACTGAATAATCTCTGTGCGTCATTGAAACTTGGAATCAGTGGCCTTTCCTTATTTTGTGCCAGTTACCTTTCCTGAGTTGTGTAAATAGATCATTGTAGCTCATTCAGTTTTCAGTAGTGTCTGAATAATCCCCTTGGGGGTTTTCTTGGCAAAGATGCCAGAGTGGTTTGCCATTCCTTCTCTAGCTCATTTTACTGTTGAGGAAACTAAGGCAAACAGAGTTAAAGTGAGTTGCCCAGGGTCATATAGCTAGTAACTGTCTGAGGTCAGATTTGAATTCAGGGAAATGAATCCTTCCCTCTCCTGGCTGGGGCTCTCAATCCACTGCTCTGCCTAACTGCAACTAAATTGCATTACCTGGTTTCTTTCTTAACCACCTTAGCCTAAGGTGATCATTGTGGTTTGGCCACTGTACTTTGCTTCTCAAAGAGGGTGAAGTACATTTAAGCTTAACCTGTAAACTTAGGTCCAGAACAAATGCCCTAGAACTTGATGTACTAGATAAGTAACATCTTGCTTTCTGGTATGAAAAGAAAGCAAAAAATAGAATAAAATGAAATGAAAGGAAGAACAAACTTCACCATAATAGATCATCTGGGTTTGAAGCATCCTACTCCAAAGTTGTTTTTTCCACCTCAGTTAAATTCCTTGGCTGTCATTTTCATTGCTGTTTTTGATATCTCAAGGCCATTTTAAATAGACTGCATCATTCCAACATTTAAAGCCAGCCACATAGCCTTCCCTATCAGCTTTCATTCACTTCTTGCCCTGGAAAGTATCACATCTCCTTCCACGTGTCCCCTTTCATGGGGAAAGAGAGCCATTTTATTCTTTGGAGAGGGCCCATCAAGATCCTCTAAATCAACCCTGGGCCAAAAGGCCTTCTTATTAACCTGCTTTGGGGCAGTTAGGGGGTTTCTTTGTTTACTTCAGGACTGGTGCTAGAGAATTGAGGTTTTATTGTATAGTTCAATTACATTTCTTCTGCTTATGTTCTACACACCAGGAATTCAACAACCAGTCTTACTTAGTGTAGGTCAAGTTAGTTAACCATTGAGGGAGGACCCTCTCCCATGGCTAAGCATTGGAGAGGAGAGATAGGGAAAATGTAAGCCAGAATTGGGGTGTGGTGGAAGGAATCTAGGATTTAGTGCAGGAGGACCTGCATTTAAATCCCAACTTTGCCATTTTTTACTTGTCATGTGATCTTGGGAAAGTCATATTTCTCCAGGCTGGGCCTCAGTTTCCCCATCTGTAAAATGAGGAGGTTAGACAGATGGCCTCTGATGTCCCTGCCAGCCCTGCACCATGACCCTGTACTCTTTGTGCTCTGGCCCTGAGGGGCCTACAGTCTTTAGAACAATGAGTGGGGGCAGTGCCAAAGCTTCCTAGGCAGAGAGTTCAATCCTCTGTTGTGCAGCAGAGATAAGAAAAATGCTGGAGGAGCTCAGGATGTTCCATTCTGTTGCCTTTTGGTGGTATCCCATGGGTGGACATGGGAAAATATCCAACAGTCAGTGTCCATGTGGATTCTCTAACAGATCATCTGAGTGAACATTTTGGGGGAATATGGTTACCTAGATTTCTATGACAGCCAGACAAGGAAAGAGCCTGCTCCTTGCCAGCTGTAGCTTATCTAGCCTGGCCTGTTGGAAAGTGTGTTGGAGTCAGGAGAAATCTGGATTCAAATCTCAGCCTGACCCTCATTCCCATGTAGGTAGGAATGGATGGAAGCCCTAGATTCAAACCCTGTGGCACTTACTTGCTGAGTATGACCATGGCCAAGTCACCTTCATGCCTGTACATCTCCCTTTCCTCAGATGTAAACAGGAAGTATTGATCAATGGGAGCAGTGGTGGCCCTGAACTTGGAAGTAGGACAAATATGAGTTCAGATCTTACCCCTGACATTTCCTATTAATCAGTCAATAAACATTACTTCATCTTCTACTGCATGCCAGACACTGTGCTAAGCCAGTCCCTGACCTCCAGAATTCACAATCTAATGGGGGAGAAATCATACATGTCTATACAATCTCTATTCAGGATAAATAGGAAATGATTAAGAGAAAGAAGGCAGGAAAATCAAGAGGGAGTGGGAAAGGTTTCTGGAAAGATGGAACTATAGTTGGCATTTAAAGAAAGCCAGGGAAGGCAGAAGGCAGAAAAGAAGAGAGAGTGAGCTTTCAGGCATGGAGGATAGCCAAAGAAAATGCCCAGAGCTGAGGTGGAGTATCTTGTTGCAGCAGCCAGGAGGTCAGTGTCTCTGAATCACAGAGTATATGATAGAGAGGGAGTGCCGTGTAAGAAGAATGAAAAAGGAAGAAGGCACCAGACAAAGGACCTTGGACATTCAGTCTTTTACCTTTCTTGAACCTAAATTTGCTCATTGAAAAATAGGGATATTAGATCCTGTAGTAGTCTGCCTCACAGAACTTGAATGAAGTTCAATTGAAATCTTGTGGATAAAGTGTTTTGTAAACACTAATGAGGAGGAGGAAGAGGATTTCCTTCTTATCTTTGTGTACATTCAGTACTGAAACAAGCAACTGTCAGCTTTCTTGGTAAAATATTAGTTTATATTTAATGCTTAGTGGATGATCACACAGGTGGGTAAAATCACTGCTTTTTTGTAAATGAACAAAAGTGACTGGGTCCAAACCAACCTTCTATTGGTTCACTGAAAGCAGAGCTCTCATAGCCAAAACAGTTATGGGAAAAACATCTATACCTCATCCTATTAACACCTGCTTTTGCTTTCTTCTGTTAGGTCATTATATTTAGAAACTGTTTCTCTGTAGCTGAGAGATTCTGAGTCTTTGGTGGGATGACATATATTAAAAAGTTCTTTTTATGAGTCCCTGTTGTGTCCAGCATGGTGGACAGCAAGTTTTGACTATGATGACCCAATTCCAGTATCGTCTTTGGTTGGATAAGATCTGTCTTGGAAAAATGGCAGCCTTCTGTATAATTCTAGCCATTGGGTTGAGGACTCTCTAGGTACTGGGGAGGTGCTTAATTTTCGCACCCTATCTATGTCTATATGTGATTTCTCATGGTAATGGCCTGGACCTGAATAAGCATTACAAACTCCTCCTTCCCTATAAACAACTCTGTGTGAGTCAACCATTTGCTTAACGCTTCTCTGTCAACATATCATTAGCTGAGCTCATGACTGTCACCCACAGAAGGCCACACTTTGGCCTTCACAGGCTCCATCCAGAGGCAAGCCATTTTTGACAATATCCAGTGGTGTGAGCCAATTATCCATCTTTGCTGTTGCTTGGTGAAGGGATGTCTACTTGTTCCAAAATAATCTCTCTTTAAGTTATTAACCTGTTTATCTCTATCAATCTCTTTTCTCCTTTTGGACCAGGAATCATATTCAACTTTCCATAAATGCCTTAGGGGAATAGACCCTGTGTTTCATTACTAGTATATGGGGTTCTATTAAAGTATTTCCAAATCTGTCTTCATCAGCTTTATAATCCTGGAAGCAGAGGTTAAGATACTATTATTACTTCCAGAAAAGTACTGTTCCAGTGATCTAAGACTAAAGAGGAGCAAAGATGCCTGTTATAACCACATTCCTACTCCCCTGCATTGCCATAGAAGCCAGAGGTTTTCCAGTAAACAATAGCATGACATAAAGAAGAATGGAGAGAGCCAAGTTTCCTTTGAGATAAGAGGTGTATATTTGTGTGTGTGTGTGTGTGTGTGTGTGTGTGTATCTGTCCTAATTAAACTTTGTAAATAGGTCACACCCAAAGATGGAGCAGCACCTTTTTAGTTTTGGGCTGTATTGAGGGCATAGCTTTGCAATCTATTTGTGTTTTTTTTAATTAAGGAAATAAACAGTAGGTGCTATCAGACCCCATTATAAAACAGCTAACATTTCAATAACACTGTACATTTTGCAAAGTACCATCAGTATCCTCTTTTTATAGATGAAGAAACAGGATCAGAGGGCACCTCTTTCACTTGGTTCTCCATGCCTATCTGATTGATACTTCTCTGTCTACTTGGTGGGGTCCTCATCCAGGTCATGCCCTCTGACCATAGGTGTCCCTCAGGGTTCTATCCTGAGTCCTTTTCTCTTCTCCCTCTATACCACTTCTCTTAGTGACCTCACCAGCTCCCTTGGATTGAATTATCCCTTCTGTGCTGATGTTTTTCCAGTTTATTTGCCCTGCTGTAACCTTTCTGCTGACCTCTAATCTCACATCTCCATTTCAGACATTTTGAACTGGATGTCCAATAGACATCTTAGATTCAACATGTCCAAAATGGATCTCATTACCTTTCCCCCTAAACCATCTTCCCCTTCCCCATCCTCTCTTCCCTTTTACTGTTGAGGACAACAATGTCTCCTGGTCCTTCAGACTCCCAACCTCAGGGTCATTCTGGACTCCTTATTCTCACTTCCTCCTCTCCATGTCCAAGTTGTTATCCAAAGCTTGTCAGTTGCATCTTTGTAGCATCTCTTAAATATGTCCCCTTCTCTCCAGTATGCCTCCACTCCTCTGACACCACCACCTTCCTGGTCCAAGCCCCCATCACCTCACACCTAGATGATTGCAATAGCCTGCTGGGTGGTCTGCCTGCCTTGATCCTCTTCCCACTCCAATCCATCTTCCACTCAGTCACCAAGAGATATTTCTAAAATTCAGGTCTGACTGTGTTATTCCCTCCTCCACTCAATAAACTCTTTTTCTTTTTACTCCCTATGGTCTCCAGGAGTACATTCAAAATGCTCTGTTTTGCCTTCAAAGTTCTTCATAACTTATGCCCCTTCTGCCTTTCTGGGCTTCATATTCCTTACTCGCCATCACACGATCATTGATCCAGTGTCAGTGACCTCTCAGCTTTCGCTTGAACAAGAGCCAGGAAGGATCTAGTCACAGCTTGAAACTCAAGTCAAAATCTTCTGCTCTTTGGCCTCTGCCTTTTTTCTAGCCTACAAACCTCTACTTCCCTGGCTCCAGGCTCTTTAGGATGGCTCATCCAGGGAAGTCTGAACTTTGAATGCCTTTTTCTCTCAAAATGTCCCTTTGGCAAGCCAGAGCTCTCCAGATCACATCCCTTATTATTATTGCCGACTTACCTCTGAAATGTCTGTATATTGGAGGATGTTCATTATGAGAAGGCTATAATAATAATTGTCATACATATCTTTAATCAACACACAAGCAGACAGCAAACTTTATCACGGGCTTTGAGGGTCTGGAGATAGCAAAACAAATGGAACCATCCCTGCCCTCAAGAGGCATGTAATGTATTAGGGGAAAGAATATGCATGTAAATAAATATAGGGAAAAGAACAATTTTAAAATAGAAGGAAATTGGAGAAGGGCACACTAGACACTTGAGAGTGTGGACCAGAAAGGTCACAGGCAGAGAAGCTGGTGCTTGGGCTGAGCTTTGAAGGTAAGGAGGGGTGCCAAGAGGTGGAGATGAGGATGGAATTAATTCCCCTAGGAGGAAGGGCAGCAGGTACAAGGCCACAGAGACAGGCTATGAGCTGTTCTAACTGTTTCCTGTCTGAGGAATAATGAGAAGGTTCAGCGATGGAGCTGAACCAGAGAGTTTGAGAAATGGGGTGGACCATACTTAGGCTGGAAGGGCAGGTTGGGACCATATTGCCAAGGCCTTTTCATGCCAAGCAGAGGCATTTGGATTTGACCCACCGCACAACATGGAGTCATTGAGCAGAGGAGTGGTGTGGTCAGATATCTTGCTTGGAGAATGAATTGTAATGGGGAGAGACTTATGGCAGAGACATCAACTGAGAGGCTTTTGTAATAGGTACAGGTAAGAGGTAGTGAGGGCCCACCCAGGAGTGGTCATGTGAAGGGAAAAAAGGGGCCATGTCCTGGGGGTATTGTGAAGGTCAAGATGACAATACAATGTGGGATGATTACTTAGGAGTTGAGGATCGCTTCTAGGTTTTAAACCTGGGAACCCCAAAGGATGGTGATACCTTCGAGAGGAAAAATGAAGTCTAGAAGTGGAGGTGGTTAAGGAGATTTGAAGCTCTTTAGCCTGAAGGGGATGGGATCGTTCTCTTCAGGTGGTCGATGGACTGGCATGTGAAAGAGACAGGAGGCTTGTCCTGCTTGCCATGGAGGGCAGAGTCAGGAGCCACTGGGACAGAGGGGGCAAAGAGTTGCAAAATGACAAATGGAGGCTTGATACCAACTTTTCAACAGTCAGAGCTGTCCCAGAGTGAAGCAGGCTGCCCCTGGAGGAAGTGGAGCCTCTCCACAGGGGACCTCTGTAAGCAGGATGATCTCTCCTCCAGGGCTCTCTGTTGGGTTTGGGGTGGACTAGAGGCCACCAAGGTCACTTCCAGCTCTGAGATCCTGCAATTGTGTGAATTGAGAGCCACTAGGTGGTACAGTGGCCAGAGTGCAGGACTGGGCGTCAGGAAGACCTGAGTTCAAATCTTGCTTCAAATATGTATGTAGCTCTGTGGTCCGGGGCAAGTCTCAAACTCCATTTCCTCATCTGTAAAGTATCAACTGGACCAAATCAGTCTCTAACCTGTGGATGGTTGGAACCAAACAGAGCAGAATCAGGAATCAAGCAGACGTTTAATTTCAAAGTGAGGGAAACATCTTGTAAGCAAGTGCCAAGGCTCTGCCTCTGTGGGGGGACCAGAGGCAGTGGGGCCAAACCTCTACATATATACTCACTGCTAAACCAAGACAGTTGTGAGGCCAACAACAACAATGAGGCAAGATTTTTCAGTGACAGTCCATTCATAGCAGGACTTAAGGTCCAAGTCCAAGTGTTTGCCCAAGCTCAGGAACCATCAGTTCCAGAGGGTGAGTGCAAAGGATTATTGCTATGCCAAGTTCAGAACACAACCTGCTTGCTGGGCCTTAGCTCTGGAAAACAGGGCATCTCCTGATGTCTTGACAAGATAATAATAGTGTCTGCCTCCTGTAGTTGTGAGGGTCAAATGAAATAGAATTCATAAATGCTTTGCAAAATTGAAAATGCTTCAGCAGTTCTAATTATTATTTTTACTGTTATGTTATGCAAAGAGCATTGAACTTGGATTCAAGAGACCAGACCATTTTGATCGCATCTCCGATACCTGTTATCATGTGACCACTTCTCTGAACCACCATAGTTGTCATCTTTCCAGAGGGGCTTAGAATGCTTCTGTGCCTTTGTGTCTTGGTCATGTCCTGTGAGTCTTGCTGTAAGGACAGTGCTTTGGAAGCCATGAGGCAGGATAGAAATGTACACCATTGCAGGTGTATGTGTTAGAACTTATTAAATCTGAAGGGCAGCCCGGAGAGTTTGTCAGCCACTTAGGACGATGCTAGGACCTACTGCTCTTACGTGATTGTCTCATTGCTAGCTGCTCCTTAGTCATGATGTCAGGGATCTGTGATTTCATCAGTATGGATCCCCTCTCCACCAAAGCCTCACCCCGCCAAAAAAGAAATCACATCATATGTATATATAGTTGTTTTTTATGTTGTCTCTCCCTCTAGAAGGATGTGGGCTCCATGAGGGAAGGGACTGGTTTTGCCTATTTATTACTCTCAGCACTTAACACCAGTGTCTGACACATAGTAGGTGCTTAATAAATCCAGTTGGACTTGACAGTGTCCAGAGTTGCTGTCGTCAAAAAATTCATCCCCTTGCAGCCATGCTGGTCAAATACTTTTTAGAAATGAGCTAGTCTGGTACTCACGCAACACATGCTCTGATCTTTCTTCTGTTCTTCCTTTGCCAAGCCCAGACTGATCCTTGTGGATCAGCAGAGGTTCCAGTTACTCACAACTTAGTCCAGAATTATAGCCTTTGCATCCAGATGGGCATTGGATCCACCACCACCCCCACCATGTTGAATGTGAGGGTTTATAAGGAATATGCAGAAATGAGTAATCATAGGATTGCTTTGGTGTAAAGGGATGGCCTGCCATATGCAGAAGCTTTTATTGTCATTCAGCCAGAGCTGATGCTATTTCTTTTCTTGGAAGTGAACATTTCACTACCCTCAGTCCTATCCAAGGGGCCTTTCCTGAGGCTCTTATTCTTTGTATCCCCATGAAGCTTTGGTGGTATGCAGCTGTAGAAGATGCCAAGGGATGCAGTAGCAAGAGAATCAGGCTAGTGGAGGACTGCCTCTTTGGGACTCAGTTTCTTCATCTGTAGAATGGAGTCTCATATTGCCTGTGGTTATTTTCCCTCACCAAGTTGTGAGGCTCAAATAACAGAATGTGTCTCTAGAGGGTTTTGTAAGTCCTTTATGCTGGGAGAGAGGCAGAAATTGACCTGAATTTGGAAGTTTGGAGTGAAGGACCTAGGTTAAAATGTCAGCCTTGCCCCTTTGTACCTGTGTAACTATGAACAGATCATTAGGCTTTCAGCTTCCTCATCTGTAAAATGAGGGTCTTGGATGAGGTGACCTCTAGGGGATCTCTCAGTTCTAAATCTATGAATCTAGGAACTTTGCAAATATACTATATTACATATATATATATGTATGTATATATATATACATACATATATATATATATATACACACACACATCCCTGTTTGTGTAGACAGAGAAGAGGAAGGAGGGTGGTAGTGAACTAATAACAGTTTCTTATGTAGGTCACACTTTTCATAGCATTTTTCTTACTATAGACTGGGGACATACTATTAAACATTAGTATGCCCATTTTATAGATAAGCAAGCTGAAACTCAAGAGAGAGGGACTTGGAATTAGGAAGACTTCGGTAAAAATTCCCCTTTTAAATCACTAATTATTAGGGAGACTTTGGGCATATCCCTTAACCTCTCAATTTTCTCTTCTGTAAAATGGGAATCATCCCATCAATAGCCCCTCCCTCACTGGGTTGTTGTCAGATGTGTGAAAAGAACTTTGCCAATAGTAAAGTGCTCTACAAAGGTCAGATATGATGTTGATGATAGATAATGTTACACAATAAATGTGCCAAATTGTGGCAAAATAAAATGTTCTGTCATTTTTTTTTCTATCTCAGAAAGGGCTATCATCTCCTCCTAGCAGGGACTCTGGGCTGGGAGAGGCCAGGTGCCATAACTCTTAGTAGCTGTGTTATTTTGGCTAAGTCCCATCCCTTCTTGGAGCCTCAGTTTCCTCATCTGTAAAATGGGAGTAGTAATGCTCATCCACCTTCCTGACCAGTTATTATGAAGAGACTGCCATGAAAAACTCAAATGTTGTATAAATATGTTATTATCCCCCTTGGCCAGTAAAAATTGATAATAACAATAATACCCCCAAAAATAACAGTAGAGAAGTGTTTCCTTCACTTCCCCACTTAATCTTGAATTCCTTGTCATGATGCCTTCATCTTGAATCACCAGGATCCAGCTTGAGCAGCCTCTGTGGTTGCCGTCTGCTTGGAGCCAGCCCTGGGTGAGCCTGGCCCCATCCCTACTCTGGGTAGTGCCTGTCCCTTGCATTGATGCTAGAAGTACAAACTTGTAACAATTTCCCCTTTCACCCTCTGTCATCCGATAACTCGCCTGCCCCCCTCATTTTTGTCTCTGGGAAATATTTTCCAACACTCTTCTCACCATCTGCTACCCTCACTCCAGTGCTGGGCGTGCAGCCTGGACATTTTTGAACCTGCTCACTGGCTCTGTGAGTCTTTCATCAGCTGCACTGTGGAAGGCAGCTGGGCCTCCATTTGCTTTCTTCGTCTTCCTCTGTTGAGAAACCTGAGAGTGACTTATAGGCCTTCTTTCACTGAACCTCTATTGTGACCACAAACCATGCTACTGTGTGGTATGAGTTCACATTCATCTCATGTTTTCACAGTGGCAAATTCACTTTTTTGTGTAGTGTCTGGCCAGTAGTCAATATCTACTAATGACTTGATGATGGCCCAAGGTCACATATTAAGTGGCAGTGCAGGATTTGAACCTGGAACCTCTGAAATGAAATCCATCATCCTAGCACATGTTGTAACTGCTAGAAGAAGGATTTGAGCTTAGGTCTTCTGCCCTATCTCCACTGTACCACACTGCCTTAAATCAAAAAGATGGATGGATGGATGGATGGATGGATGGATGGATGGATGGATGGATGGATGGACAGATGATTGGATGGATATTGATGGGGTGAAAGGACTCACCCAAGGTCACATAAGAGTCTTCACTGCAGCCAGGACTTTTCACTGTCAGTTCAGTGCCCTTCCAACTATACCACACAACCAAACCCTAGGGGTATGCCTGCTACAGCATGTGAGACATAAATTATGATTAAAGAAGGCACATTGATTTGGGCTTTACAGTTTACTGGGCTTTGTCTTCCCCACCACATTGTGAAGGACAGTTCAGGAGACATTGAACATCACTGACTAGCAGTTCTAGAAAGGACCTTAGTAGTTGCCTCATATCCCAAAGTAGGCTCTTCTCTGATAATTTCAAGCCCACATCAGCCTAGGTTTCTTCCCATGTCAACTGAGTGAGTTGGACAACATGGTCTTGAAGGTCCCTTCCATCTTTTATTCCCCATATTTCTATGTTCTGTTTCCTCCTTGTAATGAAAGCTTGTGGGCCTGCCATCATCAGCTCCTTTTGCATAGGTATGCCTTGGGTACCACCAGCAATGGGGACTGATGGTCTTGTCCTTTACCTTGTATGTCTTGGCTCTTTCTAAAGCTCCCTCCATCCCAGGGATTGTCCTCAGATCCATTTTAAATAGTGAATGACTTTAGCCTCTCCTCAGCAGGTCCAGGTCACAGCAGGCATGCAGACCCAGAGCCAAGGGCTGTATTTGGCAGCCAGTCCTGAGTGCTCTTGGAAAGGGGCCTCTTTTGAGGAGAGTTGTTTTCACATAATATCACATAATATCAACTAGTATTTCTATAGTGCTTTAAGGGTGACAAAGTACTTTACATATGTTATCTCAATTTAGAGCCTTAAGAAGCAAGTTATCCCAAATTTAATAATTTGTTATTATTTTATTATCATCCCCAGTTTACAAATGAGGAAACTGGAGCAGACCAAGGGTAAGTCAAGTGATTTGCCCAGGTAGCATTCACACTCAGGTCTTCCTTGCTTTAATCCAGTGCCATAGCCAGTTCACCACCCAGCTGTTCCACATAAGGACAGAAATCAGGGAGGAAGCTTTACATAGTTCTGACGTGTCCTTGAAATCCAGGGTTGGACCTGAGTATGAATCCCATCTTCATTATGTGCTTGCTTTATTATATCCTTAGGCAAATGATTGCAAATATTTGCCCTTCTCTGGTCCCCTCTTCCTCCTTGTAAAAGGAAAGGTGATTGAACTGGAAGATCTTCAGGTCTCCATCTTGCTCCATCATCCATAATCTGGATTCACATGTCCTGAAAAGCTCAAGGCTAATGGGACAATGGCACCGCCTAGCCAGCTTAGAGGCTGCTTCTCTCCAGAGCCAAGTTTTCCAGTCTGTTTTCTTCAGTATTTCCCCTCTTTCCTAGGATTTAAAGCCACATCTTCCAGACCCCAAGTCCCAGGGTACTTTCTTGCCACTGACCCATCCTGCCTCCCAAGGAAACACGTTGCATCAGAAAGGAACAGAGTCAGAGTAGATTTTGTCCCTGTTGCTGGTTCACTGTGGGCGCTTGGGCCTGTCACTTCCTTCTTTCAAGGCTTCAGTTTCCTCCTTTGCAAAATAAACCATTGAACTAGATGAGCACTAAGTTCCTTCATAGGAGAAGTTGATGGTTCTGAGAAAATCAGAGTGATACTGATTTCAATTTCAATTGCAATAGTTATTTTATGTCAGTGTGAGCTCTCCTCATTAATTCCACATAGTCTGTGACATAGATCTGATCTAGAAATGGATCGAAAGAGGGCTAGAGTTATTCTTACCACTAAGAGGAATGAGGGTAATTAACTGTTCTCCTCAGCAAAGATCCTGGAGTGGTTTGCCATTTCCTTCTCCAGCTCATTTTACAAATGAGGAAACTGAGGCAGACTGGGGGAAGTGATTTGCCCAGGGTCACACAGCTTTCTGACTCTAGGCCCAGCACTCTATTGCCACCTGACTTCCTGCAGAATGTGAATATTGGCTTTGAAGGGTGGCTCCATTTCTGTTTTTCTAAAGTGACTTCTCAACATTCTTCCTAGGTTAAAATTAGGGCCCTTTCTAGGTGGTTAGTGGGAATTATAGGAGGCGAATTGGCTTAGGAGTCAGGGGACCTTGGTTTTGGGAGGCACTGGAGGAGTTGTTGCCTCTCTGTAGAGTAGACAATGATTTGAGGCCCCCCTGCTCAGGGCAGGAATGGGTAGAAATAAAAAATCCAAATCTGGCTCATGACCAGAAAGAAGTTCTTGATCATGAGAGCTGTCTCCCCAGTGGAATGGGCAGCACTGGGAGGAGGTAGTGAGTTCCCCCTCACTGGAAATCTCCAAGCAAAGGCTGGATGGCCAGTTAGTGGAAAAAGACTTCTTTTTTGGTAAGGACGGGACTAGATGCTCTCTTCCAAAATCTGAGATTCTTTGATTCTGGGAGATAAGCCTAGAAAGTTAGTTTGGAGCACATCCCATCTGGTCTATCCTCATTCCCCTTGACTTTCCAATTTCTGCCTATTGACCCCCGTCAATCCTCCAACATCTGGTTCAGATATCCACCACCAGCACTAGGAAATTTTCTTTAATGTCCCCTGGTGAAAGTGATTTCCCCATCCTCTGATTTCATAGCATTTCATATTCTTATGGGCACAAAGGTAGCAACACATCAGCAAACATTTCCCACATTCCTTATGAATGTGGAACCCTGTGGAAGGGGTTGGGGAACATCCAAAGTTTACCTAAGACAAGGCCCCTATCCTCAAGATGCTTATCTTCCAGTGTTATGAGACATGGCTACATTACCCATTGTCCCACGATGAGTCCACTAGGAACTAAGCAAAGCACCATCAGGTTGACAGGAAAGGTCATTACCAACTGGGGGATCTAGGAAGGGTTCATAGAGAGCATGGTCTCTGAGTTGCACTTTCAGGGATGAGTCAGAGTTCAACAGGCAGAGGAAGCCAGAAAGGACATTCCCCACACAAGGTACAGGGTGATCGAAGTCGATGAGGCATGAGAACACAGCATGCATCAGTGGACAAAAAGGAGTCTGACCTGGATAGAGCATGATACAAGGAGGTTGGAAAAGTAGAATGGTACCAGCTTTGTAGAATAATAACAGTAACAATAGTAATGTTTCTGTAGTGCTTTGATATTTGAAAAGCTCTTTACAAATAATCATCTCATTTGTTCCTCATAACAATCCTGGGAGGTAGATGCTATTATTATACCCTTTTTAAAAATGAGGAAAGTGAGGCTGGTTAATTGACTTGCCCAGTGCCACACAGGTCGGAACGGTCTGCGGCTGAATTTGAACCCAGATCTTTCCGACTGCAGTTCCAGTGTTCTGTGCACTGTGGCACCACCAGCTGTCTCATGAAAGCTTTGAATGTCAAGTGGAGGAGTTGCTACTTTATGGAAGAGATCAGAGAGTTGATGAAGACTTCTGAAAAAGAATGACATGAGTTTTTAATAAATGTTTATCAATTTGAATTGAACAACTAGTTCTATAGTAAAGAAAGTTTACACCCACAACAAAATGAAGACTAGATCAGAAGGGGTAAATAATGACCATAGTCTGATTTGTAGGAAAAAATGTCAATTGACTAGGCTTGGCTGCTGAGAGATGAAGGAGGGGATAAGTAAGCAGTAAACCCAGAGTTTCACTGAGTGAATAGTGGTGCCATCGACCAAAACGGCTCTGTCAGAGGAGAGAGGAGATTCCATGGGAAAGGCAGTGACTGAGGTCCATTTGGGACCTGAGAGAGTTTCAGGTGTCAAGAGGATAATAGGGAAGGGGAAGAGGATCTGAGGATCCAAAGGTCAGGACACAAGACAAAAGTTTGGGACAAAAGTCTACTCAGATACGGTTGTTGAAGTCACAGCGATGAATGTGATTCCCAAGGAAGTAGGTCTAAAAAGGAAGAAAAAGGAATAAAGGATCAAGCCTAGGTTTTATATATGTATATATATGCATATATGTATGCATATATATATTTCTGTGTTTATGTGTGTCTATATAGAGACACACACATACATATACTTACATACATATACACTCTAGCCTCAATCCTTTACTTTCTTTTCCTTGCATGTGTGTACATACATACATATATAGTACTACTATAAATGTTATTTCCAGAACACAAATGCACCTGATTTATTAGGGAACATTTTGAGCATAACTCAAATTTTGAGTTTGCTCATACAGAATTTCCTTTGAGAGGAACAAGAGAGAACACAGGAAGAAATGCCATATTTATTGTAAATTTTCTGACTCAGTAGGACCTGTGGTCAGGGGAGGTCTTGGCTGAGCCTATCCCCTCCCCCACTTTCTTTTGAGATTTTCAGGCCACTGGGTCTCTCCCCTCCAGCCCAGCGCATGGAAACCAGGGTGTTAGCTGAGAGCGGTTTTTATTGGAGTATTTATTTATTCCTTAACTGTTTAGCATGTATAACACTGTCCTACTGTTTCAATTGGGTTGCTATCTTTTTTTATGTGTCACTGATGAAATTTTTGAGAATTGTACTTCTAACCCCATTTCCCCCATAAATCCTATTTTTTTTATTGCTTAACTTTGTATGGTATGATATTTTTGTGCTGGATTATAGTGGAACATGTGTTCAACTCAAACAGTTCATGATTATTCACCATTCTTTGGTTAAAGGGACTAAAATATAATTATTCCCAACTTAGAAAAATAGAAGAAATATTCAATACAGTTATTATGACAATCACAGTGTAATAGTTATTTATTAAAAAACAAAACCAAAAATAATCCATTGATCTAAATTCACAAAGAAAATTCCAGGCGCATGGGAAAGCCTTCTATGTCATCTTGTCCAAATTATTAAACACATTCATACAGTAGATATTTAGTAAATGCTACTGGGCTTTGGGAGATGAGGGTGCTAACTACCTTCAAGTAGCTTACCATTTATAGTAAGGGTGGAGAGATTCTAATACAAATTAGAAGACAAGTGAATATCTTGTAAGGTCTTAATCATACCATCACAGCTTTGATACCTTAAGTAGGGGAGAAAACGTGGAGTGAATCTATCAGAACTAAGTGTAAACAGGACCTGTAAATCTCTTTGAATCAAAGCCATCAGGCGAGAGACCAAGTCACACCCAGAGAAATTGTATAAAGAAAAGCAATTATGTCAGAAGTGGGGTGAGATCCTGAGTGGATTCAAAAGATTGGGGCAAGAAAGGACCAAGGGCAGGATTGAGCAGCTGCCAAGAGTATCTGGGGAGGAGAAGGGAAATGTTGAGCGAACAGACATTTTGGTTCTCTAGGCATCTGTTTCAGAGAAGAAAGGGAAGTCTTGAGAAAAGGTCAGTTCTTTCCCCGGCTTCGACAGACTGTGTAATTTAATCTGTTGTTTCATTAACCAAACATTTCTAGTAACTGTCTTTTGCTTCTGCCACAAAGGGGGCAGGGGTTAATCAGAGATAGTTATAAATGTAAGGTTGGGCAAAGAGCCCAAACTCTGCCTAGGTGGAGGAAAGTTTCCTAAATGCAGACTTCAGGCACTTGCAGACTCAGAGCTTTTCATTTAAAGGAAACTTCCTAAAATGGATAGGAGGAAAACACAGAGGGACCTTAGGGGCCATTCTTTTGTCCCCACCCTAGGCTTAACATGAGCTAGTTTGCCACAGTCTTACAATTACAATATGAGATTTGCTTGTGTTCTAATCTGTGTTAGAATCTCTGAAGCCTAACTATGTGCATGGTAAGCACCTTGAGAATAGTCACATCCAAGTTGGTAGCAGAGTGCATTGTACACAGGAGGCATTGATTAAGCTTTTGACTGCTTGGCCCTCTCCAAAGTCATAGGCAGTAAGATGCAGGGGATTGGCTGGTATATGAACAAGAAACATGGAAGTTTCTGGAAAATGGAAGGATGAGGTTGATAGAAAGGAAGGAGCTGATCCAAATGAGTGGCAGACTCCTGCAAGAGGGACTAAGTCCAAAATATCAAGGAGTTTGTCTTGCTTCACTATCAAAACTGTTATATGGCAACCAGAAGGCATATCTAATGGCTAACATACTGAACTTAGTGTCAAGAATGCCTGAGATCAAATCTTCCCTCAGGTACTTGCTAGTTTTGTAACCTTGGGCATGTTAAAGTCTCTGGTCCCATTTTCTTCATTTGTAAATTGGGGACAATAGGACTATTTACATTATACAGTTGTTTTGAGAATCCAATGAAAGAGTATTAATAAAACACTTGCAGACTTTAAGGCATTGTTACAGTGATATCTATTTTTATACTTATGAACAGTGAAAGAAAAGAAGGAGGTACTGAATTTCTCATTAATCAGTCCTCTTTTCAATCTGTGGACTCTTCTATGACCCTATTTGGGGTTTTCTTGGCAAAGATACTAGATCTTTTAGTATCTCCACCTTATTTAGCAGATGAGGAAACTAAAGCAAACAGAGTTAAGGGACTTGTCCAGGGTAGCTAGTAAGTGTCTGAGGCCAGATTTGAACTCAGGAAGATGAGTCTTCCTGACTCTGGGTCTGGCTTTCTATGCATTTTGCCACTCCCTACCTCCCCTTCCCATTGTAGGGAGGGGAAAGAACTCAACCACCCCAAAAACCTCTTGAATGTTAAAGCTCAATCCCTAATTTCTCTTTTCCTTCTGGATCTCACCCCAAAACAGCAACAGCAAAGACAACAACCCAGGTTTCTCAGATGATGTTTTCCCCTAAGTTTCAGGGGGAAATGTGACTTCCTCCTTTATCTTTCCCATCCTGGGAGTATTTCTTCATCTTTTCATCAGCTCTGAAAAAATCTGAGATTCTGAATCCTTTGATCTCTTGTCCAGACACTTCCTCACTCATAGCTGTCTCCTTTACTTGGCTAAGAAATCAGGAGATGGCTGATCCCTTGATTGGGCCAATTACATAGAATCACCTCCTTCTAGCAGGCATGTTGCATAACTGGTAAATGTTTAAACTCAATTGTTTGATGATCATTGGGTCGGAACCTCATTTTCACCAGGGGTCTCTCTGAGCTAGAGAAGCCAGTCTCATCAGTGTCACCAGGGACCTTCTCCAAGACCCAGTTTGACAGTGTTCTGTAGATTTACTTCCCAGGTATGGATTTTCTAAGCCTGGCTCATCAGTATATTGTATTGCTGGGTTAATATTAACTTAGAATACTGGAGACAGCATTGAACTTAACCTCAGTTTGAATTTTGAGTTATTCTGTACTTAAAGTCTGGATGTTCTTGGATGTTTTATTCATTTAAGAAATACTTATTAAGTGCCTACTATGTGTCAGGCAATATACCAAAAAAAAAGAAGGAAGAAAGGAAAGAAGAAAAAATGAGAAACAGACCTGCCATTTGGGAGCTTTAATTCTCATGGAGAGAAACAACCTATGTATACAGATAAGTAAATTCAAAAAAATGTATAGTCATTGGGGGAAACGGGGTATTAATAGCCAGGCAGATCAGGAAGAGTCTCTTGCACAAGGTCCCAGTTGAGCTGAGAATCCAGGAGGAGATCCTGGGAGACAGAGGTGGATGCGGGGCAGGGCAGGGAATTTCCGTCATAGAAGTGAGAGATGGGGAAGAGGGACAGCAAGTAGTCGGATTAACATTCAAGGTGTTTTAGGGGGACTAACGTAGAATCAGTTAGTGTGATGGGTTGGTTGCTTTTTCTCACCAGAGTTCAGTTTATGCTCCTTTTAAAATGAGGAAGTTTAACTGGATGATCACTGGTGCTAAATCCTAAACTCCCAGGGGAATGCTGACAGCTTCAAATTTTCACTTTTTATTATCAGCTTACCTGATCTTAATAAATTGTCATGATATACATTTTAGTGGATGATGAACAAAGAGACAGAGACCAAGAGAGAAAGAGACAGAGAGAGGGAGGGAGGGAAAGAGAGAAGAAGACAGAGAAAGAAACAGAGGAAGAGGAAGGGGAGAGGGGGGAGAAGGGAGAGGGAGAGAGAAAGCCAACCAGCCAGTGCTCTTGTAATCAGATCCTACCCCTGATGCTGACTTCTTATGTTACCTTGGGCAGTTTTTTCACTCTCCCTGGTCCTTTGTTTCCTCATTGTAAAATGAGAGTTTGGATGGGATAACCTCTGAAGTTCTTCCAACTATGAACCTATGACCTCTTGGTAGCCCTCTGCAGTCCCACCCTTAACAACTTTGCACTCATCTCTAGAAAAAGCAATTTCAAATCAATGGGATATTTTCCCCAGGATCCTTACTTCATTTATACCGTTTGATATTTCATTGAAATTCCTTATTTTATCTCTAGTATTTCCTCCTGGCATAGGTCATTTGCCTGTTATAACTGAAGAGCTAAAGGAGTCTATCTCCCTTTCATCCAGTCCAGAATAGGATGGAATGAAATGGAGAAACATTTAGGAATCACTATGTTTCAAGAATTGTGCTAAAGTATGCACTGGGCATGCAAAAACTAAAGTGACCCCAATCCTTGCCCTCAGAGAGCTCATGGTCTGACTGTGGGACACGCCTTGCTTAGGAAAGTCCAGCTGCAGAGAGATTGGTAAGGCCAAGGGAATGTGAAGGTACAACTTCAGGGCCATTGGAAAGACCCACTCCAATGGTCTAGTTCTTAAGGACCAGAGTTGGGAAGAGGAGATTTGGTGGTCTCTTAGGGTAGGCAAGGTGAAGGTTGGGTCTGGGCTAGGCAAAGAAGGGAGAGAACAAAGATTTCTTACTTCAGTCGATTGGACATTTGTATAGCACTCCACAGCCTTGTTTTCCCCATTATTGGTGTCCTTAAAACTGAATTGTGCAATAAAATATTTTTATTTGCCAACCATTGATCTTTGTAATATAATCAGAGGCTTTGGATCCAAACAAGATTAGAGTTAGCACTATTCAATTACAAAAATTGTTCACTTATGTGCAAACTAGGGGCGGGAGTAGCAGCAAAGGGACAAATTAGGGCCTTATGTAAGAGGAGAATTTTAAAAAAAAAACCACTTCTGGATCAGAGTTCAAATCTCACTTCTGTTACTTGCTACCTGTGTGACCTTAAGTAACCCCTTAATTTCTCCTAAGTCTCAATTTTAATGTAAGATGAAAGACTTGCACAGGATGGCATCTGCAACTCTTAAGTTGGTGGGGAGGGTGGGGTAGAATTCTCAAACCACTTGTTTGCTGTTCTGTTCAGGTGAGGATTGTATCTATTGTTCTCAGAAGGCCATTTCAAGTCTATAATTCTGGGATGAGCTTTTTCCCCCATTTCTGTTTGGATTCTCAAGTAGATAGAACCATGTATATTTTCCCCAGAGCTCTTGGGGACCATCTCTAGGTAGCAAAAGTAGAAAATTGAATCCCATGGGAATGGCCTGACCAAGATGTTTGTGGCCAAGTTTTAGAAACCCATATTTGAAAAACAGGTTGGGTGAATGGACAACTTTGTAAATTTATGCTTTGAAAAAAGATAAATGATTTCCTCCTCGTTGGGGGATATTTCTTAAATGCCTCATTGAGTATAATGGACTGGGAACAGAACAGAACAATTTCAACATAACTATAAAGGCCTCTGTGAGACCAAAATTGTGCCTTTGGTAGAGGGAATACTGATCTGGAGGAAGGTGAGGAGAGACAAACAACAAAATAGACTGAATCCATAATACCTGAAGCCTTCATTAAGTCCTCATGCAGTTTTTAACAAACCCCTGAGGTTGTCAGAAAAATGAATAAAAGTCTCAGAATGACTGACATTTGAGGGTGTGTGGAGAGAAATTTTTGACCCTCCTGTTGTGGGCTCTAGTTCTACTATCCATTTGGTCGTTACCATCTTATCTACGCAGGTCACGATGTTCATTTGTTGTAGATCCTGAAAACAGAATAAATGTTGATTGAATGGCTGATGTTGTCATTTTAAATGACATTTATACAGTCATAGGTTTTCATCCTTGAAAGGGACCTCAGAAGCCATTTAATACAACTGAGATCTCAAGGAGAATTCCACTTATAAAGTACTAAACCAGTGGTCAGTCATCCAGTCTTGATATGGAGACCAACAACTCCTGGCCAGCCTTAAGTACTAGACACTTTTAGCTCATTTCAAGTCTTAATCTGCCTCCTTGCAACTTCCACCCAGTGTTTCTGGTCCTACCCTCTAGGAACAAGCGGACATTTGATAGTCTCTCAAGTACTTGAAGAGAATTATTATGTTTTCTTAAGTCTTCTCCAGGCTAAATATCCCCGATTCCTTCTAATAATCCTCATATTTCTTAATTCCAAGGCTCTTTTTCACCCTCCAGCTGTTGTCCAGCTACTTAACATGCTTCCTAATGTGGCATCCAGCGCTGACCTAATTACCCCCAATAGGATCTGATCGTGACAGAGACCATAGGACTAATACTTCCTTCCATCTTGGATAATGGATTATTGGAGATTGAATAATTTAATGTGTCTTTATTTCCCTTAGCTTTCTTGATAATCTTGTTCTATTGTTGACTCATTGAGAGTAAGGTCATTGAAATCTCCAGATCTTTTCAGATGAATGCTGTCCAGCCACACCCCATCTTCTGACTGATTTTTTTAACCCAAGTGTAAGACTTTTGCATTTATACCTGTAGATTTTGTCTTATCAATTTCTTACCCAATAGACTGAAACCTACTAAAATCTCTTTGGATGCTGACTCTGTCTAACATAGTATTCAGTTATTTTAAGGGATAGCTAATATGCTACTTATTAAATCAACAAGTATTTATTAAGTACATACCATATGCCAGGTACTTTCCAAAAGAAGAATTATTACACAGTGTTTTTTGTTATCATACAGTAGTTATAAGATACTGAGGGAATATAAATGAAGTCCTCTCAGCTATTCAGGGTCAGTAAAAGAGACTCCCAGATTGAAGTCCCAGCTATTTCACCAGCCTATTTGTCCTCCTTTTTTCTTTGATTATAGAACTCGTGTTTTTTGGTTATTTTTTTTGTTTTGTTTTTACCAGTTCTGTCCTTTTGACTTCAATAATTATGAGGCTCTTCCTCATAGAGTTGTCTGAACCTCTGTGCTGGTGAGAAACAATTGTTTTCCCCTCAACTAGTCAATCCCACCCAATTCCTTTTATACTCTGGAGCCATTTCCATGGGCCTTCTGAGCTGCCTGACATAGACATGAATAAAATATAAGAGCATTTCCCCCCAATTCCCACTGAGCTAAAACCAGTAATTAAGAAACCAAGATGAGGAAATGTATGCAGATAAAAGACACCCTCCCTCCCCATCTGCTGCAGGCCTCTTGCTCAACACAAACCTTATGAGCTTGGTTTTGCAGTGGTCCGCCAATAAGATAATGTTTGTCAGTTCCTCTTACTCAGCTGATTTTTTTCATCCATCTATTGTTATTTCATCCATATTTTCATAGACCAAGTGACTTCCTAATATTCATTTCGTGTTTGTCACCAAGGCAAACAAGGACTTTACAGAAAAGTTAGGAAACTGGAAACTAAAATAATCGTGAAATTCAAGAATTCTGAGTTCTCAGAATCCTGCTAGATGTTATCATATTGGTCAACTATTTCTAAGCATTTGTGGGGGTATTTTTAAAATTTAAACCAAAATTATAACTGTATTTCAACTCTGTCATGATTCATTTAGCTCAATTAATAGTCAATCACCACGTCCCACATGAAGTCTTTCCTTTTCTCCCATGGCTAGTTCCCTTTCTGTCTTGTATTTCTCTCTTGTATTCATATTTATTCTCTATTTATTCATTATATACTTCTGTGAATGCATCGTCTCCCCCATTGGAATGTAGACTCTTCTTCAGAGGAGAGATTGTTTCACTTTTTGTTATCTGTATGCACAGTGCCTACCTAGTCCTACATCTGACACACACATAGTTGGCTCAATATAAATGTTATTGATCGCTTCATTGACCATTTTTTGAATGACTGCTCTTTGTAAATTTTGGTGCATGTCACCCTCTCGATGACTCAGAGAACTCTCCAAGACAAAGATTCCTCACTGTTAGTTCCTTAACTCAATAAAATCACAGTAAATTAGAGAGAGAGAGAGAGAGAAAGAACGCTTAAATAATTACTTTCATCGATTATTTTAAAAGGCTTTTTCTTCATTTAAAAAAAAATCCTTCAGTGTGAATGAGTTTAGGCTACTTTTCTGTGAGTTCCTTTTTCCTGGGACTCACCACCATGAAAGGAGGAGGAGGCACATGAAGGAGAGCCTGGAAGTCCTAGAAACACACCAGCTACTTCACAGCTTTGCCACATGTGATCTTAGTGCATTTAGAAGGTATTCCTGGGTCAGCAAATTAGAGCCTACAGCCTGTTTTCACATGACCAGGGATTTAAAATCATTTTTGCATTTTTAAATACGACAAAAGTTTATTTATAAATGTAAATACCATTCTTAGCTCCAAGGTGGGCAGTGACAAGCTACTGACCTTACTATGTATCAGGCCAGAAAATGAAGTTATGGGAAAGAGGGAGGACATGGATATGAGTCAAGTTAAAATCCCAGCTCTGATATATATGTGTGTGTGTGTGTGTGTGTGTGTGTGTGTGTGTGTGTGTGTGTGTGTGTGCGTGTGTATGTGTGTGTGTATATAGATATATAAATATATATATGTATGTATGTATGTATACTTCAACTCTGTGACCATCAGCAAGTCAGTTTGTCTTGTTGACACCCATTTCCTCATCTGAAAATGGGAGAGATCATTCCTGTACGTCCTTCAAGGTGGTCTTGTGAGAGTACACAGTGGAAAGCACCTTGCACTGAGAAACAGAGGTTTAGATTCAAGTTACCTGGGAGACTGATGTTAAATGACTTGTGCAGGGTCACCTAGCCAGTATTCGTCAAAGGCAGGACTTGAACCCAGATCTTCCTAAACAGCCCATTATGAACTTATATTATTTAGTTAGAATCCAGATTCTGGCCAGGTATTTCCAGTGTAACTTCAGGCAGGTCACTTCTTTGAACCTCAGTTTCTTCATTTGTAACATGAGGGGGTTGGGCTACATGACCTTTAAGGCCCCTTCCAACCTGAAATCTATGACTTTATAAAAGCACTTTGTAAACCTTCAAGATGTACAAAAATATGAGCTGCTCCTCTAAAATATCATGTGTATGTGTATGTATGCATAGACAGAGAGATAGATAGTTTTATATATAGTTATTAGGTTTCAAAAAACACCTCAGATCCTGCCTTTTCCTACTGCCATCCATGGACAGCTAGGTAGTACAGGAGATAGATGCTGGGTTGGGAGGGAGGAAGACCTAACTCCCAGTGTTCAAGTGCAACCCCAGATACTTCCTAGCCATGTGATCCTGGGCAAATCACTTACCCTTTTTTTCCTCAGTTTCCTCATCTGTTAAATGAACTGGAGAAGGAAATGGCAAATCCCTCCAGTATCTCTGCCAAGAAAATCCCAAAGAGGGTCACGGAGAGTTGAACACAGATAAAAACTTCTACAGTCTATACCATAGAATTTAGCATTTGATCATCACATTATTACAAAACCAAGTCATATGGAATTATAACCAGATTCTGAAAAAGTTGTGTCCATTTCCTCCCTTACTGCCTCATTCACCATCCCTGTCACTTCCCAACCCAAAATGACCTTCGTTAGTCATGACTCCTGCCAAGGTGCTCTCTCCCCCATGGCATCACAAGCTCCCTGAAGGCAGAGGCTGCCTTCACTCTGTTTTTCTCTATCCCAGCACTTAGTGTGCAATGCTTGGTACATGAGAAGCACATAATAAATGTCTTTTTCTTCACGTATTCATTTGTTTATTCA
This sequence comes from Bettongia penicillata ogilbyi, assembly GCA_023548195.1. Lineage (NCBI taxonomy): Eukaryota > Metazoa > Chordata > Mammalia > Diprotodontia > Potoroidae > Bettongia > Bettongia penicillata. The sequence goes on along the minus strand of JAJHZJ010000433.1, from coordinate 3,909,584 downwards.
TTTGTCCATTTCCTCCCATTTCATATGTGGGACTAGCCCTTGCCAGATTATAAACTCCTTAAGGGCAGGGAATGATGATTTATACTCCTGATCTCCTTTAGTTCCCCAAGCATAAAGTCCATTCATTAGTGATGACAATGATGATGACAGTGGTGATGATGGGCATTTACATAGTGCTTTAGGGTTTTACAGTGTTCTTTACAGACATTATCTCTCTCTTGTCACAATTTATTACCTCTGTTTTACATGTGAGGAAACTGAGGTAGGCAGGAGGTAAAATGACTTACCCAGGGTCACACAACTATTATTTCATCTGGAACCAAATCCGAATTCAATTCTTCCTGACTCTAGGTTCTGGACCCTGTGCACTGCACCACCAACTTCTTCATCATAGTCCATAGAGGTAATGGAGTACAATGGAGTGAATGCCAGAGTGGTATACTGCTTTAGTGTTTACAATGCACTTTACTTGACTAGCTCATTTGGTCTTTATAGCTAGTTGTAACTAGGGCAAGGTAATGGGAGCTTTGCCTCAAGAAATCAAAAGTTAGAGGATACAAAAATTTAACATGAGCTCTTTTAGTGGTGAGAAGCCACTGCAGTTAGTTTCTAATTCTTCTAACCATTTGATTGAACTTGTCTTCATTGCTTATTGCATTTTTCTCACATCATGAATTACAAAGTCAGATTTAATGTGCTGCTGCTCTGTGCCACTGACCCTAGCCACCAAAATTGCTAGTTATAGCACTGAACACAATGATTCTGTGACTGTGTTTACGAGTGTTATTATCCCTGTTATACATAGAAACTGAAGCTCAGAAGGGGTGGAGTGGGGTTCATTGAGTCACACAGTGAATAAGAGGTGTCAGAGACAAGCTTCAGATCCAAGTCTTTTCTGACTCCAAGTCCAAACAATCACTCAGCAGACATTTATTAAGCACTCACTGTTTGCCTCAAGCCCTATCCGCTTAAGAAGCAGATACAGGATTCTCAATAGTCCCTCTCCAGATGGTCCCAAAGCATCACTGAACCTTTGGGTCATTTAAGGCAGTGCTGCTTGGAGAAGAAACAAATGAAATTTGCCTTGGTGTACTTGACCTAGTGATGTGATGTACACTGACAGACAGTGGGGAAACCGCTGTTCACAGAATAGATTTTATGTAGCATAGGACACCACTGCCTGCTTGGAATTGACCCAGATGGTAGTGAGTTTTTGTACCTTGCCATGAATGTCCCTCCAAAAAATATAATTGTGTCTGAACATGAAAGATAATCAAGTCTTTGTAACTTAATAAACCCTTCCTGCAAGTTCCTATCAAGCTTTTTCTCATAGTGCCCTGCTCCAGGTGAAAGGGTTCTTTTCTTCCTAGCTCTTTATATGAATCTCTTCTTGGGCCCCACACATCCTACCTTGTATTTACTGATCTATGGGCACAATAGGGCTGGGCATGTGTTCACTGATTGGCTACTTTCTGTGGGCCACATGCTCTGGCTAAAGGGTATAAACAACCACCCCTGATTTTTCCTTCGGACCCCATGACTGGAGTGGGGCAAAGAGATTTGGCCCAGAGGGCTGGCCATTCAGCAGTCTTTATGATGAACCAAGAGAAAAGCTCTACCACTCTCTTCCTTTGTTTTGAACATATCATTTAGGACTCAGAGAGGGAAACAAACAAAAAATAGACCAAGTAGAACTAAAGACTTGATGTTCCTTTGTTGTAATATAGAGTGCCCTGGACCAGAAGGACAGGAGGGCTGGATTCAAACCTAGCTTCTTGACACTCATTAACTGTTTGACCCCCGGTAAAGCACTGAACTATTCAGAGTTCAGTCTCCCCGTCTGTTTGATGGGGAAAATTATTTGTGTACTACCTACGCCATCAGATTGTAATAGTAAAGTATATCATAAATCTTCGAGTGTCCTACAACGTTAGCTGTAGTTATTCTGCCTCACTATATACGTTAAATCATTAATCAATGAACACAATTTTATTAAGCGCCTACTATGGGCCAGGCATTGTCCCCAAGCTCTGAGGGGACAAAGACAAAAGGACAATCCCAACCTTCAAAGACCTTTCCTTCTATTGAGGGATGAGTTCTTACAGAATAATATATGGACAATAAATGCAAGATGTAAGACAGGCAAATACACTGATAACTGATACAAAAATTAATAAATGTTGCTTGGAGATGAGTCTGATCAGATACTGGATCCATCCAACGGTCAGATAAGCTAATATTGGCCACTTCATCATGTCCTCCTAACAGTCAATCAATCAAGTAAATATTTATTAAGTGTCTACCATGTATCAGGCACTGTGCTAAGCACTGGAGATATAAAACAGAACAAAAGGCAGTTTTTGCCCTCAAGCTTAGAGTCTAAGGGAGAAGACAAACTTGATTCTGCACGCCTGTGATCTTGAAGACATGTGGGATTCCCTTCCCATCCCTAGCCCTTTCCCAAAGTTTCTGAAGAGTCTTGGGAGGGAGAAACAGCAAATAATATGCCCCCATCCTTTTCTGAGCTGCAGTTAGCAATTTAATTGCCAAGCCCCTCTCCCCAGGAATTTCATTTTAAAACTCTTGGTTCTTGAAGTGTTAAAGTTTCAGAGAAATTAAAAGGATGCTAATAAGGATGATTAATATCAGCGTGGAACTTTAAGTTTAGCAAGTCATTTCCACATTCTAATTTGTGCCTCAGCATGTCTGGGAGGTCAGTGTCATTCTTATGCCCACTTCACAGATGAGGAAACTGCAGCTTCAAGATGATCCATGACTTGCCCCTGTCTACACAGCTAATAATACCTAGGGTAGGATTTGAATCTGGTTCTTCCTGACTTCTAGGTTTAGGGCTCTATCTGCTCAGCTAACTGGAAAGGACCTTGGAGTGCAGAACCTTGCAGATGGGTATTTTTTTTTTCAACCAAATTTAAGATTTCATTGATGTAGGGTGAGGAATCTGCTTCCACCGATGTAGGCTGACAACCTGTAATCTTAAATGAATTGTCTAGGGAACTTAACAGAACAGTGACTTGCCCAGGGTCACACAATTAATATGTGTCAAGGAGACTTGAAACCATATCTCCCAGACTCAAAAACCAGCTTTATATCCATTACATCACCCTGCTCCTCATAGTTCATAGTAGGTGCTTAAAATGTTTGCTTAAATTAGTTAAATTGAATTCAATTAAAGGTCATCTCTTCCAACTTCTTTATTTTATGGAGAAAAGGTTCTTGATATGGTAGTAGGCATTTAATTAATGCTTGTTAATGAAGGAATGAATGAAATATTTATTAAGCACTGACTGTGTGCAGTGCGCTATGGTCAGCATAAAAATAGGAAAGTAAGATGGGTCTTGCTCCCAAGGAGCCCACCTTCTAATGGTGTGGGCTTTAGCTTTGAGTCAGATAGAAGTGTCTCATGGTCATTAGGGGGCAGCTGCAGAGCTCGTGATGATTAATGCCTCTTCTCTAGTATCCTTTCTGCTGATAAAAGTCATTTCAGTTTCTGATGTTTAACCATTTCACAGAGCCAATGACTTTGGTGGTGAGGACTTTCTATTGATTGATTGTTGTGCATTGAAGTCCTACAGCTTGTACAAGATAGGGCCAGAATTCAGACTCAAAATCCAGTTCTGGCCCTTTAGATTTCAATCTTTCTTATGCTCCTCTGTTAAAAGATTGAGGACCCTTGGTAAATAATCAGGATTTCTCAGTTTCTTGAGAAAGAATCAGGGGGAAAATAATCCCCTGGCTACATTACCACATTCAAACTGTGTTGTTCTCCACCCCCACTCTTACCTGCACTCTCACCCCCAAACCCTTTGATTGCCACCCCTACATTTTACTCATTCATCTAGTCTATTCACTTGGCGTTCCTTTAAGGTGAGACTTTGCCTTTACATTTGTACATTGTTGCCGCCTGGCTGAACCTGCCCCCATCGTAGTGGGAGAGCCGTCTAGGACTCATTTTCATAATTTGCTGTTAGATGAAATCTCCAAGGTCAGGCCCATGACATCACCTGACCAGCCATGCTTGGGCAGTTCAGGTCAGAGTGTCAGAGTAAAACCGAGAGATATCCAGTCTCTTATCATGCGCAGCTCACACCAGCCATCCCCCGTCAATGCAGAACCATCTCCACTTGGCAGGTTTGTATTTACAGAAAACTGAGCATAAAATAACGTTAAGTGCAATCCATCATCTGGGGTCAAAACAACTGTGTCCTTTTCTGTGGTTGTTTTGGTTTTTGTCCTGATGTGGGTAAAGATAAGACTTCCCTTGATCTCAGTCAAGCCAGGGGTGAACTTGGAACTTGGGGGTTGAAAGACCCATCCAAGGAGGGTGGATAGTGTACAACTTGGGACCTCAGAACTGAGGAGGGTCCCCAGGAGAGTTGTGTTAATGACCCTCTTGTTGCAGATTTGGATAAATGGACACTGACATGGATTACGAAAGGCCCAACGTTGAAACCATCAAGTGTGTCGTGGTTGGAGACAATGCTGTGGGGAAGACCCGACTGATCTGTGCCAGGGCATGTAACACCACCCTGACCCAGTACCAGCTGCTGGCCACTCATGTGCCCACAGTGTGGGCCATTGACCAGTACCGAGTTTGCCAGGAGGTAAGGGGGGACCTGCCATCCTGTTGGGCCAGAGGCTTGGGTACCTTCCAAGTGAGACTTACCACCCCCTGAAAATGCTAAATTGAATGGTTGGGCAGGGAAGCAGAGCAAACAAAAATGACCCAAGAATGCCTGGGTTCCCTCACGTTTCACAGAGCATTCATAGAAGAAAGCTATTTCCTAGGTTAAGCTACACTTGGGGCAATAATAATGATGGACCACTTTTTTTTGGACTACACCTATGATTTCATCAGTATGGGAAGCTTCCAGTTAAGAAACTCCCTCTATCATTGCAGATAGGTAACTGCTTTGCCATTGGGAGTCTTAGAGAATATTCTGGAGCCCTAAGAAATGAAGCAACTTGCCCAGGGTCACACAGCCTTTAAACCTACCAAAGCTATCTACCAATAGTCAACAGGTATTTATTAAGCACCTGTTGTCGGCCCTGCTGTATTAAGCAATGGGAACAGATAGACAAAAATCTGGTCCCTGCCCTCCAGGTGCACCCATTATAATGGAAGATACAACATATTGATAAGTAGGTCTGTCCAAGATAGACCACATCCATGGATCATGGTCTCTTAGAATAAGGTGACCCAGCAGCCAGTCTATCGGCTGGACAGACTGAGCAGAAGTGATCCTTTCTGCCCTGTCTCTACTGCAGGTCCTAGAACGCTCTCGAGATGTTGTCGATGAAGTGAGTGTTTCTCTCAGGCTCTGGGATACCTTTGGTGACCATCACAAAGACAGGCGTTTTGCTTATGGCAGGTAAGTAAAATCTAGCCTAATTTAAAAAAAATGCGACACTTGGGTTTGCAAAATCAACTAAGCAAACACAGAATGGAGGAGAAATGGGAAGCACATGATATGAGGAAGATCTTGGAGTGGGGCAGTCTTAGTGGACCCACTAGCTTGAGATAAGTCAACAGGGCACCATAATGATCCAAGTAGCTAATGCAAACCTAGCTTACATGGAGAAGAATAGCACCTGAGAAAAAGGGGGAGAAAGGTCAACTGTATCCTCCCTCCTAGTTGGAACACATCTGCAGGATTGCATTCTACTACTTTGCAGAAAGGCCATTGAGAGAATGTTGATGTGCAGGGTGGTGAGGAGGGACCATCCCACATAAGGAGCAGTATGTCAGTCAATAAGCTTTTATTAAATGGAGTAGTCATGGAGAGAACCAATTTCAACTCATCGTAAGAAAAATCTTCCTAATTGGAGCTATGGGATACAGTGGATGGCAATCCACAAGCATTTGTTAAGCTAAGCACTTCGTGTATGTGTGAGGCATTGTACTAAGCATTGGAGAGAGCAACAAAGGGAAAAGGGAGAAGCCTCCTGATAGACTTGGGAAGGCCAGTCTGGGGGGATGTTGTCCATAGGGATGGAAGGTCCTCCGGGGCCATCCAGTCCAAGTGCCACTTTTACAGATGAGGACAGTGAGGCCAAGGGGAGCTGAGAAACTTGACAAAGATCACATAGGTAAGTAGGGGTAGAGTTGGATTTCACCCCAGGTCCCGGGCTCTTTCTCCTGCACTAGATCCAATGCCCTCTGAAGGCCCTCCCAAATATGGGCATCCATGATAATGACCTTCTCATTGTGTGGTCCCATCTTTGCAGAACCTCACAACATTGCCATGACGATTTAGGGAACAGCCAGAGCAGTAAAGTTGGAGATACTGGGCCTGAGTTAAAATCCTATCTCCACTTTCTACCAGTGTGTGTGACCTTGGTAAATTCAGCTCAGTTTTTCTGGTGTTTGTCTGTAAAATGGATCGTAAGTCATTTAAATTTATCACTGAAAGAGACTTCAGGGGCTGTCTTGTTCAGACCACTCTTTTTACTTATGAGGAATTGAGGTCAAGAGGGGTCAATTCACAGTCACCTGAGTAGTGAGCGATGGAAGATATTTGAACCCCAGGCTTCTGACTTGAAATTGAGTATGCCTTGGACTGTCCCACACTGCTTCTAGGGCCTGGCCTAGTTACCATCCAAGGGCACGTCCAGCTCAGAATCCATCATCCAGAATCCGAAGTCATTCTGATCCTTATAAGGCAGCAGGGAATTCTGTGGAGCTGTGAGATGTCAGATGAGTCTACACAAGCTATGACCCCTGTGGCCACAGGAGCCTCAGGTCTCCATTCCATTCTCTTGTACTCACAAGACTTGGCTCAACTCCCTCCCTCATTGAAGAGGCAGAGGAAGCCGTGGGTGGGGTAGCTCTCATGATGTTCCCAAGCCTTCCCCTTTTGCTGACTGTCTCTTTAGTCCAGATAACACATCTCTTGCCTTCTGCCAGACTATTTCCAATCATTCAGAGACTGGGCAGACCCATCTCTCGTCTCCGTCTGCTGTTCCAGCCTTTTGGTGGCTACACTAGGTGGTCCTTCACAACATCTAAAGCACCCTCTCAGATTCATTGAAATGTCCTTTCTCTCCAGAAAGCATCTTCAAATTCCTCTGTAGATGGATTTCCAAAATATGAAATCAGCATCAGTACCAGATACTAATTTTTTTCCTCAAAAAAAAGTAAAAAGTGATATTGATGCCAAAGTGAGTCCTGAAGGAAGAATGTGGCATTCTGTTCCCATGTGGATATCAACTCCCATGTCCTCACATTCAGTTCAGTTAATGACACAGACAAAGGAATGAATGAACAAAGTGAAAATTTATTTATTAAGCTCTTACTGTATGCTAAGCAAAAAGTAATGAAGCCCGTCCTGCAGACTTAATAAATAAAAGGAATGATTGAACAAAGTGAAAACTCATTTATTAAGTTCTTACTGTATGCTAAGCAAAAGTAATGAAACCCTTCCTGCAGACTTAATAAATGTTTATGTACTGGCTGACGGGATCCTCACTGGGCTGGAATATAGAGGTGTATTCATTTCTGTATTCCAGACACAGTCTGGGACTTCAAGAAGTTTATAGTCTAGGAGGGAGGAAATAGGACATGTAGCAAAAGAGAATGCCCATCAGAGTATGATGTGCCAAAGCAGCTTTTGGGAGGGGATGCACCCTCTTCACTGGCAGCTCTTAGGGAAGCCCTCCGGAGGGGGTAGGTTTTTAAAGTAGCTACAGATTTCTACAGTGTGGCCTAAAGGGTGGAGATTTTGTCTTGGAGTCAAGAAGACCTTGGTTCTAGACCTGCCTCAGACATACACTAACTGTGCCTTTGTAATCTTTATAAAGTGTGTCCTTTATAACATATATGTATATATATGTATATATATATATATAGGCTATATATATATATATGTATAAAACTAGAGAGAGAGAGTTTTATAATGACTTTCTCATTTTGTATTAGTTTTAATTAGTTTCCTTCACAATCCTATGTATTTTAAGCATTTAAAAACAGAATTCTGAGAAAACCTCCTTAGACTTTGCCACACTGCCAAAAGTGACATGATAGAGAAAAGATTAAGAAGTCTTGGATCACATGATCTCTGAGATGCCTTCCAGCTGCATCAATGGTCCTGAGGTCCCTGGGTAAGTAAGTTAAGTTCTCAGTGCCCTGGACAAACCACTCGAGATTAGAAATAGCAGGAGAAATGGGAAGGTGCTAGTGCCAAGGAGAACCAGGAACTGCTTCTTTGCAAAAGATTTTAATTAAGACTAAGGAAGTCAGTCAATCAATCAGTAGACATTTATTAAGAACTTACTATGTGCTAGGCAGTGTATTATGCACTAGGGATATAAGAAAGAGGCAAAAATCAGTGCCTGTCCTCAAGGAGCTCATAATATAATGGGGGAGAAAACATGCACATACACATATACACACATACATCCATACACTTATATGTTTATGTATACAAATGCATATATCAACATACATATACATATGTGTGTATACACATACACAGAGGATAAATGGAAGATCCTTAACAGAGGGAAGATAGTAGAATGCAGAGGGCCAGGGGAAAGCTTCCTGGAGGAGTAGGCTTTTAGCTGGGTCTCCAAAGAAACCAGAGAGGTCAATAGTAAAAGCATTCAAGCCTGGGGAAGGTACAGCCAGAGATAATGCCTAGAGATGAGAGAAGGAGGAGCATCTTGTTTGAGGACCAGCATTAGATGGAAGAGGACATGAAGGGGAATAAGGGCCAAGAAGACAGGAGAGGAAGGAAGGAGCCAGGTTACAGGGAGCTTGCCAACCAAAGGATTCTACATCTTTGAGTCCCAGCAGGGGCTTTGGAAGCATCTTCCACAGAGCAATCAGTGTTGGGTTGCATTAAACAGGAGCCTGGATTTAGCGCTAACAAGGACCTGCCAGTCCCTCTGAGCCACAAGTTCTTAACCTTTTTTTTTGGTTCATAGAACCCCTTGGCAGCCTGGGGAAGTCTCTGGATTTCTTCTCAGAATAATACTTTTAAATGCATAAAACAAAACATGTAGGATTGAATGAGAAACCAGTTATTTTGCAACAGAGCTATAAGAATGTTCAGAACCAAGTACACAACCTCTGTGAAGAACCCCAGATCTTCTCCAATCTCCTCTTTTTTCTAGATGAAACAGTCAAGGGCCAGGGAGTTGAAGTGACTTAGTCAAGAGTCACACAGGTAATAAGGGTCCCAGGTAGGATTTGAACCCAGATCCTCTAACTCCAGGGAAAGTGCTCTTTCCACTATAGGCATGGCTTCTTCATACATTAATTCCAAGCTGATGATGGTGGTTCTTTGTCTTTCCTTCTTGAAGAGGACCAGGGCACCAGGAGGCGTGATTTGTGTGCCAAGCTGGTCCAGTCTTAGATAAGAAGGTTCCCTTGAATAGCCATTTCATAAAGGGATATTCCCTTGAATAGCCAATTCATGAAGCATTTTATTAAGCACCTACTAAGTGACCATGATGAGACCCTGAGGGTAGAAATACAAAAACCAGACTGTCCCTGCCCTCTGCAGGAAGATCTGTTCTGCAAGTTAAACAAGCTAATTAAAAGAGACTGAGAACACGCACTGAGAAATGTAGGGGAAGGAAAAGCAAAAGATAGCAGTAAAAATCTATTTTAAATAAATCCTTTTTAAAGTTGCTCAAAGGAACTAACTTTTTTTTAAAAAAAACTTTGATATATTTTGTTTCTGTGTCATCTTTATTTCCCATGGTTTCCCTTCTTCCTCCCCTCCTCCAAGAGCCATCCTTTATAACAAACAGAGAAATAAAACGTAAGAGAGGAAGTAACAAAACCAACTCTTTGTAAGGACCCCCTGCACATCAACTGTAAATGGATAGAATGTGTGCAACATGGCATATACTCCCCCAGCCAAAGGATCCCACCTCTGCAAAGGAAGGAAGATCATTGAGGCACTTGGAAACCGAACTTTCATTTCAGTCCAGCAAACCTCATTAAGCATCTACTGTGTGCTTAGGTGGCACAATAGGTAGAGTGCCAGGTCTAGAGTCAGAAAGATCTAATTTCAGTCCTGCTCAAACACTTCCCTAGTTGACTGACCGTGGACAAGTCATTTAACCAGTGTCTGCCTCATTTTCCTCCTCTGTAAAATGGGGATAACAGTAACATCTTACTAACCATGGTAGTTGTGATGCTCAAGATAATATTTTTAAATGCTTAGCACAGTGCTTGGCACACAAAGGGCTCTAAAAAAATGTCCCCTTTCCTTTCTGGGCCTCGAGCTGGGTGCTGGGGTGACAAAGGAATCTGTCCCTGCCCCTCCGGTAAATTCTGTCGGACTCCCTTGCACCACACATGAATCCACGCCTCTGGAATGGCTATTTGGTTTTTCTCACAGTCCACCTCTTTTCTTTCCTGGTGTTTCTGCCTTGGCCTCTTTGTAGCTAGAATGTCATCTCCATGCATTAGTTCATAGACCATTCACTAAGCTCCTCAATGGGAGCTGCAATGGTGGCTACAGGCAGTTTCCACACATGGAGAGCTCAGGCCACATTCCCAAGCCTTCTGTTCTGTTCAGGAAAAGATGAGAAGCGCAGACCATGGAAAAGGCCTGTGGCTCACTTCTCTTCTCCAAACAGCTCTGGGCCTGTCAAAGAGATTCCTGAGATGTTTATGTTGAGTTCATCTTCCCTAGGAAACTGGGCTAAACCACGGAAATCCCATGCATTGTTTGCGGTAGTTTAGAAGATCTGGTGGGACATCAGACTTATAAGTCAGGAATACCCAAGTTTGAATCCTGCTCAGACACTTATTAGCTGTGCGACCTGAACTACCCATTCCATCTCTCTCAGGCTCAGTTTCCTCTTCTGTAAAATGGGAATGATTACAACACCTCCCTCCTAGGATAGTTACGAGGATCAAGGGATACATGTAAAGTGTTTCAAAAACCTTAAATCACCAGGTAAATGATCACTTGTTGTTATATACTCTTTTGTTTAATACAAATTTATGGCTAGGATTCACTGAATAGTCCTGTCTCATGGAGGAGGGATCAGGCTTGTTCTGCTTGGCCCAAGAGAACAGAACTGGGGGGGATTTGCAGAGAGAGGCACATTCCTACTTTTTGAAGTATAACCTTTCCAACAGTGAGAACTGTCCAGCGGTGGGTGGGCTGCTCTTTGGTGGCTACCTTCTCTGAACCGGAACAAGAATAGGAGACCCTCAGAGTGGGGCTGAGTGACTGCTGGTTGGGGACATTGTCCACAGATTTCTTGTTTAGATAGGTTTTGGACTAGTCACCAACTCAAGTGAACATGCCTTTGTTAAATGCCTCCCCTGTGCCAGGCACTTGCTCTCTTCGATGTTGATTCTGTGATCTCTTAGGTCTCTGCCAGTTCTAAATGAATGAGTTCATGATCCACAGGGTTGGGAGTCTATAGACCTGAGGAAAAGATCATCTCTGACTCTGTGACCTTCTTGCTAGTCAGGAAACTGAAGGAAGTATGACACTAACCTCCCTGACCCCTGGTGTACCAGTTCTAAATGCTGAAAGGATGTCCAGAATCATCTTATCTAGCCCTCTAACTTGTTTATTGCCCCCTCTTAATTGATAGAATCAAATAGCACCTTTAAGATCATTTAGGCAGTCACCTTACCTTTCATCTAAGGAAACTGAGCCCCAGAGATCACATAACTAATTCTAACCCTGGATATCTACATGCTTTCTCCTCTATACTGTTTGAGAGCACAGATTCTTGTTTTGTTGGGGGTAATTCAAATGGGTACAGGTAGGTGGCACAGTGGACAAAGCACGGGACTTGAAGTCAGGAAGACCTGAGTTCAAATCCAGCCTCAGACACTTATTGACTGTGTGGCCCTGGACAAGTCACTTCACCCTGATGCCTCAGTTTCCTCATCTATAAAATGAACTGGAGAAGGAAATGGAAAACCACTCCAGTACATTTGCCAAGAAAACCCCGAATGGGGTCCCAACAAGTCATACATAACTGAAACAACTGAAAAGCAACTAAAAAAATATTTTTTGCCTGTCTTTGTATCTCCAGCAAGTTGGTAAGGTATCTGGCACCTGATAAGCATTTAATAAATGCTGACTGACAACGTTAGAGGGGCTGGGAGGTCAGTGGTTTTTTTCCACCACATCACGTTACAGATTGTGTCCTGTCATCCCTCTGCCCCAACATTAACAAACTGCTCCATCATGTGATTGTCCAAAGTACATTGCCTTTTCCTGCCCTTCCCTCTGCCATGATGGCTGATTGTTTCAAAATCCAGTTTCACTCTCAGTCACATGCTTCAGGAATGCTCCCCTGCACTCACCTTTTGGTTTGGTTTGGTTTTAAGCATTCACAAATCCTCTTTATTGCTGCTTTTAGGGAATTTTACCTTATTGTTGAAGGAAGACTGGTTCTTCCTGGGGACCAAAATAAAAGCAAAGTTCAATTGCTTTTGTAAGAAAGATGTCCCAGATTTCCCATTATAATCTTCCAATGGCTGTATCCTCCTCACCTTCCCCTGCAACAAAGAAAAACATTCAGCAAGTAGAACTGACCAAGCATCCCTTTCTGATGATGTATACCACATTCCACACCTGTAGTCCCCCACTTCTCTATTCAGAAGGTCAGCTGAGTATTTCATCATCCATTCGTGACAATTCTTCATTGCAATTAATCTGAGTTCAGCCAACTTTTCCTCTTCATTATCAGTCATTGTTCTCCTAATAGATTGTATATTATATAACATTGTTTATCTCCTAATGGAGTGTATATTACTCTCCCGGTTCTGGATTTTGTTGTTCAGTTGTTTTTCAGTGATATCTGACTCTTCATGACCTCATTTGAGGTTTTCTTGGTAGAGTGGTTTGCCATTTCCTTCTGCAGCTCATTTTACAGATAAAGAAACTGAGGCCAACAGAATTAAGTGACTTGACCAAGGTCGTATAACTAGTAAGTGTCTGAGGCTGGATTTGAACTCAAGAAAATGAGTCTTCCTGACTCCAAGCTCTATCCTCTGAACCACCTAGCTGCCCCTGATTCTGTGAATTCTCTTTGGCCTAATCTAATAAGCTGGTTCATGGATGTGTTTCTGCTAACTTGTCCCCAAGGAGTCATTCTGCTGCCAGATGTCTCAGAGAGAGCAGAAATCACAGGAGGAATCATGGGACCACAGACCTAGGACTAGGAGAGTCCTTAGAAGTCTGCTTATTTTACAGAAGAGGAACTGAGGTCTGGGGGTGTAACTTGAGATTAGACGTGAAGTATCAGAGGCAGGATGTGAAGCCAGGTCTTGGGACTCCAGACCCAATGCTCTTTCCAATACTGCACCATCTTTGCTATTGTGACTGATAACCCAAGGTCTTTCAAAAGAATGTTCTAGTTATTTTAGTTAAGAAGACTGATCCAATAATAACATTGATTCTGAGAATCCTTAAAAGCAGTGTCATTATTATCATCACCACCATCATCATCACTATTGTCATCATTTTGTCATAGAGAAACGCCTTGGTTTCCAGTCATTTTGACATTTAATGACTTGTCATTTGGGAAAGAAGACAGAATCCTCATTATACTTTTTGTCTCCATTGTGTTGACAGCCCTATTTGGGGCCCACAGAAGTGTTGGCTGTCCATGAGAATTAACAATCCTTGTGTTGTTTGCATCCCTTTCTGGGGCTGTGGAGTAAGTGCATCTGGACCCTTGTTAATCATTCATTGTCCTCCTGTAATGACAAGGAGAGAATCCAGATTCACAGCAGAGTGCAGGAGGACTCCGCCTCCAGTCCTGTCCCCTGATAAGAAGTCGTCCCTGGGAAAACTCAGAATTAGAATCCCAGCATAGACTCTGCTGAGTGTGTCCTTCCTGGTTTATGGAGATGTCAGGAGTGGGCTAACACTCCATGATCCCCTGCCATTTTCCCCAGAATTTTGTAATGCGTAATGCCTTCTCCCCAGCTAGCAAAGCTGTACTACCTTCTTTCCCAGCAAAGTTGACTTTAAAAATGAGGCCCAAATAAAAAAAAAATGGACTTTTAGCTGAACTGAGGCCCCTGACAAGCCTTTGTGAAGAGGAATCTGGAAACCAGTAAAAGGAGGGGGGTTGAGCACCTTAGGCACTAACCTCATACTGGCATGATACAGCCCCAACCAAAGTGGAGTAAAAAAAATGAGCTGGGTTCAAATGCTGCCTCAGCTTGCTACAGACCATGGAATCCTAGGTATAGAAGGATATCTCAAAAGTCATTAAGTCTGGCCCTTTCATTTTTACAAATGAGGAAACTAAGGCAGTCTACCCGTACAGGTGAAGAACCTTGCCCAAGGTGACTAAATCACAGAGCCGGTATCTGAGTCAGCTCCTCTGACTCCAAATTCAGACTTCTTTCTTTGCACTGTTCCTTGCCTTTCAGTTTTGTGTAGTAACAAAGCTAATATATGTGCTATCCATGCCTCTATCTAGGTCATTGATTCAAATGTTAGACATCAGAGAGTCAAAAACAGATCCCTTCCCTGCACACACACAGAGTAAGCTCCTTGAGGAGAAGTAGGATTTTTTTTTTTCATTTTTATCTACTCAGTTCTTTATTTTTTAATTTTTTCTTTTTTTAAATTCTTATTTATTTACTTATTTTTAGTTTTCAACATTCATTTCCACAAGATTACTTCTATATTTTCTCCCCATCTCTCCGTTCCACTTACCCCAAGAGAGGATGCATTCTGATTGCCCCTTCCCCTCATCTGCCCTCCCTTCTATCACATCCCTCCCTTCTCTTATCCCCATCCCCTCTATTTTATTGGAGGACAAGATTGATTTCTGTACCTCATTGCCTGTATTCCTTATTTCCCAGTTGCATGTAAAAACAGCTTTTAACATTTTTTTTAAAACTTGGAGTTCCAATTTCTCTCCCTTCCTCCCTCCCCACCCATCCCTACTGAGAAGTCAAGCAATTCAATATGTTGTATGTGTGTACTTATGCAAAAGACTTCCATAACTATATTTCCCTCCTTCTTATCCTGCCCCCCATTTATTCTGTCCTCTCTTTTGACCCTATTCCTCCTCAAAAGTATTTGCTTCTAATTACACCCTCCTCCCACTTGCCCTCCCTTCTATCATGCCCCCGCTTATTCCCTTCTCCCCTACTGTCCTGTAGTGTAAGATAGAGTTTCATAGCAAATTAAGTATGCATGTTATTGCCTCTTTAAGCCAAATGTAATGAGAATAAGTTTCACTTTTTCCCTCTCACCTCCCCTCTCTTCCCTTCCATTGAAAAAACTTTTTCTTGTCGCTTTTATGTGAGAGATAATCTGCCCCATTCTATTTTTCCCTTTCTCCTCTCAATATATTCCTCTCCCATCCCTTAATTTTTTTTAGATATCATCCCTTCCTATTGAACTCACCCTATGCCCTCTCTCTATATGTATATAATCTCTCCAACTACCCTAGTACTGAAAAAAGTCTCAAGAGTTATAAATAATTATCTTTCCATGTAGGAATGGAAACAGTTCATCTTTAGTTAAGTCCCATATGATTTCTCTTTCCTATTTACCTTTTCATGCTTCTCTTGATGCTTGTTTCTGAAAATCAAATTTTCTATTCAGCTCTGGTCTTTTCATCAAGAATACTTGAAAGTCCTCTATTTCACTGAATGACCATTTTTTCCCCTGAAGTATTATACTCAGTTTTGCTGAGTAGGTGATTCTTCTTTTTAATCATAGTTCCTTTGACTTCTGGAATATCATACTCCAAGCCCTGCAGTCCCTTAATGTAAAAGATCTTGTGTTTCAAGTATTGTATTCCACAATACTCAAATTGTTTCTTTTTAGCTGCTAGTAATATTTTCTCCTTGCCCTGGGAACTCTAGAATTTGGCTACAATATTCCTAGGAGTTTTCCTTTTGGAATCTCTTTCAGGAGGCAATCAGTGGACTCTTTCAATATTTATTTTACCTTCTGGTTCTAGAATATCAGGGCAGTTTTCCTTGATAATTTCTTGAAAGATGATATTGAGGCTCTTTTTTTTGATGATGGCTTTCAGGTAGTCCCATAATTTTTAAATTGTCTCTCCTGGATCTGTTTTCTAGGTCACTTGTTTTTCTAATGAGGTATTTCACCTTCTCTGCTGTTTTCATTCTTTGGTTTTGTTTTATAATTTCTTGATTTTTCATAAAGTCATTAGCTTCCATCTTCTCCATTCTAATCTTTAAGGAATTAGTTTCTTCAGTGAGCTTTTGGACCTCCTTTTCTATCTGGCCAATTCTGCTTTTTAGGGCATTCTTCTCTTCATTGATTTTTTGGATCTCTTTTGTCATTTGGGTTAGTCTATTTTTTACAGTGTTATTTTCTTCAGCATTTTTTGGGTCTCCTTTAGCAAGCAGTTGACTTGTTTTTCATAATTTTCTTGCATCGATCTTATTTCTCTTCTTAATTTTTGCTCTCCTTCTCTTACCTGATTTTCAAAATCCTTTTTGAGCTCTTCCATGGCCTGAGACCAATTCACATTTTTCTTGGAGGTTTTGGATGGAGGAGGTTTGACTTTGTTTTCTTCTATTTACATGTTTTGGTCTTCCTTGTCACTAAAGCAAGATTCTATAGTCTGATTATTTTTTTGGTTTTTGCTTATTTCCACAGCCGTTTTCTTGATTTTTGAGCTGTTTGTCAAGGTAGATCTCTGCTTCTCATAGTGGTAAGGGAGTGTACTGTAGCTGCTCGATTCCCCCACAGTCTGTGGGCCTAGAGCTCCAGAAACAGTCTCTGTCTCTGCCCCTGCTGCTGCTGTTACTGCTGTGGATTCCTCTGCCCCCTTCCCTCTTTGCTTCCCTGGGATTGAGGTCAGACGACTCCACTTTCTCCCACTGGTCCCACAGGCTATTTCCATTGACCTTCCAATTTGTCCTCGGTGTTTTGGGATCATGAAGTCTGGAAGCTGCCACATGTGTGAGAGATTCAGTCTCTCCAAGGCCTGCTCAGGTCCTTTCTGTGCTGGTGCAGCTCATGTTGGACTGTGCCCTGCCCCCTGCATGACATGATAGACACTTGCTGTAGACCTTCCAGGCTGTCTTGAGCTAGAGATTCACCCCATCCTATTCACCCCATCCTTCTGTGGGTTCTGCAGTTCCAGAATTTGTTTAGAGTCATTTTGTACAGGTATTTGACTGGACTAGTGTTCTAGAAAGTGCATGCTGTTACTCGGCCATCTTAGCTCTGCCCCCTATCTACCCAGTTCTTCATACAATGTCACTTAATTAAATTGAATTAAAATTACTTAAATTGATTTTACCTCTCTGGCTTATAAGATCTTACTTATTTCTTCCCCCAGCAAATCTGATTTCTAAAACAAGGTACAACTGAGTTTGGAGATGCCTCTTTATTCTTCATTTATCACATAGACTCACGGAGATTTATGTATTGAATCAGGGTGCTCGTGGGATTCTCATTCCAAGCCAACATTGAATTTTCCATGATCCACTTTGCTTCTGATCCTTCAACTAGCCCTTGTTCCATCCAGTTAGACTCTTGTCCAACCTGTATTTGTATCCCAGTTAGTGACAAGGAAAGTGTGAGAGACTTCACCCATTTCCAAGAGCTAGGTACACCATATCTATAGCATTAGTAACTATCATGAAAAGAAAGGAGAGTAGGCTGGCAAAGCCTGTTCATGATGATGACAGGCTATCTCTTTGTGATTGCTGCTGCCTTTTCTAAATGTTAACCAACCTTTGCTTTAATAATCCATCTAAAATGTTGGCAGAAATTGAAGAAGTGTTCACCTATTGGCCTAGAGTTGGCAGATTCTGTTCTCTTCCCTTTTGGAAAGTTGCATCATTTGTCTTATCTCAACATGGTATGGCTTCCATTCTCTGTAGCCTTCCAGTGATCACCAACTGTAGCTCAGCAGTTCTATCTGCCAGGAGGATGCAGAGCTAGCTCCACTGGGCTGAGTAACTAGAATTCACCAAGGGTAGCCAGTTATTCTCTTGCTCTCTGTCCAATTTATCTTGGCTATCAGCTTACTACTGCCTCTTTTTGTTGTTGTTCTATCATTTCCAGTGCAGAGATCATTGTCTTTGGCAGAGAAAACAGAAGAGCAGGCGGCTACCACACCTAGTAGTTATGGGCTCTTACCCTCTCTTGCTTCAGTTTCCCCATTTATAAAACAAGGAAATTGGACTCTTTGTCTCTAAGGGTCCTTTGGGCTTTAAATCCATTAGATACATTTGTAAATGAGATCACATTTGTAAAGTGCTTTGTAAACCTTAAAGAGCTATAGAAATTCTAGCTAGCTAGCTTTTATGATTGTCAGTGTCTTCTTGAAATCCCAGTTTCAGTTTTATTCAGTCAGCCTTCATTAATTGCCTACTATGTGCAATGCACTGTGTTTCATCAGCTATAAAGACAGAGAACCTGTCAGCCTCCTTGTCATAACCACTCATATGTACAACAGTTACAAAATAACTCCCATTTCCATAGCACTTTAAGGTATACAGAGGGGTTTCTACATAATCACACTGTGAAGTAGGTCGTGTACATATCTCCATTTTACAGAAATGAAAATTGAAACAAAGAGCATAAATGACTTGCCTATAAAAGGATTAGAGATTTGATGCTGGAAAGAGGCCTTAGAGTTACTCTGTCTAGTCCATCCTGTTCCTTTTATGGAAGAAGACTTGACCAAGGTCACATGATCAGTAAGTGGGACTGTTATGCGTCTTTAGCAGTTTATTGACTGCATCATGATTGCTCCTTCCTGAAAACTGGTGATACAGGTTCTCTACCCCCCTACTTCCACAGCTTTCTCTAATGAGCCAACCATTTGTGCCTTTAGCTCTTTCTCCTGTCACCTCCTTTCTGTCTTTTTCTGTGTTTTTTTCTTATTCTGTTCTGAATCTCTGAAGTTTCTTTAAAAATCCAGAGCTAAAAGTGGTCTCCATACCAGTGGGCAGAGAGATGAATTAATGGATGGATGGATGGATGGATGGATGGATGGGTGGATGGATGGTTGGGTAGATAGATAATACAGGTAGATAGATGGATGGCTGAATGGATGTAGAGTGGTATAGATAGTAGATGGATAGGTGGGTAGATCGACAAATAGTTTGGAGGTAGATGGATGGATAAGTGGACATAGAGTGGGCTAGATAGGCAGATAAATAAGTAGAAAAATGGATAGATGGATGGGAAGAGAGAGAGACATGGAGCACTTACTACATCAGGTGCTAACCAATGTTATTGCTCCTGTTCATGGGACCTGTAACCAGATAATGCTTACTTTGTAGCAATGAATAGTGAAAAAAGCCCCTCCAAAAATAAGATAAGAAGAATAGTAAGAAAGTGTCACAGAGCTGAAGGAGAGGGGACTGTCAACACATGAAGTTCTGAATCTCATGGTCCCCTTGAACTGGCCCAGACAGAGTGTTTATCCTCATGTTTTTTCGAAATATCTCCCATGCGCAGGAGGACAAGGCCAGTGCAGGTGTCCAGTAACAACCAAAATGTGACAGTGAATGAGTGGGTGAGTTCTCATTTTTCCCAGGCATGATTTAACTGTGATAAGTGAATTACTCTGAGCTGCCTCCTTTCTGTCCACAAGGGTAGTTAGTATTTAAAGTTCTTGCAATAAAAAAATGGCCAAATGTCAGGCATGTTTCTGAAATAAGGCTTTTTGGAGATGTATGCTTCAATTCTCCAGACATATCACCTTCCCCCTTGTAATAACCATAAAAGCAGGCTCCCCTCAGTCCTTATGGATTCTTTTCAGGCAAGGTGGGTTGTTTCCTCTGTAGAGGGCACAGGTAATTGTAGACAGGAGTCATTCTGCCCTTCTATTGTGTAAGCTCAATTAAAGCCCTCTGAAAAATTCAGGACTTTGGCTACCTGATAGGAAAGTGTCCATCTCTGCCTTTTTCTGGGGGCTCATAAAGCGATCAGGGCTCAAATGCTGGAGATTCTGCATCCACCTTTGCTTTGCCCGTAATGTTGTGCCAGGATGTGCCAGTTTGGAATGAGGGTCTGTTAGATTCCTTCTACAGTGATGTAATGGCAAGTGACATTGACTGTAAATGGTCAGAAAAAGAATTGTTGGTGTGTGTGTGTATGTGTGTGTGTGTGAGAGAGAGAGAGAGAGAGAGACAGAGAGAGACAGAGAGAGACAGAGAGAGACACAGACCGAAACACAGAGACAGAGAGAGAATATAGAAGAAAGGCAGCCAGGCTAAGGAAGGGCCTTGGGTCCCTACCTTATGAGGAAGGGCTCTCCACAGCAGAGGTAGTAGAGTGTAGAGGGGAAAGAGAATGGAAGAATTTATTAAGCACCTACTATGTGCCAGGCACTATGCTAAGTGCTTTACAAATATTATGTCGTTTTAATGCTCAGAACCCTAGGAGGCAGGTGTTGCTATTTTCTCATTTTGTAGTTGAGGAAACTAAGACAGAAAGATGTTGAGACACTTGCCCAGGGTCCCACAGCTAGGAAATGTCTACAGCTGACTTTGCACCTGGTCTTTCTGACTCCAGGCCCAATGCTCTATCTGCTGTGTCTCCTGGGGGATGGACCTGGGAATGACCGGCCTGGAGAAGAAGCTTCTGGTCAGGGAGCAGTGGCAAAGGAGAGACATGTGACTGCTCGCTTCAAATCCTTGAAAGTCTGTTGTTATGTGGAATAAGAATCAAACCTGGTCTGCTTGATCCCCTCCCCTGGCTCCAAGCCTTTCCCAGGCCATCCTCCATCCCTGGGATGCTCCTTCCTCCCTTCTACCTTCCAGAATTCCAAGTTCCCTTCACACCTTAGCTCAGGAGCCTCTTCCTCCCTTAGTTATTTCCTAATCCTAGTTAGTTGTACCGATTCTTTCTCACTTCCCTCAAAGAAAAAGTTACCTAGCATTTGCTTATCTGTGAGGATGTTGTAACTCCCTAGGAGGAAAGAAGGAAGGAGGCAGGGAGGGAGGGAGAGAGGAAGAGAGGAGAAAAGGAGACAGAGAATTTATTAAACATTTGCTATGTGCCAGGCAGTACACCAAGCACTGGAGATATAAATACAAGCCAAAATATATGTGTACATTATAAATATATAGAAATATTTGTATATTATATGTGCGTATATATGTATATGTGTATATACACATATGGATATATACACATACTTGTATAGAACATATATGGACATATGAACACATGTTCATATATAACATATGCATATGTGTGGAGTGTATGTGCATATGTACATAAATGTGCATGTGTGTAATCCCTAGCCTCAGGGGACTTACATTCCAATGAAGGCAATACATCCAGGTATCTGCAGGAGTAGAGAGGGGTGGGATACTCATGGAGGGGCCAGGTAAAAAGTCCATTGAGTGAAGTAGTGGAGTCAAGACAGTTGTGAACAGGGATGTCTCAGCACTTCCTTAAGTGATGGGCTTGGATGGGAAGCTGACCAATCAAAGGAGAGGGCTAGTGATGCAGAGGTGGCAGCAGTGCCAGGGGATGAGCGAGATGTAACATACAAAAAGGACCAGAGTCCCAGTGGCTCAAGAGCACGGGCTTTTCTCCTGGTCTTTGTCTTCCTAACACTAAGCTCAGTGCCTTACACAGGGTAATATACTTAGTCTTTGTCCAGTTGAGTTGAATTGGCAGACAGTTAAGGTGCTGCCCTGTGCCAGGACACACTGCTAAGGCCCTGGTCTCCAAAGGAAACTTTCCCTGTTCTCTAAGTTTTCCTTCTTATAGAGTGGAGTGGGAGGTACAATGTGGACATGTGTAGTACCAAGTATAGACCCAGTAAATACTAGGTAGTTGGGGAGGGGAAGGTGGAGGAGAGGGAAGCATGGGCACCCAGGGAGGTCAGTGGCAGCCTCATGATGGGGATGATATTTGGCCTGAACTTTGGGGAGGGAGCTGGGGCCTCTGAGAGACCCAGGTGAAGAAGGGTACTCTCCAAGAATGCGGGGCACGGGTAAAAGCGCATCAAGTTTGGAGCTTCTGACATTTGGGGACAAGTAGACACACCAGTTAATCCCCTTTGAAAGGTGTTGTTTAATGGGATGATTGAACTTTTAAACAGAAATCTTTTTCAGAAGGGATTTGTGGAGGATTTTTCAAGGCTCAGGACATGTTCATGGAGATAGGTCTGTGATCAGGTTGTGAAAGGAGATGAGGGTATGTGGGGACATGTCTCTGTCCTGAAGGAGCATCATGGAGAATGAGCAGGAGGCAGCAGATGGAATTGTCAGAGTACAGAAAAGGGTGTCTGAGGGTCTGAGTTCAAATTCTGACACTCTCCTCATTATCTGTGTGATCTTGGACAAGTCACATAAAGTGGCTTTCACACTTCAAATGAAATTCTCAGGGCCTCAATTTACTCATCTGTAAAATGAGGGGAGATGACCAACATGGGTCTCTTTATCCCCGAGACCCTTCCATCAAACTATGTTGTCTCAGGCTTTCTGAAGGTTCAGGAACAGGCGGTAGCCTGGACCCATCGGTCTACACACAGTGGCTCTTCTGAATTTCTATTTAGGTCTT
Organism: Bettongia penicillata ogilbyi; assembly: GCA_023548195.1. Classification (NCBI taxonomy): domain Eukaryota; kingdom Metazoa; phylum Chordata; class Mammalia; order Diprotodontia; family Potoroidae; genus Bettongia; species Bettongia penicillata. Next base: position 3,887,088 of record JAJHZJ010000433.1, on the reverse strand, counting down.
TAATAGCTTTCTAAATAAATCCATGTGATTGGGCACTTGGTGAAAGTAGTAGACCCCAGAAATCTACTTTCCCTTAAGCCTCTCACATTCTCATCAAACAATGAATAACTCCCTCTTCTGTTTATTTAGCTTAGAGGCTCAAGGAAATGAGGCCTCCCACTGGGAGTTCCTGCTCAAGTCTGCCTGCAGCCTGGTGGGACAAGCTAGAGAGAGCCCCTCTGATCACATGTCAGGAAATAAACCAGCCCAGGATGGAGGTGGGGCTGTGGGGTACCCCAGGGGGGCTCACAATGAGCAGAAACATCCCAGACAGGGCCTCCTGTCTTTGGCTGGTGTACTGTTGTGCTACTCTGAGTCTCTAGGCTACTGAGAGAGGGCAGAGAGGGTGTAACATGGTAGTACCTGTTCTTTAGGAGGATCGTATTGCTGGTCAGGTGGCAGATAGATTGGCATGGGGAAGAGACCATAGTCTAGGTGTGAGGTGATGAGTGCATGTATCAAAGGAGAGAAGGGGGCCTGTGTGACAGCCAGGACCAGGAGTCCCCTGAAGCCAAAACATAAAGACAAGGCCCCTCTTCTGCCTGCCTCTCATCTTCTCTAAGGCTGAATGACGAAGGAACCAGATCATGTGGGTGTAGGGTGAGAGGGTCCTTAATGACTATCCCTCTCTTTCCATTGATTCCAAGCCCCTAAGACCTACAAATTCTTTGACTGGGGTCCCTCGCTGGGTGTACTGTGGAGAAAGTGCATGGAGGCCCCCCAACCTCAAACAGCAGTGGGGACTGGCCCAGGGGATCAGTGCCATGGTCACCAGAGTGGCAGACGTGGTTCTGAAGTCCTAGAAAGGGTGACATTCACCAGCCTTTGTACTTTCAAGTATCACATCATAGAGTTCACAAGCTCACACTTTTGTAACTTTTTGTGTAACCTTTTGTGCCACCCTTTGGCAAGCCTCTGGACCCCTTCCCAGAAGAATGTAAATGCATAAGATAAAATGAGCAGTGTTACAAAGGAAAAGATCACAAATTATGTTGAACCACAGTTATCAAAATATTTTTCAAAAACAGATTCCCAGACTGCAGGTTAAAAGCCTCTGATCTAGCCAAGCCCTCTCATTTTGTACATGAGGAAGCTGCAGGTCCAGAAAAATGAAGGTGACTATCGTAGGTTAGCCAAGGAAGGATAACAGGTATTACTGTTTTTATTTAGTTATTTCTAGGCTACTTTTCTAGTCTTGTTTTACGTTTTTATTCTCCTTCATATGATCTGTTTCTAAAAAGTATTCAGTTGTTTCATAGTAATTAAATTATTTGATTTATAACATTTATGTTATACTTTTAGGTTTACAAGTGCTTTACATTTTATCCTCACAATAACCCTTGCAAGTAGCTACTGTTATTGTCATTATAACCATTTTATAGAAGAAGAAACTAAGCATCACTGAAGTGACTTGTCAGAGTCACACAGCTAGTAAGTGCTGGAGGCCATATCTTTAATTCAGGCCTTACTGACCCCATGTCCAGGGTTGTCTCCACTGCAGCCAGCTAGTATTTTTCTACTGCCACAGATTAGCTTCGAAGGGAGTTTAGGGATGCCTCTCCTCTCTGATTGAGCCCAGCCTAAAGATTGAGGGACATCCCTCCTCCTCCCCCTTTGAGGAAGGTGACACAAACCAGCATGCTATCCCAAATTGATACAAAATCTGTTAGAGATACCACATAGAATCATAGATTTAAAGCTGAAATAGACCAGGGAGGCCATTTGTCCAACTCCATTTTATGGATGAGGAAACTGAGGCTGATAGAGAAATTGTGTGTGTGATTTGTCCTTCATTCTTGAAAAGGACCATGACATCAAGGAGGTGATGCCATGAGGTGCAAATGAATTGGATTTAAGTGAGGCAGGGCTGTTCACAGTCACCAGTCTCACTTTCACCTCTGGAGTCATCTGGGTCCAGTGACCAGATATAGATCAGGATAACTGGAGGTGGCCCAGGATGCAGTGGGAGACCTTGTCTGCCCAAAGTTGCAGGGGTAGCATTTGATAGAAGCTGCATTCAAACCCCAAGCCCCCAGTTATAAATTCAGGACCCTTTCTACTTCTCTGCATAAGAAAGGGAGAAGACTGGATGCTGGGGTATTAGAAAGGAAGATCATTCAGGTAAAACATGCAGACAAGAGGGAGCAACATGGACAAAAGAAACAAGTGGGGCCGTTATTTTGGAACCTGAAGAACTTGAGTTCCTGGGGGCAGCTAGGTGGTGTAGTGGATAGAGTACCTGCTCTGGAGTCAGGAGGAGGACCTGAGTTCAAATCCAGCCTCAGACATGTACTAGCTGTGTGACCCTGGCCAAGTCACTTAATCCCAATTGTCTGAAGAAAAAGAAAAGAACTTGAGTTCCTGAGTGCTCCTTAGGCAGCCATTCCTGGTCCAGCATGTCACAGCATTAGTAGTTAGAGGAGGGAGGGGCCATGGTTTGGGGGAGGAGAAACCAGCAGTCAGTACCCTTTCAGGCACAAATTCTGCCTTGCTGTCCTAGACGCTGCGCCTCTGATCTGGCTGTGGGGCAATCACTATGGAGGCCTAGACCAAGAAAGGCAGGACTGACAGGATGTAACAGTGCCTAGGAAAATACCAGGCCAAAGTCATTTCAGGAGGGAGAGAACATCAGGAACTGAGGAAGGTAAAAAAAGGACCCTGGAGTGGAGGAGGCAGGTGACCCCTTCATTGGCCTCTGCAGGAAGCTTCAAGGTGGAGAGGAAGGAAGGATAGTCCAGATGTAGGGGATCCAGAGTACAAAGATCCAGAGGGAAGAGATGGCCTTGTGTGACCTGTGACCAGCCGTCAGCCAGTCTAACTGAAAGTGAGACACCACACAAAGGGGAATAATATGATTAAGACCAGAAAATTCACTCTGGGGCCACATTGTGGAGGATTTGAAATGCTGATAAATGAGTAGTTTGTAATGGTAGCAGTAACAACTGCTATTTCTACAAGGCTTGAAGGTTTATAAAAGTGATTTCCAGATGTCTCATTTTATCCTCAAAGAAACACTGGGAAGGCTGGAGCTTTCTTATCCTCCTTTTACAGATAAGGAAACTGATAGAGGTGACATGGTTCACTTGTCGAGGGCCACACAGCTAGTAAGTGTCTGAGCCTGGATTTTAATTCAAGTTTTATTCAATGCTCTGCCCACTGCCCCACCAGACTACTTTTAAACCCAGAGGCAAAGGGGAACCATTTATAAATATTCCAGAATCCTTGAGACTGGCTATTTGGCATCGTCAAGAAACCAAGGGGCTAGGAGAAGAAGGTGGGAAGGTGGGGAGCCAGGAGGAGAGACTTTACCCAGAATTCACTAATAAAGGTAATCACAGAACTTCGCCTGATGTAGAATGAAATGGCATTTTATCTTAATTATTTCTATTATATTCTCTCCTAATATTAACGTTGATGGTTTTAGGATGTAACAATAAAAACTCATGTGTATGTCTAGCTGGAGCACCAATCAGTGATTTCATTTTATGGGAAACATCTGGTACCAGAAACTCCCATCAATACAGCATGTCTGCTCTAATGGGACTGGAAGTCCTAGAGAGACCTGCCTTAGCTCATGTGAGTAACTTGCCAACAGCCGCAGCTACAATACCAGGGTAACACTGGGTTGATTACTTTTCTAGAAACGAATTGTCCCAAGATGCTAAGGCAGTAGTCAGAAGGATGTGCCAGGTTCTTGGAAAAAGGCAGGACTTGAATCCAACCCTTCTTGACCTGCTATGACCCCCTGCTTCTCAATTGACATGCATATCAATGTTTTTAGAGAGGCAGAATGCGTGACATTCTTTTTCTGTCTTGACATGCACAATGCCCCCAGTGAAGTAGGTGCTGTCCCTGTTACCAAGTAAATGAACTGAGACTCTCAGATAATAAGTGACTTGCCAATGGGCACTCAGCTAGTAGGCATGGGAGACAGAATTCAAAATGAGGTTGGTCTCAACTCTCTGTCCCTAACACCAGACTGCCCCTCTGAGACTTAATCCTGTGGTGGCTTAGTGTTACTCTTTCCAAGAGTCTGTGACATTCTTCCGTACACTGCCTTGGCATCTAGGGACCAGAAAAATAATTAACCCAGTATCATTTTGGTGTCACGGAAGCATCTAATCAAGTGGGTTAATCCACCCTTGAAGACAGTTTCCAAAACATTATTGGCTTGCAGAAATGTTGACCATCCATTCCTCCTCATGTGTCACTTTAGCAAACAGAACGTGGAGAAATACCATCTGATTCCTGTGGGTTTCATTTTCAGTCTTTCGTGGCATTCTTGAGAAACCACATGACACAGTAGATCAAGAGATAGAGAACTCAAGATCGCAGTTCAAGGCTTGCCTCTGACCCATTTGCTATATGAAAATGGATGTAACTTAACCATCTCAGTGCCAAGGACAACCCTCTTAAGACTAGATGTAGAGTTGAGTCACAGTCTGCATCAATTTCACATAATCACAGGTTTCCCCTCATGCCTGAAAGGGGCAAAAAACTTAAAAGACATAGTTGCCTCTTACTGGCTTATTTTAGTCCTTGACTAGAAAGGCTCCAGGTTTATGGGTCCAAGCTGTCTTACCTCAGTTAAGAGTTTGATCATTCTTGTGTCTGTCTTTGTAGCATATGATGCTGATTAAGTTTCTTTTGTATCAGTCTGCATTGAGTATTATTGAGCAAATCACTTAGCTGCCTTCCAGAGGTAAGGGCAATGCTGGTGGAGGCCTGGCCACAAGCTCTGATGGAGTATGGTCCACCCCTTTCTTTTGGAAGTCAGCTGAGGGACTTGTGCACACAGTCATGGATGAAACCCTCAGTCTTTATTCTGGTTGAGTCCCTAATACAGTCATGCCTCCCTCCCAAGAAGATACTCTTACTGATATTAAATGAAACATCATGGCATATCCTCTTTGGGAAACCAGCAGGCATCTAGGGGGAAGGAAGTGAGGTAGAAAAGATGTGTTTTCAGAACTTGGTCTTTCTGTCTTAAGATGGTTCTTCATTTATTTTCCTGATTTCTATTTCCATAGAGATTATGCTGTTGTAGTATGACTAGACAGTGTCATATAGTGAATAGAAGGAGGGAGGAACCAGGAGGGGTGAGTAGAACTTACAGAGATCAATGTAGGTTGGACATCAGGAAGAACTTCCTGCCAATGAACAGAATGGGCAGACTTGGGAGGCAGAAGTTGTCTTCAGGCAGATTTCAAGCAAGACTAGGTGCCCATGCAGCAGGTGGCTGGGCATGCAGGTTCCTTTGCAGCTTTGGGTTGGACTGGGTGGTGGCTGAGGTACTTCTAAAGGATGAGGTTCTGTGATTCTGTTACTCACAATTGGGTGTTTCAATAGGTTGTCCATGTTTATGTTCAAAGAGCGTGTGCTTTTCTCTGCTTGTTCAAAAGCAGCAGACCAGGGACAGTGGCAAGAAGATACTTGAAGGAGCCCACATATTACTTCCCTTGAGTTTTGGCCCATAAAATGAGTGATGACTGATTTTCTTTGGTATTTTCCCATCAGCCCTCTCTGGTCCATGATATTGGGCTATTACTAGTGGCTAGTATATCCACTGAACAGTTTTGTTGTTTGTTCTTTTTAACTGGATAAAACCTCAGAAGCAGAGGTCCTTAACCTTCTTTGTGTCATGAACGCCTCTGACAGCCTCAAACCTATAGATCACATCTCAGATTAATGAAAGCATGAGGATATATTCCAGGCCAGTGTGAGATATCTTTGGTGTGAAATTGGTGAATGACCCTGCTTTCATTTTTTAAGAGTGCCCCCATCCCAGGGGGACAGATGATTTAATCTGCATTTTTAAATGTTGCTTCTTACTAAACATGCAGTTAGGGACCTTGGGGAAAAGAGAAAGTTCTGCATGCTAATCACTCCCCAATCTGGATATATTTCAGGGTGTTTTGACAGTTTCCCCCACTTAACATCTGTACTTAAGAAGCCTCCCTGCTCTTGGTAATGTATGAACATGATTTCTCCTTCCCACATCCAGGCCGCTGCATGGTCTTACCCTGCCTTACTCAGATCCCTTGTGATGCCCCCTACCAGGCTGTCCCTAACAGGGCTTTTCCATCCATCATGAGTGTGGACTGACCCAGCCATCCATCTGCAGGTCTCTTGTTATGCTTGCCCTCACTGACCAAAACCCTTCCCATCTCATCCAACACTGGCTGCTCTGCACTAAAAAACCAACAGCAACCCCAAACCAAGCTCCTGTGTAACACATCCCCCTCCTGTGCCTTGCTCTGTGCTGTTCTGCACTTTGTGGATTTGTTTGTTGGGTCTCACACTATCAGACAGGATGCACGGGAGGAGTGATGCTTCTAGGAAGGATTTTGAACATTGTTGTAAAGAGTGTATCATGGCCACTGTTGAGGCAGAGGAGGAATGGGTTCCAGAGCCAAAGGGCAGTGTCAGTTATGGAATTCAGAGCTCACTGAGCTGCAAAGTGATGTGGGATACTATCTGTGCAGAAGGGAAGAGGGAATAAAGATGAGTTAATTAGCAAAGGACACAATTCTGAGCCAGGAGACAACATAGTCACTGTCTTACCCTTGGTTGCCACATTTTGTTCTAGCAACAGACCCAATCAGCTCTTGGCACGGCCCTCTGGCGCCACAATTAAACAGTGGATGGAGTGCCCACTGTTTGGAGAGCTGAGATGGGATGATCTAGCCTTGAATCAAAGCCCCCTGAGGTAGGGCTGAAGGGGTGGGGTTTGCTGTCTTGGGTTATATCAGCCCTTGTTGACCTTCTACTTGGGCTGTCCCATTCCCTGTCCTCCTGCCTGTAGCTCTCCACCCTTTCTTGTGGACATCTCCAAGCAGAGGAGTGTTCATTCACGTTGGTCATAAGTCAGAATTAGAACTGGAATGGATCCTCAGTGTCATCTAACCCAGCGCCTTCATTTTACAGATGAGGAATTGAGACCCACTGAGGTTAAGCAGCTTGTGCAAGGTCACTCTGATAGTAATTTGGCCTAACTGCGGAACAAAGTCATATGATTTTAAAACTAGAAGGACGCAGAGGGATCATCCAGCCCAGTACACTTATTTTTCAGCTGAGGAAACTGAGACCTCCTTTCTGCTACAGTAAAGAAAGAGAAAGAGGGCTGGATTGGACAGAATGAAGAGCAATCCTGAGGAAAAGAAAAAAACAGAGGAAAATTTATCCCTAGCATCTAATTTGGCTCATGACAGGTGATTTGCTAATTCATTTTTCCAAATACTTCTTCAAAGGCCAGATTTGATGTTTTAGATGGGAGAAACATCTCTGCATTTGGATCCTTCTATGAATGCTTTCCTCCCCAGTTTGCTAAATTTGGCTGGAGACATTCTGAAGACAATTTTTTTGTGGGTTTGTGGCATTTGCTGCTCCAAGTCTGGCTTGGGCCAAGAAATGTGGGTAACACAAAGCTTTTGCACTTTTTCTCCCTCAGCCTCCACCACAGCATTTGGGCCTGGCTCTCCCTGCAGACCTGTTCAGGCCTTATGTCCTCCCCAGTCTTTTGTGGGTCTTTCTCATGTGAGCTCTGCCCTGGTAGTTCATTGTGCAGAGTAGTGGGAGATAAAGGAATGCTTGGGCTCTGAGTATTTTAGGTTTCACCCTAAAGAAAAGTTGATGCAAATGAAGCATAAAGTCTTGAATAAAGTCTGTCTTTTAAAAATTCTGTCTGGTTCCCATCCCCACAGACTCAGCATTAAGAGAATCTTCCTTCTCTTTTCTTTCCCCTCCTTGCACCCTCCCCCCACCCCACACCCTGTTATTCTTCCACTAATACTGGAATTGCTTCAGGCTTAACTAATCTAAACTGTTCTCAGAGATTTCTTGGATGGTAAAGTGCCCCAATTAAACCTTTTATGGGAGCATCTCCCATTCCTCCAAGGAACATAAAAACCATGTTTTAACCAAAGCAGAAGAATGAGCATTTGCTGTAGATGTTGTAGGGTATGTTTTTGTCATGCACAGTCTATCAAGCCCCCTCTAAGAGCCTAATTCTGTGTTAAATGCTGGAATTATAAAGGTTAAACATAAAACCAGTCCCTGCCCTCAGGGCGCTCCTAGTCTAATGGGGGAGACAACTACAGACAGACGAGATCTAGCCTGGATAAATCAGAGATAATCAACAGATGGAAACTTCTCTTAAGAAGGCCTGGGAAAACCTTTTGGGAGACGAGGAGACTGAGGGAAGGAGGGATAGAAATTGGGGCATGAAGGATACCCAACAAAAATGCCCGGAGTTGAGAGATAGAATATCTGGTTCAGATATGGGTAGGATCTTTCCTGAGGCCTTTCCTAATTCCAGGCCTAAAAACTCCCAAAATTTGGAGTTGGCTTTGGCACAGCAACACCTGTGAGCCCTGAGGTGTGAGCATGACTTAGAGAGGTGTGTCTGTGCTCACTCCCATCCTTCCAATAGAATGTAAGGTCCTCCAGGGCAGGAAGTCCAGTTTGTCTTTTATGCCCACAGTACCTGGCACATAGTAAGCATTTAATTAACGTTTGTTGGATTGGAGAGACTAAGGCACATTTTGGAAACTAGGTGAAGCACCAGGTCTGGAGTTAGAAAGACCTGAGTTCAAAACCAGTCTCAGACACTTTCTAGCTGTGTGACCCCAGGCAAGTCACTTCACCCTGTTTGCCTCCATTTCCTCATCTGTAAATTGATTTGAAAAAGGAAATGGGGTACCGGTTCAGTATCTTTGCCAAAAGAACCCTAAATGGGATCACACAGAGTCAGACACTAATGAGCCCCACCAACAACACAGTCCATTTCACTGTCTCAGACAGAATTCTGCTTACTTCCTTCCTGCCTTTTGCTCTCCACTAAAAAACAGATGTGATAGTTGGGAAACCCTTGAAAGTCTTTTAGAAGTCCCTTCTTCCCTTGTACTCTTTCTGGATTAGCTCCTCTGCCTAACATTTGAACAGTTTTTCTTATCCCCACCCTATTCACCCCATATCCTGCCATGTCTGCCACTGTTTTTCAGATAAACTCCAAATTAAAAATGCAGACAAGCAAGGAAGATAAGAAATAACTAATTCAAATAATAGTTGTCATTTTGACATCATTTTAGATTTTAGAAAATGCTTTACACGCTTTATCTCACACTTTATCCTCACACGAGATTGCGTCTATTATAAATCTCATTTTGGAGGCTCAGAAAGCTAGAGCAATCACCCGGGTCATCAAGACAAGGGGGACGTAGAATTCCACACGTGAGCCCGACTGCATCCCTACCTTAACCAGGCTACAGGAAGAAGAGAAAATAAGAACACATGCCCTTTTCTCATTCACAGGACCGGCATTTCTAAAGACAGCCTGGTGTCAGACACTGAGCAGTCTCCGCACGGAATGTGTGTTTTGATTAAAAGTTATTGAATATCACTCGTTCCTTGGAGTTTTGCCTAGAGATATTCTTAGCTGCAGGTCCTGTGCTTTCTTGGACTAGAGATAGAAAAACTGGCTTGGAATCCAGACTGGTGTTCCCAGAATAGCTCCTTGCTTGTATAGATCGGCGTTTATGCCAACAGAATGAGGGCGGAGATTTATAGAGAGATGTGAAGACAGAGGTGGTTTTTGCCAGAGCACCAGCTCCCTGTTGGCCCATTCCAGCATCAATATCCTTGTATCCTTATTTATACACCAGAAAAATAGGATATAGAAGCATGAGTACATTACCTTTGTTTTTTTAAAAAAGGCCCTCAGTGCTATGTAAATTAGAAATGGGATGTGTGGGGAGAAAAAAGGTTTGTCAGTGGGTTTGGTGATCCTTCTGGGATTTGATAATCCCAGATAATCCACTGAATACCATAATGTGAAGAGGGGAAAGGACAGACCTTTCAGAAGACACCAATAGATCTTGAAATCAATAAGCTATTTTAGTTTTGAGGAAGCTACCTTATTTGGCCACCATTTCCTACAGCAAAAAAATCTCCAGTCTTTTAAGATTGAGCCACCTTCCCTGAGACATTTCTTACATTTAAATTTTTATGCAACAGAAATTTTTTTAAAAAGTCAATCCCCCCAAAGGCCTGCCCTAGTGTGCAGACATGGTGCTGGGATTCCAGTAGATTGCATTGTCTCCATCCCTAAAGTCTTGCCTCTGTTGGTCATCTGGAGAGGACTGATTGTGTGTTCAGTGACATAAGTATAACAAGGGTTGCCTTGGCAACTGGTCCATCACTGATTTCTAGTCCTCACATGCACCAGCATCATGTTCGATCACAGCACTGAAGTCTTGGCTCCACCCCAGGGAGGTGAATTGTACCACTGAGCACGTTGTCCTTTCTGGGTGCCATTGACGTGCCTTCACCGGGCTCCTGGGAGGGCCAATTAGAGAGAGCCACATGGCAGAGTCAGGTACATTCCTGATCATTTCCCTTCATCACAGATGCAGAGACATTGTTAATAAAGCCCCAGACCTTCCACAATATGGTCTCCTTTTATTTGATGATCTGGTCAGAACACAACCAGCAGAGGCCTGGCTAGCTGATAAAAATAGAGCCTGGGGCTATAGAAAATCTCAGGGTCTAATGAGTGATTAGTGGAGAGTGCTTTGGGCTGTGTTCCAGGAAACATTGATGCTGTTGGGTAGAAAAATTGACTACCAAATGTCTGAATCATAAGGTGCTATTCAATAAATCCCAGGGCTCAAAGAACAGGCCTTCCCCTGGGCTTTTTGGCCTCACTTGTCTCCTTTGCTGATTTCTAGTGACCTTGAAGCTTCTGTCTACTCTCAGGGTATTGTCACAGACCACCCACATTTCAGCTCACTTTCAAGGACATCCCAACACATGTAGGCTAATAGTTTCATTAAAATCAGAACTATTTTAATATAAAAGGGATTTTTTTTCTATATGCTTGCTATGAATTGACACCATTTTCCTTTGTTATTAATTTAGAGGGCAGATGGCATATTTTACATTTAATGCAAGAATCTCCGTAGTGAGTTCTTCCCATGTGAATACTTTGAGGAAATTTATGTCCCGCTACATAGATTCAGTAATTCGACATTTATTAAGCACCTACTCTGTGCCAGGCATCATCCTAGGAGCTGAGGATACAAAGACAAATATCAAAATAGTGACCACACTTAGAGAGTTTACATTCTACCATGGAGATATGACATGTACACCAATGAGTAAATACCAAGGAATTTCCAGAGAGAGAGAGAGTGAGGCTTAATAACTGGATGAAGGTGGTGGGACATAGAGGGAGGGGGAGTGTCTAAATGTGTTCATCTCTGTAGACTTGGAGAGAGGATACCTCATTTGTGACTGAAAATAGTAGTATTTGAATTCCTACATGTGATTCTGTTTGCTACGTAAGTAATAATACTAATGACTGGCATTAAGGTTGGCTGAGTACTTTACATACTCTGTCTCATCTAATCTCCTAAAACATTGTGAGGTGGGGCTGCTGTTATTATCTCCATTTCATATAGGGACACAGATTGAGAGAAGTTTAAATGATTTGCCCAGGGACTCAGGTGGAATTCAAACTTGGGTCTTCCTGATTCCAGTGTTCAGCAAGCACACTGTCCTTTCCAGCATGCTGTCCCATGGGAACAGAGTAATCTGTCAGAAAATCAGAAGTGGATAAAGCAGAGATGAACTGTTTATTGTGAGTTTAACCCCTTGCTCTTTGTACCCCTCAGGACTAATTTTTATAAAAGATCCAAAGCCTTCCTGTTTTTTCTTCTGCCTCCTTGACTTTGAAAGGCGCCCAGTCATCAGAAACCCTTTTTTATGGGTAGCTTGTGAATGTAGTCACAGTCAGAATACCTAGGAGCAGTTCTGATGGTATATTGGGAGGCTGTTTTGTGACAATGGGGAAGGAGGGAAGGAGGGAGGAAGGAAGGAGAGAGGAAGGAAGGAGGGAAGGAAGGAAGGAAAGAGGGAAGGAAGGGAGGAAGGGAGGAAGGGAGGAAGGAAGGAAGGAAGGAAGGAAGGAAGGAAGGAAGGAAGGAAGGAAGGAAGGAGGGAGGGAGGGAGGGAGGGAGGGAGGGAGGGAGGGAGGGAGGGAAGGAAGGAAGGAAGGAAGGAAGGAAGGAAGGAAGGAAGGAAGGAAGGAAGGAAGGACAGAAGGAAGGAAGTTTCATATCAGGATTGTTGGTCAATTCTTACATTTTTTCATGCCTGATGATGACTAGCAAGACTTTTTATTGATGAAGTAACCAAGAAATCTGCTTGCATTGTGTACTCAAAAAAATCAAAATAGGAGACATTTCTATAGGGCTTTACAATTTGCAGAGTGTGTCACATACAATGCATCATTGAGCCCATGGCATCCTGGTGAGGTTAGATGAAGAAGTTGAGGTACAGAGAGGTTAACTCACCTGCCCGTGTTTACACAGGTGGTGTCTGGCAGGATTTGAATACAAGTCCTTCTGACACAAAATACCATGCTGCCGGCTGCCTTCTGTCTTACCCATCTCGGCTTAGCTGTACTTAAAATAGTATTTCCTTTGTCCTACATACAGTTAGGAGTTTGCTTTTCTACAAATTTGTTTATTTTTTTTCATTTATAAAAGATGTATACCCTCCTTCTGTGTGTGTCTGAGGGCAAGGCTGGGGTGGGGGTTGGGGAGTGTTGTAAATCTTTCTGTTTTCTTCCTGACGCCAGAGAGAGCAGATATTTTCAGTAACATTTCAGGCTGTGTGCTTTATCCAATTGGTTGATTCCATCTCATATTTATGTTTCATCTGGTGGATATTAATGGGAGTTTGGATGTTATTGCTGCGCAGGGTTTTGTTTTGTGAGGCAGAGGGTATGATGAAACTATTTCTTGTGAACAGAAATAGTTTAGCATGTTCTGATATTATGGCTAAGTCTAAATCACCCTTTGTTGTATACCACATCACTCTAAGTCTGTTGATGCCTCTAGGCTCCCAGGGTGTATGAAAATGAGGCCTTGGGCTTTTGTGGCAGCGTAGTGTGGAGGGCTTATCATGACTTGTGTGTTTGCATGACTCCAAGAGGTCTCTTCCCCCCTGCACATTCTCTTCTCTTAAAAAAAAAAAAAAGAAAACACTTTTGTGGCATGAGGTATGTGAAAAGAATACACGAAACCCTAGTGAAGCAATCGAAATACTCCTATGAAGCAAATGTCATTGAGATTTCTTTTGTGGTTTCCTTGTAGGTCTGATGTAGTGGTTCTCTGTTTTTCCATCGCTAATCCCAACTCCCTAAATCATGTGAAAACCATGTGGTACCAAGAGATCAAGCACTTCTGCCCTCGCACCCCAGTCATTCTTGTTGGCTGCCAACTAGACCTCCGCTATGCCGATCTCGAAGCTGTCAATCGAGCCCGACGCCCGTTAGCCAGGTAAGGCCCAGCATGCCGTCAGCCATAACTTTCTGTCCTTTTGAAGAGATGATGGTACTGACCGCTCCTCATTAGTGGGGTTCAGGCTTTAAATTTGGCTTCCAGTAGAAGTAAGAAGAGTGTTCAGGGAATCACCCAAACACCTGCACACATACCATCATCATCACCATATCATCGTCATCACTACTGTTATTATAGCTATCCTTTTTATATAGTACCTACTATGTACCAGGTACCATGATAAGTATTTTATAAGCATTATCTCATTTAATCCTTAACCCTGAGAGGTAGACGCTATTATTACCCCCATTTTACAGATGGGGACACTGAGGCAAACAGGTTAAGTGATTTGCTTAGAGACACAGCTAATAAGTATCTAAAATGAGACTTGAAATCAGGTCTTCCCACTCTAGACCTGGTGCTCCATCCACTGTACTACTTAGTGGCCTCTTTACAAGGGGTCTTGCCAGATGAGCTCAGGCAATGGAAGATATGGTTTATTTTGTTTTTCTCCTATAAAAACAGTGGGATTCCCTGGAGGATAATGAGGCCTTGGTCTTTTTAGCATGAAGATTTAACTGACCAATCCATCCAGACAGATAGCCCAGAAATTTGTGTATCAAAGACACTTAAAAATACCTTGTTAAAGGTGCCTGATTTTTCTGAATGTGGTTACTGGCAGTAGCTAACTGTCAGGCTAGTATTACCAGCCTTGACCTTAAACTTCTTTCTCTAACTGTGGGGGAAGGAATGGGAATGCTGACTAAAAACTCTTTTAGGAGCTATTTATGAAAATGCTACAGAAGGAAAATTTATTATGAGATTTATTTTTGCCCTTTGGGTACAAATATGATAACAGCCCAAATGTCTTGGAAACATGCCTTTGTTTTATTAAAATTGAAAAATTATGGAAGGGAAAACAGAAAGAAGCAAAAAAGAATGAAAAGAGGGTCACTCAAGTATTTTTTAATGCCCGGAAGATATGGCAAACCAAAAGGGAATGCAGATGAATAAATAGAATACCTTTGAAAATTATATGATCAGTTTATTCAATATTTTAAAATAAAGGCAAGCCATGCATATTTAAGATTAACAGTGTCATAGGCAATCCTCTTTTTCTGTTCAACACTGAATTCATAAATGCTCATTTTATTTGGCATTTATGGAGTTCAGAATAAAATAAAAAAATTTCAAAAAAAAATTTTTTCATAATTTCTAGAAAAACAGCTTCATATTTTTCTAAGGCAAGGACTGTCATTTTTTTCAAAGGACAGTAATAAATGTTGATTCAGGTCTTTTCTTTGTCCTTGAGGATCTTTGTAAATTTTGTTGTTGTGTTGCAACTGTAGGCAAATGTATAGTAATCCCAACCGTCAACTGAAGGTTCTAGCTTCAACAGACATTAGTGGAAATTTATTTATTAAGTTCTTCTGTTTATTTTTTCTTTCTGGAAACTCTTTGGATGAAATTGATTTAAGGGAATAGACAACACACAGACAACATACCACATACACACACATGCACACACATGTTTTTCCCTGCATATGGTTTCACACATCTTTTATTCTAAACTTGACTGTATAGAAAAACACCAGAATGCCTCAATAATAAATTGAATCAAATATGAATTATGATCTTATGACTATGAATAGTTTTCATTTGACATTTTCAAAATGTGCCAAAATGTATGTAAAATATTCCATTTACCAATTGCACTTGCTTCTGACTTGAGAAAGGCAAAATATCACAAGATCATGTGATGTAGAGCTGGAAGGGAACAGGTTGGTCCACATTTATGTCTCCTCTTATGAGCTGATCAACAATCACAAAACGTATCTTTATAGTCAACAGTCAACAAGCCTTTATTAAATGCCTGCAGTGTTCCAGGCGCTGGGCTAAGCACTGGAGATACAAGGAAAATCAAAAGCAAGGTCTCTGATCTCAAGGAGCTCAAGTCTAATGGGGCAATATTCTGAAAGATTGATGAGATTCCTAGTAATCTGCTCATGTCTTTGATGGCTCTCAGAAATACAACCATGGCAACAAATAATGTTTTTAATAATAAATCTGATGCTTTACATTCTTATGTTCTATTCTCTTAAAAGTACATCCAATATGGATGATCTCATTTGGTTCTCATCACAGATCCTTGTTTGTCCTTTGTTCTCAAAGAGGACCAGGACATCAGGAAGGTGATGCCATGACTTATAAGTGAAGTGGATTTCAGTGAGGGAGGACCATACAAGGTCACAGCCTACTGTCTGCTCCAGAGCCATCTGAGTCCAGTGGCAAGATATCAATCAGGATGACTGGAGATGGCCTCAATGCAATGGGAGACCCCAGTGAATAAAAGAAGAACCTGTCTACACTACATCTTAGTCAGACCACACCTGGAGTTTAGTGGTTAGGAAGGACATAGGCAAGTTGGGGAAAATACACAACTTCACGAGAGGGTACTGAGACTAGTGAACACCCCTCAGATCATGGCATCCATTGAAGGAACTGGGGATGTTACCCTGAAGAATAGAAGCCTCATATTGGGATCTTTAGGTAGTTGGAAAGATGTCCTATGGAGAAGGGCTTAGCTTTCCTCTGTTAGGTCTCATAGAGCAGAAATAGGAAGAGTATTTGAAAGTGCTGAGAGGCAGCTGAGAATCCCTTGTAAGGAGAGCTCTCCCACATTGGGAAGGAGCAAGTTCTCTCTAATGAGGCCTTTAAGGAGAAGCAGGATAAATATTTTAGTTTGTTGAAGTGGGTGCTACTTCTTGATATGAATTGGGCAAGGTGGCCACCAAGGCCCCATCCATTTCTATAATTATGTCATCCTTTGGTCATCCTCAAATTGTGATATGTAAATGGCAACAACAATTTAAATAGAAAGACCAGCTGTCACAAAACAATCAAAAGTGAATGTTGCCAGATTGCAAGGTATAACTATGGCCCAAGAAGAGATATGAAGAGGCAGATCTAACCCACTCCTTTGCAGAGGTGGGAGATCCAGGGTGACAGATATGGTAGGATTAGGGGTGGGAATGTGAAACATTGAATGTCTTTCAGAGTTTTTTGCTGTATTGATCAGTTTTGACAATTATTTTTTCTTGCTTTTTTTCTTTACAAAATGTATTCTTTGTTATTTGGGATGGCTTTCTGGGAAGAGGAAGAGGAAAAATTTAGGTGATGTAAAAACAAACTATATTGATTAAAAAAAAATTAATTACACATGAGGAAACTGGCTCTGGGAGATTAAGTAGTTTATGTACAGGAAGTGATGTGGCACTGTGGGAGAAAAAACAATGGATATGACTTTAAAGGACCCAGATTCGAATCACAACTCTGCAATTTACTGTGTGACCTTGGATAACTCCCATCACCTGAGTTTCAATGTCCTTTTCCAGAAAAATAGAAATAATAATAATACTTATCCTACTTGTCCCATAGAATTTTTGTAAAGATCAGATGAGATAAGGTATGAAAAAGTTGTTTATAAGCTATAAAGCACATCAGCCACAGAGTCCCCAAATTTAGGAGAAGGAAAGCATCTCGGCGGCCATGTGGTCCAACCCCCACATGGAAGTACTCACTAGTGTGTCATAAAGGGCTATACAGTTTTCATAGCTTCAAAGTGCAGTGAGACTTTTTTAGATACCCCATACATATGTGTTCATGTGTGTGTGTGTGTGTATGTAGCTATGCAGTTTTATTTATGTGCAGATATCACAGACATAAACCAACAGATATTTATGGAGAATTCACTGGATGTAAAGAATAATGCACAGTCCTTACCTGCAAGCAAATTATGCTGTAACTGGGGAGCCAAGGTATAATAAATCCTTAGTTTCCCTCTTTGGCTCTTCTCAAACAGGGGCTGCCCAAAACTCATCCAGGCTGCTTGACCACAAATATAGCTTAAAAAAAGGGATGGGAGTCAGCAGAGCTATTTCATCCATGAGATGGAGGGTCGCCAGGCCTTACCATGTGTTTACTCTGCGCTGCGGAAGCCCTAGCATCTGACGTAATGATAGAGTCTAAGAATCCAAGTGCTTCCCTCCCATACTTTCAGGATGCCAAGGCCTGTCCATCTGTCTGTCAGTGAACTTCCTTTTTTGTACTCTTTTTGTCTTTCCAAATTAAAATGTGAATTCCTTAGAAACAAAGACTAGCTGGCTTTTTTCTGTTTGTGTTCCCAGAGCTTAACACATTGTTTGGCACATAGTAAGGATTTAATAAATATTTTTTCACTCATACCTTCATGTAATATTAAATAGTAAACCCAGCAAAATGGTGTAGGTATATCCCAGCTGATCACTTGAAAATAAGATAGTAAGTAAAACAGTGTTATAGGAGGTAGTTAGTGCCTCAGTAGATAGGAGATATATTCACTGACTCTTGCTTTGTGTGCATTTGTATCCCCAGAGTATACAAAAGTGTCTGGCACATAGTAAAACTCTTAATACAACTAGGTCCTTATTAGTATGAATAATAAATCCCATGCAAGGGTCATACTATTCTAATTCACTGCTAAAGTTAAAATTATATGTAAAATATGGTAATTTCTTCCAGACCAATGGAAATATACAGTGAGAATTCAAATAATAAGACCATTTCACAGAATCCATTGTTTACACTAACTGAGGCCTGCTTGTATATTCCTGTTGACTTGATTTGCTAACTTGATCAAAATTCAGACTATGTAATGGTCTAAAAGACTTTATAATGACTTAGAAATGGTCTTTCCATGGCTATATGAAAAAAATGGTTCTATCCCTGCACAGTATCATACTTGGGTTGCTTCAGTAACCCTTCTTCTTCTTCTCCTTTTTTTTTTTTTTTTATAATAAGGTTAGTTAGACCATTTCAATTTTATATTCTCAGGCCTATAAAGCGAGGAGACATTTTGCCACCAGAAAGAGGCCGAGAAGTTGCCAAGGAGCTTGGAATTCCATATTATGAAACAAGTGTGTTTGACCAGTTCGGGATCAAGGATGTGTTTGACAATGCAATTCGAGCAGCACTGATTTCTCGAAGACACCTACAGTTCTGGAAATCCCACTTGAAGAAGGTCCAGAAACCTTTACTTCAGGCACCATTTCTACCTCCCAAAGCACCTCCACCAGTTATCAAAATCCCAGAGTGTCCCACCACGGGTATGAACGAAGCTGCCTATTTATTGGACAATCCTCTGTGTGCCGATGTCATGTTTGTCCTTCAGGATGAGAAGCATATTTTTGCACACAAGATTTACCTTGCTACCTCCTCTTCCAAATTTTATGATCTTTTTTTAATGGAATGTGAAGAGTCTCCCAGTTTCGTTGAAGGCACTTGTCAAAAAGAAAAGCCCAGTTGGGACTTTCCAACGAGGACTTTGAGTATTGATACAGATGAAGAAAGTGTAGAGTCTGCCTCAATCCCTATAGCTTCCGAAGGCCAAACATCCCTAAGTGAAGGTGTATTGAAAGAGCCAGAACTGGGAGCTAGGGACCTTCCTTCAACCACCAGAGACTTGTCCACATGGAGCAAAGGGTTCATTGACATGCATAAAGAAATGCTAGTCAACCCTATTTCGAATAGAGTGGGTTTCGTGACTGTGGTCAGAATGGATTCTTCCCTTCAGATGAGTCCTTTCAGGACCCTGCTTCAGTTTCTTTATACAGGGCAATTAGATGAAAAGGAAAAAGATCTGATGAGACTGGCTCAGATAGCAGAGATCCTAGAAGTATTTGATTTGCGAATGATGGTGGAAAATATAATGAACAAAGAGGCCTTCATGAATCAGGAGATCACTAAGGCATTCCATGTCAGAAAAGCCAATCGGATAAAGGAATGCCTTAGCAAGGGGACATTTTCAGGTGAGTGGATCCAACCATAATCCAAATAGTTGTCTCTTGGGCTTCTTTTTATGTTTTTATGAAACAGTGGCATAGACAAGAAAGATAGTGAGAAAATGGGTACCATTATGGGAGGCATATATATTAATCAAGTCTGTTATTCAAAATTTACCCCCAAAAAACTTTCTCTCTCTACTTCAGCCACTCCTCTGTTCTCTCATTACTTATATTTACCAGGAATGGAAAACCCAATGGTTCTAATACTGTTGAGGTGGCACTCAGCAAAGCTGTTGGTGTCACTCTACCACTCCTTATCTCACATCCCTCCATTCCTTTTCAGCTCTCCTTTTCCTTCTCTCCTTAGCCCAATTTTCTCACTTTACTCTTCTCACTCTTTTTTCTCCCCTGTTTATGCCCACCATGGCACCTTCTGGTGGTGGTCAGTGATTTGTTGACTCCCAGAGGATACAGTATTTTGTACTTTTTACTTTGTTATTGTTTTTGTACTACAGTTTTACATATAGATTTTAGTGCCTGCCCTCTTAGGGCAGGGTCAGAGTTCCTTCTTTTATGATTTCCTTCACTACTTCCCCTTCCAACGTAGATCAGAAAGTTTTTGTGGGAGAAATTTTATTTTTGACAAGTAAAATAGTTTATTGGCTAATGCATTCCAATTGACCACCAGAGTGGACCGTAGCCTCACAAGTTAACATGGCCAAATACAACCTTAAAGAAAAAATGAAACAGTGAAAATAAATCAAATGTATTGAACTTGTCCCCTTATTTTCTGTTCACACTTTTGGTTTAGATGGAAATCTGTAATTATAGGCAAAGCCCAATTATATTTTTAACCATTCATCACTTGGCCCTCCTAGCATTTTTGTCTCTAAAAAGTAACAGAATATAATGGGTGCAAGTGAAAGGGGACTTGGAATAGAATCAGTAAATGTGGCAGGCAACCTGGAGTAGTGATCCAAGGACTGGCTTTAGAATTAGAAGACTATAAATCCTGGCTTTGCCATTTATTGACTCTGTGATCTAATGGGTCACAGCTTCCTCATCTACAGATTGAGGAGATTTGTCTAGAAGACCTTGAAGGTCTTCCCCAGCTCTAAACCTCTGGCTCTATGATACTACAGTAGGGGCAGCAAAGCCATCACAGGTTGGGGAAAGAGCTGTTGAACCCAAGACCTCCATCAATAAAGTTGGCTTAGGACTCTGTTTCTTCATTCCCAAAACAGATGTGACATTTAAGTTGGATGATGGGGTCATAAATGCCCACAAGCCACTGCTTATCTGTAGCTGTGATTGGATGGCCGCCATGTTTGGAGGATCATTTGTGGAAAGCGCCAACAGTGAGGTACATATCTATTTTAAAAGAAATTTTTTATTATAATTTCTTTATAACTTATAAGAGGATGAGAGGACTGGACACCATGCCATACGAGTACCGGTCAAAGAAACTGGAAATGTTTAACTAAGATGAGAAAAGACTTGGGTTTAGAGTAACAGGGAGAATACTTCCTTTATTTCAAGTTTGAATGACTGCCATATGAAAGAGGGATTAGACTTTGGCACATTACAAACGCTTGTTAACCTGATAATATGACCCGAAATAGAAAAGAATCCCTCTCCCCCCAAAAGAAAAAAAATTACAAGCCTTTTCAAAGTGAAGAGAAACCAGTCGCCAGTGCAAAGGGCTCTCTGTCTAAGCTGAGGTGGGGAGGGGCAGAGGGGAAGGAGATGAGATGGCCTCTAAGATTCTGTCCAGCTCTAATTCTCTGAACCCTGAATCTGTGAACAGTGTAGTTTATGCCAAAACAAGAAAGCAGCACACAGAACGGAAAGTGTTCCTGTGCTTCCGTTACTGAAAAGTCTGAGACTGCCAGTTGGGTCAGTGCAACCAGTCTCCAGAGGCTGCCAAGGAGACTAAGCAGGGGCCCAGGATGCTCAAGGTCAAGCACGTAGTCCTGAAGGAATGCCGTCAGAGCTGACTTCACAAATGCTAATCCTTTTTATCCCTTCCCAGAACAGACTGAGATAGTCCTCGGATTAAGATGATGGGAGATAGGACCAAAACAAACACTAACCAAGGAGATAGAGCCCAAATGTCTGTGTTTGTGGACTGATTAGAGTTTTCCTCCCCATCAATAGTAATAATAGTAACTGATTTATAGAGTACTTTAACCTTTGCAAAGTGTTTTGTATCTGGTTTCTTATTTGAGTTCTTTAATAATCCTATGAGGTATAGGTCTCCTTTGCACAATATTATCTCCATTTTTATAGTTGGGGAAACTGAGGCATGGAACAGTTAAGTGGCCAGCTTTTGGTCACCCAACTAGGAAGAATCAAAAATGAGATTCAAGCTCAGGATTTTTTTGACTCCAGGCCTACCCCTCTCGACCATGAGACCACACGTGAAAAGACAGAACTCCCAAACTCCTGCAGCTAGCACACAGTTTTTTATCACCTTGAAGAAAGGGGAGGTCGAATTGTATGTGTTCAGTGAATGTGGTGCATTTGCTTTGCTTACTGCAGTGGTTTCTAAACTTTATGTAGCAATGCTCCCCTTCCCCATCTCAAAAAATTGTGTCACTCCCCGTACATATAGACATGTGCACACACAAATAGACAACACACATTTTTATAACCTAGTCTGTGCTGGTGATGGAGAACACACACACACACACACACACACACACACACATTCAAATTTGACTCATCACTGTCAGTCACTTTTGTTAATTTTTGAGTAGAACTTTGTTACCTCATGAAAAATGTAGATTGTTCCTATGGGAGTTGAGTCAGGCAATATCTAGTAACTTTGACCATTGTTTTGTTCTGCCTCTCCCCTTCCCATAGGGTCTCATGTTTTCTAAGGGTTCATGCTTCACAATTTGGAAAACTCTGGGTTGATAAGAATGTCCACATTTCATTTTCCTCTCACCTTTTGGATCTCCTTCTCCTCTCTTCATTCCTACTTCCCCCGTAGTGTTCCCATTGACTCCACCTCCTAGGAAAAGTTTAAGGTCATGAAGGTTATAGTGTGGAAGAGCTGAGTGAGGAGAATCTTCCCAGTCAAATCCTTCCTGCAACATCTTGCTTCCAAAGGATAACAGCTCTTTGCTAATAATAAAATAATTTACTTAGAAAACCTCAGATAATCAGTAAAGTAACTAATTCAGATAACCCATCGATTCAGTCCACCCTAAAAATAATAATCGTAAATATAATAATAATCACTTTGTTTCCATTTTGTATATACTTCTGTATCTATGTACAAGCTACATCCTCTAATGGAATATATGTTCCTTGAGAGTAAGGGATTGTTTGACTTCTGTTTTTATATCCCATATACCTAGGACATAGGAGACCCTTAGTAAATACTTATCAATTGATTGATTCAGCTGAGTAGCAAAAAATAAAATAAATCTATCAAAAAAATCATGGATGTTTCTACACAGAACTAACAAAAACCAGAAGTAATCCCATGATAAATTTCATTCAAAATAATTGCAAAATGAACAAAGCATCAAGGACAAGTCACACTTAGGACTCACTCAGACACAGCTATGAAAGACATTTCACTGAAAGAGAGGAAGATATAAATGGAGAGCTGCTTGCTGTTCATTGGTGGGTCATGCCAACTTAGTAAAAACGATGATATTAAATAATTGACAAATTTAGTGCTATACCAATTAAGCTGCCCAGAAAACATTTGCTAGGACTAGATTGTGTACTAAGAATTAGAGCCTTGACTCACTGGAAAGGAGTAGGTATATGTGTTAAAGGTGAGGATTCTATTTTCAGAGAAGGAAGGCAGGGCAGGGCAGAGCAGTCACTAAAGGACTCACAGATTGATTGAGGGTAGTGAGTAAAGCTGTGGACTTATCCTTCATCCCCAATCATTTTTATTTCAGAATTTCCTGGTAAGGCTCCAGTTTTTACAAACAATCAAGAATCTCTTATTCTGTAGCATTATTAGAAATGATATTAGGTTAACCTTATACTAAATGGAAAAAAGAATGTCTTTGTTGGTATGCTTTTGAAGTGTTTTTTTTTAATTGTTTAATACCGTGGAAGATGCTGTATTTCACTTATATTTTTCTCATTACTTTTAATATAGCAGTAAGCATAATTCTCTCTCCAGAAGCACTCAGCATGGGGTTCATTAAAAATACATACCCAGATTGTAGTAAGCAATGCTCTGGAGGAGAGTGCTTGCTCACTCACATGAGACTATTTCTGATTATGAGCTTAATAGTCTGAGCTGATCTTTGCAATTAAAATGATAAACCAACAAAACTTGAATATGCAAAATACGGTACAGTCTTGATATGTGATATATAGTCTTCTTTTCTCCCATTTGGTTCTTAAAATTTTGGCGTCTTTAATAATTTTCCCTGTGACCTTTCTCTTATAAAAAAAAAAAAAAGATGGACACACAGCTTGTGTGACATTGTACACCCACAGTCATCATACCCGCCCTCCCCCCTTGCACACAGATATGTACATACACACTTCAGGAAAAGAGAAGACATGTATCCTGGAGAACATTCATCTTTTTTTTTTTTAATGCTCCCTTCATTCAGTAGAATGCACATCTTAAAAATCCAATTCTAGATAAGCATTTTGACTCCCTCTCAACTTTTTCCTTAAAAGGTGCTAAAAAATAGCTTCTTGGGGCTTTCAAAGTTAATTCTAAAGTTTGGAACCAGAGCAAGAGCTTTGAAAAATCAATCCTGGGAAAGAAATGGATTCCATGGTGAATTCAGTTTTTCTCAATTGCAATAGCGGGCCACACATCCTGCCTGCTGCAGCTGAGGAAGACGCTGGTGCTTTCCATGGCACAAACTAACTTACTAAGGATGATAGATTTGTGCAGAGCCTGGAGGAAAGGACAGGTCACGGGTGCAGGCAGACGGACGTCAGTGCCCAGTGGGGACTGGGGGAGCACAGGGCAGCACTGCTTGCTGGCGTCTGTCATCACGTGCTGCTTGGAATGATTTGTTTTAGTCTGTGAGCTAGGGGAACAAGGGAGAGTGGATTGAGGTAATTTTAGCATCTTCTTTGTGATGGACACATTCGCTTTATTTTTCTTGGAGAAATGTCCCAGGATACACTCCTAACACAAACATACAAAGGGGGGCTGAAGACACAACATTTGAAAGATTGCTTCCCCAGCTGGATTGCCCTGGAAGGTGGCCGTTTCTGCTGTCCTGCAGGATGACTGCAGCAGTGTGCTTGTGGAAAGACCACTAGATGTGCAGTGGAGGATCTGGGTTCGAATCTCAGCTCTTTCCGCCAATGTGATCTGAAGCACATCCCTTCCCTATCCGTTTAGCCCTTAGGGATTGGGCTAAGTGACCTGTCAGGGTAATTCCAGCTCCAAATCTAACCTCTCAGAAGTTTAGCTCAAGGACACAAAATCATAGCTGAAATTTTAAGGCGACTGTTAAGTTTGATGGAATCCAGTCATTTTGTGTCCCTTGTACTGGAACATGGTGGGCATTTAATGAAAGTTTAATGACTGACTGAAGCTCATGGATTTTTAGAGATGGAAGGGACCCTCCATGCCATTTAGTTGATTTCCCTTGCTCATTTTGCAGATGAGAAAATTGAGGCTGAGAGATGTCAAGTGACATGTCCAAGGTCCCACAGAGAGTAAGTAAAAGATGAGGATTAGACCCCAGGTCCTCAGACTCCAAAACTAGCATTCATAGACTCTTAGATCTGGCAGTAGAAAGGACCTCAGAGGCCAGTTAGTTCAACCCTCCTCCTTTTATGGAAGAAATCAAGGTCCTGAATCTGAGCTGAGATCTGAGTGTGGGTCCTCTGATCCCAGAGTCCATTCTCCACAGTTTTATTATTCCCTCTGGGACATGCTTTCCTCCCCCCTATAAAATGAAGGGGATTCATTTGGACCCTGCTTGGGTCGTAGCACTTGTTCCTGGGGCCCTTGGAGTCATCATGCGGTTTTCCTGAGGGAATGTCTCATCTTTTAATATCACCATAATAATATTAATTAATAATAAATTTAAGACGAGGGTTTTGGCAGCCCACACCCGGGCCTTACTGTAGCTCAAGGCCCGACCCAGGCAGCACAATAAGCCCCAGGCCCGTGCTGCAGGACAGCCTCAGCCTCTGCCTTGTCTTTCCAGGTAACCCTGCCCAGCATCAACAAACTGTCGATGCAGGCCGTGCTGGATTACCTGTATACCAAGCACTTGTCTTCCTGCTTGGACCTGGACACACTTGAATTAATTGCCTTGGCAAACAGATTCTGCCTGCCTCATTTGGTCGCACTTGCAGGTGAGTTTTCCATATCCCCAGGGTGGAGCACCCAGAGTAGCTTGCTTCTATTTCAGTTCCTGCTACAGTATTCTAAACCTGTGATATATAGTCTCCTTTTCTCCCTTTTTGTGCTCTTAACGTTTTAATTCCTTAATTATTTTTCATCTGACCTTTCTATTTAAAAAAATCAAGCACACACAGCTTATATGACATTGCACACCCACAGTCCCCACCACACCAGGGAAAGGAGAGAACAGCATGCATCCTTTTTGTATAACACTCCCTTCGTTCAGTAGGATGCACAATCCAGTTCCTAGATAGGTATTTGACTTCCTCTGGACTTTTTGCCTAAAAGGTGTTATAGTAGAGATTAAAATAATTGTGGAACACACATAACCCACTGACCCTGGAATGTCCAGACCCAAGAAGGCCCTTTCCTCGGCAGGCCCAGAGTGGTCTCTTCTGGTATCCCCAGTGTTTACCAGCATGCGATTGTCCTTGAAGTGGCCTTGGGGTCTCAAAGGTCACTCCTGGAGGACTGCAAGCTCAGTCTGACTGAGCCCAGGCCCCATCAAGGCCTCAGGGTTTCTAGTGAAGATTCAGGCAGGCTTATCATCAGGTTTGCCCCAGAGGAATGAATTGTTAACCGCATCAGCCCCCCAAAACCAAATCATCTAACAAATTAAGCAGGGTCTGAGTGGTCTATGGGGGAACAAACTGATACAAAATGTAGACAGAATGTGGGCCGGATTGCTTGTGGGGTCACAGAGTGTGAGTTAGAGTGTTTAAGGAGTCATGCATTCCTTATGAGGTCACAGAAGAAGGCTTGATTTGCTTCTGAGGTTGTGGAATGTGGATGAGATTGTTGATGGAGGCATGAATGTTGAGGAAAAGGCAATTCAACAAGTCTTGATTAAGCACCTACTCTTTATCAGGTGCTGTACCAGATATTGGGGTGACCAGGTGGTTCAGTGGATGGGGCACTACAGTCTGAATTCAAATCCAGCCTCAGACACTTATTGGCTAGGTGACAGTGAGCAAATCAGTTTAACTCTGTTTGCCTCAGTTTCCATGTCTGTAAAAAGAGATGGAGAAGAAAATGGCAAACTGCTCCAATATCTTTGCCAAGAAAACAGTTGGGGTCACAGAGAGTTGGACACAACTGAAAAATGACTAAACAATAATACCAGCAAAATGCCAGGTATTGGGCATGCAAATTATTAAATGAGCATATAATAAATGCCTACTGTGTGCCAGACATTGTCCTAGGTATCAGGCATATAAAATATTCAGTCAAGAAGCATTTATTAAATGCCTCTTTTGTGTCAGGTATCAGGCATGCAAAGTAATCAACAAGCATTAAGTGTCTACTGTATGCCAAGTACTGTGCTTGATACTAAAGATGTAAATTTAAAAAATAAACATAGTCTCTGTTCTCAGGGACCTTTAACTAAAATTAAATAGAGTCCCTGCCCTGAAGTCTACTTGGGAGGTATGTGTTCCCAGCTAATTAGATATGAGGTAATTTGATGGTGAATAAGAAAGTGTTCTATCATCAAACTGAGTAAACATATATTAGGTACCTATTGTGTGCATAGCTCTAAAATAGATTCTGAGAGGAAATTGGATGAGGCATGACTCTTGCCCTCCTGGATAAAAGAAGAATAATTTTTTTTTTACCAGCCCTATGATTCTTTTGGTATAGGGAATTCTCCATGAGTAAATTCCTTCCACCAGTGCATATCACCACCTCCTGCTCTGCAACCTACAGAGTAGAGAGTTGTCTTGGAGCACCACGAAATGAAGTGAGATGGCCAGGGTCACACAACCAGTATGTCAGAGGTGCTGGGCCCTGAACCCAGACCTTCCTGCATCTTTGCCAGCATTCTGTACATTGAACCACACTCCCTGTCCCAAGAAACTCCAAAGCCCAATAGTCTATGTGTATATGTGTTGGGAAGACCTGAATTCAGATCTCCCTCCTATACATACTAACTCTGTGACCTTGAGCAAGTCACTTATACTTTCGAGTCCTCAGTTTCCTTACCTGTGAAATTAGAAGATTGGACCCAGTGACCTCTGCGGTCCCTTTCAGCCTGAAATTTATGAGCCTATCATCCCATCCCCTTCCGACTCTCTAAGATCCTTAAGTTGAAGATGCCAATCTATGTTTGTAGATGAAATTTCTCACAGGGAGCTGTCCAGAATGAAGTCACAAGTCCAGTGGGGAAGGGAGAACAGCATGGTCAACTGGTCTGCTGCCCAAAATGGAGGAAGGAACGTGACTTGGCTGCAGACTACTGAAGAGTGTGGAGGGTCCCCCAGCTGTTGGCTGTCACCCAGATGTCACCTACCCTGTGTCATTGCTGCTACTCTGAAGAGGACTGGTCATGGGCAAGCAATTGGATGTGGAATTAGCAGAGCCAAGTTGGAATCTTCACTCTAATGCTCCAGCTGGGTGACTGTCAACAAGTCCCTTTGCCTCTCTGTGACTTGGTTTCCTCATCTGGAACATCTGCCTCCCAGGACAACTAGGAAATCAACCAAATTCAACCCACTTGTGAAGTGTTTACTGTGTTTTAGGAGCTGAGGATACAGTGACAGAAAATCGCAACTAAACAACCCCTGCCCTCAAGGACCTTAGGTTCTACTGAAGGACAAAAAATACTGTGCACAGATAACAATAATGATGATGATATTTCTATAGTACATAACATGTGCCAAGCACTGTGCTAAGTGCTTTGCAGTTACAGTCTCATTTGATCCCTGTGGTTGTGTTGTCCTTCATTCTCCAAGAGGACCATGACATTAAGATGATAACACGACTTGCACTTGACTTTGTCTTGAGTGAGGGAGGGTGTGCAAGGTCACCAGCCTCACTTGCTCCTCCTGAGCCATCTGGGTTCAGTGGCCTGATATTCATCAGGATGACTGGAGATGGCCCAGGATGCACTCGGAGCATGTGATCCTTACAACCACCCAAATGGAGATGGCCCAGGATGCAATCGGAGCATGTGATCCTTACAACCACCCAAATGGAGATGGCCCAGGATGCACTCGGAGCATGTGATCCTTACAACCACCCAAATGGAGATGGCCCAGGATGCAATCGGAGCATGTGATCCTTACAACCACCCAAAAAGATAGTTGCCATTGTGATTCTCATTCTATTTATTATTGTTATTCTTTATTTTTTGCTGGTGAATTTTTGTTTTATTTCCAAATTCTCTTGCTCCCTCCACCCCTCCTCCACCCATTGAGAAGACAAGAAAAGTAATACCCATTATACCTATGAATTATGATCCTATTTTACATTTAAGGAAACTAAAGCAAACAGAGGTTAAGTGACTTGCCCAGGGTCACCTAGCTAGTAAGTGGATTCTACTGGTCCAGCACTGTGCCTAATGTGCCGCCTAGAGGCTGAATGTGTAATGGGTTTTTGCAAACCTTGAAAGCTCTAGAGATGTTAACTGATTCTTCTTGTTCCAGAGATGTGAGTAGCACTCATCTGTCTCCCTCTCCTCTTTCTCCCTCAGAGCAGCACACGGTGCAGGAGCTGACCAAAGCGGCTATGAGTGGAATCGGCATCGACGGGGAAGTGCTGTCCTACTTGGAGCTGGCCCAGGTTTGTCGCAATTGGCTTTCCATGCCCTCCTCCAGTGGTCATGATGTTTTTCCAACATCCCATCACTGCATCTGACCAGATAAAGTTGTCACCATTCAGTCCCCGAGGGTGGCGCCCAGCATCCGCAACACAGATATGAACTGTGTGACCCTGGGCAAGTTACTGCACCCTCTTGACCTCAGTTTCTTCCTCTGTAAAGTGATCTGGAGAAAGAAATGGCTCACTACTCCAGTATCTTTGTCAGGAAAACCTCAAATGGTGTCACAAAGAGTCAGAAACGACTGAACACCACTACCTGAGGGGGAGTTTGAACTCGAATCTTTCTAACACCAAGTTATGCCACTGGGTCTCCAAAACTGCATGGACCCTTCAGGTACATGTACAGGCCTTCACCACAAAAGTGCAGAGCTAACACATATGCATTCTGGTTCTGTTGTCCATTTTGAAGTTTGTTTACCAACAGAAATCCCAGCCATCTAAAATGCAGCTGGGGAAGGTGTATATTGGAAGGACCTTCAAGATCCTCTCATCCAACTCCCTTATGCCATGAATGAAGAAAGGAGGATGGAGTGGGCAGGGGAGGGGGAAGGAAAAGCTTTCTTCCTGGGTCACACAGGTAGTAAGCAGCAAAGTCAGAATTCAAGCACAGATGCTCCAACCCCTGACCCAGACCCCTTGGCCCCACACAGTTATGCTTCTCTTAGATGATTAATTCAATTTCTGGCTGCTTCCCCCTTTTGGGCTGCTCTCTGGATCATTTCTAGGGAGAGAAAAATATCCCAGATCTTACCTTCCCAAAGCCTTGCCCCTATGCTATCAGCATAGTTACTGTATATTTGCTGGATAAGAAGGAAAGAAGTATGGACCTTAGAGTGATTGATCCAGTTTGTCATCCTCCAGGACAGCTTTGGCCATGAGATCTTTGTTAAGAAAAGGATACACTAAAAAAAGTTAAAGTCAAGTAACTGAAGGAACATATTATGTTTCATAGCAGAAAAGAGGAAAAATCATAACTTAAAAAAATCTCAATTTTAGGGGTAGAGGGAGGAAAATATAAACCTGTGGTTAGAACTTTAAATGGGAATGGGTTAAATTAATTCAATAAAAATATAACTAATAAAAAAAGAAAAAAGATACATTTTTTAAAACAAATTAGTGTCTAATGGGCTTTCCTCCCATATTTCCATTCATTCAATAAGGGTTCAGAATGTCTTGTGTTCTGGATACTTAGGCAGAAACCAAACCTGCCCTCAGGCAGCTTGCATTCTCACACATCATCCAGTTTTGGACCCAGCTTCCTGAAAGAAAAATTGAATTTCTACGTGGTGACATTAGTGAATGATCCTGTATTAAAAACAGCCAGGAGATACAAAGCATAGAGAGCTAGACTTGGAGTCGGACAACCTGGGTTCCAAACCTGCCTTGGACACTTCTGAGACTATGTGACTCTAGGCAAGTCACTTAACCTCTCTCTGCCTCAATTTCTTCAAGTGTAACATAGAAATAGTGATTTTTGTTGTCGAGGAATTACAGTTATGTCCAACTCTCCATGACCTCATTTAGAGTTTTCTTGGCAAAGATACAAGAGTGGTTTGCCATGTCTCTCTCTAGTCAATTTTACAGATGATGAAACTGAGGCAAACAGGGGTAAGTGACTTTCCCAGGGTCACGCAGCTAGTAAGTGTCTGAGTCCAGATTTGAGCAGTCACCCAAGTTTGTAACCCCACTGTCATCCTCAATGATGGCACTCAAACTCACCTCACATTTCCAGTCTCTTACCAAGTCTTGTCATTTTCACTTCCTAACATCTCTCATGTATGTCCCTTTCCACTCAGATGGCTGCCACCTCTTGCCTGGACCATTGCTCTTTGGTCTCCCTGACTGGTTCTCCCCTCTCCCCATTTTATCCTTCATTTAACCTCAAGAATGATTTTCCTGAAGCATCAATCTACCCATGTCATCCCCCCATCCCCAACCACATGCTCATTAACCTCCACTAGTCCTGTCACCTGTCTCCAGGGTCAAATAGAAGGTCCATAGTTTGGCATTTAAAACTTCACAATTTGCCCCCTTCCAATCTTTCCAGTCTTACATTTTACTCCCCTCCATGTATTCTATCATCCAACTACACTGGCCTCTCTGCTGCCCTTCTTAAAAGACTTTTCATCATCTCCTGACTCCATGCCTTTGCAGTGCCTCTCCCCCATACCTGAAATGTTCTCCCTCCACTTCTGCCTCAGTTTCCCTGGCTTCCCTTTTCACAGGAAGCCTTTCCTAGTCCCCCTAGCTCCTAGTGCCTTCTCCTTTCAGATTACCTTTCATCTACTCTCAATAGGTCTTGTGTGTAAATGAGGAGGAAGATGGTGATAAATTCCATATTCTCTCTCCTATTAAAAGGTGCACTTCTTACAAACAAGGTCCACAAGTTTGCCTTCCTTTGTGGTTCTATCCCTTAGCACATTGCACTTAAAATATGCTTGTTGTCTGAATGGGATACAAAATAAACCTCTTGCTAGATCCCCAGTGAGCATTCTTATGGTGCAGGTCTTAGGAGGAGAAGACCCCAGTGAGATTCCTGGCTTTGTCAGTGACCTCCCTTCATTCTCTCTGGGCCTCGGTTCTTCCCCATCCCCCTCCTATCCCTGGAAAATGAGGGCGTTGGGTTCATTGCTCTTAAAGGTCTGAGCCTATGATCTGGCCTTCTTCAGTGGCTTTGCCTAGTCTGTTTCCTGTGCCTTCTCACCTCTGAGAACCCTCCACTCCCTGAAAGGCTCAGCTCAGGTGCTGCTCTGAACATGGGGCTGTTCCTGCTCCCAAGACTGACAGTGCTACCCCCCCACCCCGCCCCCTCACACACAAAGACTTTGTTTTGAGGGCAGGTCTTGGTCCTCTTTTCTTTTTGTCCTCAGAGCTTAGCACATGACCGGTTACACAGTAGTCACCAGAAGATGATGACCCAAATGTTCCCCTAATGACAAAGCTTTTTCCCCACTTCCCCCACTCACCCATTCTTGCTTTGTGCCTAGACTTCAGAACATTGAGTGACCTTTCTTCCTCTCCTCCCCACAGTTTCACAATGCCAATCAGTTGGCAGCATGGTGCCTTCATTACATCTGCACCAACTACAACAGTGTTTGCGCCAAGTTTCGCAAGGAAATCAAAGCAAAATCTCCAGGTGAGAGAAACGATTGTCCAAGGGACCCCAGACTCCTTGATGGTGCCCCTGGTCCTCAGTGTCCTTGGAAAAGCCAAAGAGAAAATAGAATAAGATTGCACTGGGGCTTGTTGGGAACTCTCAGAATTAAGATGGCCTTCCCTCCCCCTCCTTTCTTCCTTCCTCCCCTCCTTCCTTCCCTCTTCCTTTTTCCCTCCCTCCCTTCCTTCCTTTTAGTAGAAGAACATGATATTGGCCAGAAATAGCAGCTTCCTGGGAATATAAATCACAACTTCATATACACTGTTTCAAGTGTGATCAACACTCCCCAAGGTGCAGGAGCTTCATTATTCAGTCTCCAAAAGCCACATGTGCTTATGTAGGACATGGAGTCCTACTGAATAGTATGGTGGCACTAAGTCAAGTTCCCATGACAAGCACGTGGTGAGCATAGAGATTCACTAATCTACAAGGAAGGGACCACCATTCTAGAATCAGTCTGATTTTTCTCTGGAGTCACAGACTAACATTCATTTCCTAGACTCACAATCACATTCTTTCTCTATACTTAGGCTTTAACCCTAAAGCCTAAGGTGCCCTGGTACAATTTCTAGACTCAAAATGTGGCACTTGATCCAGACTCAGGGTTTTTGACCCTTTTGTCTTCTGCATGTTGTCCAATGCTTCTCAAATTTTCTTTCTAGACCCATAGCCTGGCTTCTTTTCTAGACTCTCAGCAGAATACTTTTTTCTAGACTCACCACATAATCGTTTTTCTAGATTTGTGGCCCGGCACTTTTTTTCTCATCTCTTTTGATTGGCTCTTAGTTCTATGCTATTTTGAATATTACCACCTAATGCTTTCACTAGACTCATAATCCATTTTCCCCCTCTAGACTCACACCTCACGTAAGACTCTCGAAACTTATAACTCAGTAGGGTTTTTTCCCCAGACTTGCAGGTAGGCACCTTTTCTAGGATCACCTCCTGGCAGTTTTCCTAGGCTCTCTGCTTAGTACTCTTTCAAGATTAACAACTGATATTTTTAGCTTTAGATATTTTTAGGTCCAGTGCTCTTTCTAGATTCAGCCTAATGCTTCTTTCGAGACTCATAACCCTGCTCCCAATTCCAAGCCTAATCCTTTTTCTTGACTTTTTTGAAAACCTCAGTTCAGTTCTTTTCCAGGCTTTCAGTCTGAGGATTTTCCTAGAGTTATTGCCCAAGTCTCTTTCTAGACTTGGCATTATTTCTAGACTCACAGTCCTGGCATTTTTTTTTCCTAGCCTCGTGACCT
Source organism: Bettongia penicillata ogilbyi (assembly GCA_023548195.1). NCBI lineage: Eukaryota > Metazoa > Chordata > Mammalia > Diprotodontia > Potoroidae > Bettongia > Bettongia penicillata. Next base: position 3,853,513 of record JAJHZJ010000433.1, on the reverse strand, counting down.
AGTAATTTTTCTAAAATCATAGCCGAAGACCTCTTCTAGGCTCTTAGCTGGATGCTACTTTTTTTTTTCTCAACACACAGCAATGCTCTTTTTCTAACTTCGTAATCTAACACTCTCTCTAGACCAATATTTTTTCAGGGTTTATGCCTTATCAACCAGCTCTCACCTTGCCTAGGCTCCTGCCATAATACTTTTTAGACTTACCCATTCAACCCTTTGTTTAGACTCTAGAACTCTTTCTGGACTCATGACCTAGATTTTTTCTAGACCTTTTTTCTCAGAGCTCTTCCAGCTCACAGTCTAACTCTCTCTCCACCAGACAATCAGGAATACTTTGAGAGGCACCGCTGGCCCCCTGTTTGGTACTTGAAGGAAGAAGATCATTACCAGCGCGTGAAAAAAGAGAGAGAGAAGGAAGACCTAGCACTGAATAAGCACCACTCAAGACGGAAATGGTGCTTCTGGCACTCAGCTGCCACAGTCGCCTGAGCAAATGAGGAGAGGACCCCAGGAAAGACCCGCCCATCCTTCAAACAACAGCAACCACAACAATACTGTAAAATTAGTCGTCGTCTTAGAGAAGAGATAAAGGTCAGGTTTCAGGCACTGATTGGACTTTCCATCTGTGCATTTACCTTCCAGAAAAATCAAAGCACAATCTCCCCAGAACTGAGCCTGGACAAACGACGCCGATGCTTAAACTGCATTCCTTCGACTAATATGTATATTTTTGGTTAGGGAGCGTGATAAACTTAGTCCATTATGACAATTTCTTTTTATACAGAAAATCCAGCATTCACATTTCAAATTCCAAATTGGAAAAAAAATATTTTTATATGGTCTTGTGTATTTTGTTGAAACAAAAATACTATGTATTGCTTAATTTTACAGGCCACAAATTAACCACGAAGAGCCAGCCCCATAATTTAAGTTGTAACTATTGGCCCACAAATGGACATGAGCACTGAGGCATCATTACATAATGAGACAGTTATTCCCACAGTTGGAAGGAAAGAGTCAGAATGAAATTCCCCAAACTGTGAGTTAGGGAGTATTTAATCTTTGTCCTTCTAAGCAACATTGGTATAATTAACAAGTCAACTCCAGGAGCGGGTATTTACAGTATTTGCTGTGTAAGTGGTAGTAATTATATGATTATGTGTGCCATGTAAAATATAGTGATATCAAATATTCTGTTGTTGAAAGTGTCTAGATTCAAGAGGATAATCTTCATAATCATTAGAAGGGCTTATTAAATCCCAGCATTATCCAGGGCCAACTCACTGATGGACCTGAATATAAAGAAAGAGAATTCTGCTGTTGGTACTTGGGTGGCTGCCATGGCTATTGAGGTGGGGTATACCTTGATCTTTGCAGGGTCTCTGCATGTGTACTTTCCTTGTTGACTGGAATCAGACATAGGGGACAGGGTGTGTTCCTGGCCCTTGGCTCATTTATTTGGTGTGCTCGAATCTGAGCTGAGTTGTTCGACACCGATTCACCATGGATCCCTTTGTGGAACTCCATTCCTCTCTTTCGTCTTCCCAAGGAAAATTCATTCAACTACACCTTAGGGTCAGGAAGCCTGGCATCTTTTCTAAAGACTGAAGGCACCTGGGAAAGGGGGCATCTTATTGGAGATTGGAGAACTGAAGACTCACTGAGAACTCTGTGGGTTTGGAAACAGATCCTTCGTGAGTAAGGCCTGGCTGTTTTGCCAGTCTGAGCTTTCCTTGGTGGAGCAGAGAGTCAGAAACTTGGAAGCTTTTCAGCTGAGCAGTCTCCCATTGACATCTCCATACCAGCCCATATGATACAGGATTTCAAGGACTCAGCTGCGTACTCACAAAAGCCCTGGGTATGGCAGAGTCAGGGCTGGTTTCCATTAGTTGCTTGGTATGCTAACATGGAAGGACTCTTCTTTTTCATCCTAGGGTTATAAGACGAGGCAGTTGAACACAAACCCCTGTGCTGCAGATCAGGAAAGAATTTCCAGATGACAGCCATATGCATTTTTTTAAAAAAATATATATTCAGGTTAGAGATGGATATTTATTCCTGGCTGTAGCAGCACCCCAGGGCAATGGAAACTGCTTAGCATTGGATGACATCAGGGACCCAAGCTTATAGGAGAGATTCCTTGAAAGAAATCCAGAAGAGTATTTGGTTATTGCCCCCCGACCCTGGCAGTTTGCACCATCCCTGGATGAAGGAGGTCTATCGAAAAAGAATAATGCCTGCATAGTAGCTGATACATCATTGCTTTGTAGATGGGGTAGGGAAGAAGGAGAGGGTAAAAGCAAAGATGGGTAAAAAATTAACATGTCTTCTACCAAGAAGTTGCAGCCAGTTGGGTTTTTAACAAAAATTACTAGTCAGTTTTTTTATTATCAAAGCTCTTGTTTGAATGTAATCTTGCCAAAAAAAACCCAAAACAATAACAGCTATGGATGGATCCTGGTAGCCCTGGGGTATATGCAATAATCTCCACGACTTCGTTCTCAGCTGCTGAAACCAAGTGGCTGGTTCATTTGGTTAATGCTGGCTATGGCCTTTACCTTTGGTGGTTTTATTTTATGTTTTTTATTTCACAGAAAGCCAATAAAATTGTTTAGCTATAAAATATTGACTCCAGCTGTTTGGTTTGCCAAGGAGGAACCCTACATTGTGCCTAGAAGAGTCATAGCAGGGTTGTAACAGTTGTAAAAGGTGACTCTGGATAAAGGGGACTGTGGTATGAGTGAAGTCACATCTTCCCTCCAAGTGAAGGCCTTCTGGGAGCTGCCCTTGGGATGGGATTCTGAATCTTGGTTGGTTGTTGACTTTCTGGAGGACTTACACCTTTGGACTTCAGTGGTCATCTCAGTAAATCATCAGACATGCAGAGAAGGAGGGTGCTTCTGAGGTTCAATCTGAGAGGTCTTGTTTGCACAGGGAATCGGTGATAAAGGCGGACTTTAAACTCCAAATACATTGTAAAGTCAGGAAGATACGAGTTCAAATCCTACCTTAGACACTTATAGCTCTGACCTGGGACAAGTCATTTAACCTCTCTTAGCCTCAATTTCCACATCTGCAAAGTAAGGGAGTTAGATGTTATGGCCTCGGAGGTTCCCCTCAGTTCTCCTAATCTGCAATCCTACAAAAGCAGTTTCTGATCCAGGTAATCAATATGAATCTGTTAAGGGCAAGGAACTGGGAATAGATGGACCTAACGTTCCACACAAAGAAACATTGAAGAAAGTTCCACCAATGATGGCGTGAAATGATGTTGGGTAGAAGCCATGAAGACAGTCTTTAATTCCAGACATGAGGTAAATCACTTTCTCCTCCCTAGTTTCTTGGTCTGAGAGAATTAGAGACTCTAAAATACCTTGGAGCTCTAGATGCTGTGATCCTGAGGTTGAGGCATTAGGCATTTTGAGATCCGTTCATTCAACAAGCCAGGGTTTGCTGCCCTAAAACAAAAAGAACGTTTGCCTTGAGGGAGCTTATATTCTATCATATACACATAAGTAAATAAAAAATACATAAAAAGTATTGGGGCTGGGACAGAGTCCTAGAAAATCAAGAACATTGTTTCAAAGTAGTTTGTTGTGAAAGGAACTTTGGATTTAGGCTTAGGGATAGATCAGTAAGTCGAGAAGCATTTATTATGTGCCTATTATGTGATAGACACTGTGCTAAGTGCTAATAGAGGGTTGGAGATATGGGGTCCTAACCCTAATTCTATATCTAATCCATTGGACCCCTAAGCAAAGTCAGAGAAATACCTGAGTTCAAATCCAGCCCCAGGGATCTTCTTCAAGAGGCTTTGCCTGTTTCCCCAGACTGTTAGTTGCTGCCCCACATTCCTCAAATTTCTTTCTACATTTTTTTGGAGGGCAGCTAGGTGGTGCAGTGGATAGAGTGCCAGGTCTGTAAGTGAGGAGGACCTGAGTTCAAACCCAGCCTCAGACATTTCCCAGCTGTGTGAACCTGGACAAGTCAATCCTGTTTGCCTCAGTTTCCTCATCTGTAAAATGAGCTATAGAAGGAAATGGCAAAGCATTCTAGTATCTTTACCAGGAAAATTTCTAATGAAGAGTCAGACACAACTGAACAGCAACTTTTTTTTTTCTTATTTCCTAGGCTGTACATGTTGCCTTCTTCCTTGCCCCACAAGAGCAAAGATAGTTTGACTTTTATCTCTGTCCCCCATATTTAGTGCCTGAAACATACAAAGAACATTATGAGTTCTTGTAATAGAATTGAACCCCACATCCTGCCGGCATCACCATCCCTTGAGTATACTTGGGGATGTATCCCTGTGAATATTACAGCAAAAATTGGATACCCTCTAGAAGCCCATGGGCCAAGCAACAATGATTTCAGTTTGGTTTGGGTTTGGCTTTCCCTTTCCTTCAGAGGAATTTAACACTCCTAAAAATGTGATTCAGCACTACAGTTGGCCTCATTTTGTGGATGTGTGTGTGTGTGTGTGTGTGTTTGCGTACTAACAAAGCTTAAAGAAAATGAAAAAAAGACCTTTCCCAGTAGGTCATGACCAATGCACCAAGGGAGCTGACTAAAGTGCGCCCTCTTAAACTCACGTGTACTTTCTTTGCTCCAAAATGCTCATTGATGGAATTGTTTGATAATTCCATGGTGGGGGGCGAGGGGAGGAGCACACTGGGCTTTGCTGTTCTATATTTCCCATTGGAATTCTGGTGTCCTGGGCCACCCAAAATGTTTGGGCTTGGGAAGAAACCCTCAAGTGTAACCATGGGACCTGCCTTCCTCCCCAAGAACATCCCTGGAGGAAGGGGAGGAAAATGCTTTTCCCTTGAGCTGACTTTTAAAGGCACATATTGTCCCCAGAAACTGTTCCCATCTTTGCTTCAGGCTATTTAGACTCCTGGTCTTTTAAAACAGGTCCGATGAGGGTGGTGCATCAGAGACATATTTACAGGTGACTGTCTACAAAATATGGAAATTATCCCAAAATGGCATCAAGGGAATGCCAGGCAAGGCTGTGGCTTCCCCAGCACAGAGAGGAAACAGCCTAAGGAACAATGAAAGGGCCGGGGGAGTGGATGGACAGTAACATGCCAGCCCTGACTCTAGCTAGCTTCTAAGGCTTTGTTTGTACACTTTACACACCTTATCTCATTTGAGTCATCAGTCTACAAGCATTTATTCATTTATTACTTAGCATCACAACAATCCAATGATAGGAAATGTCACTAGTAGTATTAGCTCCATTTTACAGAGGAAGAAACTGAGACTGAGAATGAGAATGAATGAAAAAGATTTAAGTGCATAGTATGTGCAAAGCACTGGGGGTGCAAATTAAAAATCAAGATAACCCCTTCTATTAATAGACTCACATCCTGATAGGGGAGGCAACCCAAGATCACATAGCTAAGCAACAGCAGAAGGTGTGGAAGACATAGTAAATGTTCATAGTGGATAGAGTGCAGGACATGCCTCTGACACTGTAACATTATAGAGTTAATTAACTTCTCTGGACCTCAGTTTCTTCATCTGTAAAAAGGAGGGGTTGGATTCATTATCCTCTGATGGTCTTTTACCTCCAAACCTCTGATCCTATGAATTTCTTCCAGACATCTGTGTGCCCTTGTCATTAACCACTTAACTCTTACTCCCATAGTCAAGTCTACAAGCCTCCCTTAAGCACCCACTGCATGCACTGTGCTAGATACTTTAGTACAAAGAGTTTGCAAAAAATCGATGCAAATATAAGTAGTAATGACCCTCTTTTTCTGATGAGGAAACTTAGGCACACAAAGATAGAATTACTTGATCATGGACACAGAACTAGTAAGAAGATATCATTTTAGTCCAAGTTTTCCTGACATCAGACCATAAGCTTTATTCAATTGGGCTCCCAGAGCAATCCCCTAGGATACGTTGTAATACAGACCACCTTTTTAAGTGCTGTTCATTTCAATTCATCAAGCACCTACTATGTGTCAAACAATGTGCTAGGTCCTGAGCATACAAATATAATAATGAAACAGCCCCTGAACTCAAAGATCATTGTACTGGGGAAAACAACATGAACACAGATAGGGAAACATAAAATATATACTAGTTGTATGGGATAGGGAGCATGATGTTAGCAAGGAGAAAGGGGGAGTTGGGTGGCAATTGAATAGTGAAGGGAGCTGGGAATTCCAGTGGGCAGAAGGGAGGAGAGAGATCATGCCAGGCATAGTGGACAGCCTGTGGAAACATAGGATATTGTTTATGGGATGCCCCAAGTAGACCAGCTGAATGCTAGAAGGCACTTACAAGTTGATTGAATGGAGATAATAATGCCTGGAAGCCCCCTCAAGCCTGGGTCGCATGGTTGCTGTAAATCTCAAATGACAGAATGAATGTCAAGCACTTTGTAAAACTTAAAACACTATTAAACCTTAAGACTGTGCTAAGACTTTTGGGACATCCCACATAAAGCCCAGTTATCCACCAGTCAACAAGTATTTATTAAGCATTTACTAAGTCCTAGGAGCTGTCCTAGGTACTGGAGGTACAAATGCAATAAAATGAAACAGTCTTTACACTCAACGAGCTATTGTAGCTGGATGTCTCTAATATCTGACTATATAAATTTCTGAGGTTACTACTAGATTGTAAGCCCCATGAAGTTAAGGACTGCATCTTAATTAAAATCAATGTCCCAATCTTCAGCACTTAGTATAGTGTTCTATACAACAATAGGTACTTAGTAAGTATTGGGTGGATAGACGGACATGTGGGTGGAATGGATGGATGGATGGATGGATGGATGGATGGGTGGATGGGTGGATGGATGGATGGATGGATAGAGAAATGTAACTTAAAAGTTTAGTTGGCATTAGCCTCAGCCTCAGCATACCGTTGTCCTTCCACATTGTATCTTTAGAAAAAAATTAAAGTTCTGGTCATCTAAAAAGATGTGACACTTAAGCATTCCACCTCCAAAGAGTTTTTCTGACAAAGGAGGCTGATATGGATCTAAGTATGCTTTCTCCTGGGAGGCAATATATTTCCCATAATGACTTGCAACATGAGTACAAAGGTATCGTCAGTGGAATGTGGAATCACTTCTTGTGATCTTGTGGAAAGAGGTCAGGAAAACCCAGAGGACCAAGGACAACCCTCAGGTTAAATGGTATTCATGAAATATGAAAAGACTCAAAAAAAGCCTCCAGTATTTTAGGCACATTCTCTAGGGAGGTACATGAAAACACAAGGGAGTGTTAAGTTCATAACTGAAAAAAATGATTTTAATAAAAGGAAAAATATAGGCAAGATTCATAAAGGATGAGAAGGGTTGCAATTTTAGAGGTTGGTTGACCTAAAAGTTAAGAGAACCAAAATGACATCACTACATTAGCGTCAAGTTACTATGCATCTAACTCTGACTTATCAGACCAACACAATCTCAGAATGCTCTACCACAGATCAGGCACAAAATGTCCATGTGAACATTTAGTATGGATTCTCTAAATTTGCACATCTTTTGAGTTTCTTTTGAGCTACTTCAATTCTCCTTTCTTCATAGAGTACATCACCTTCTCTGATGAGAACATGCCATGCTGAGTGGTCCTGTTCCAGTGTCTCTCACATCATATGATCAATTCCAAAGTTCTTAACAGAGACCTTGAGAGTGTCCTTCTATTGCTTGTTCTGATCACCTGGTGAACATTTGCCCTGTGTGAGTTCTCCATACAATAGTCTTTTTGGCGAGTATATGTTTGGTATTTGAATAATGCATCCAGCACATGACAATTGTACTCCCTGCATTAGACTTTGAATGTTTGGCAGTTTAGTTTGAGAAAGGACCTCAGTGTCTTTTATCTTATCCTGCCAGGTGACATTCAGAATCTTCCTAAGATAATTCAAATGAAAGTAATTCATTTTCCTGACATAGTGCTAGTATACTGTCCAGGTTTCCCAGGCATACAACAATGAGGTCAGCACAATGGCTGTGGAGACCTTCAATTTGGTAGTCAGTCTAATACCTCTTCTCTTCCATACTTTCATTCAGAGCCTTCCAAACACTGAGCTAGCTCTGGCAATGCATGCATCAACCTCATTATCAATGTGTACATCCCTGGAAAGTACATTATCAAGGTAAGTGAACTTATCCACAGCATTCAAAACTTCTCCATTAGCCAGTGACTCCACATATGAATGGTGTGGTGCTGTCTGATGGACAACCTATGATTTCTTAGTGTTGTTAGGCCAAAATTAGCACAAGGTGCAGAGAATTGATTCCTACTTTGTCGCATCTCAGCTTCAGAGGCTGCATTGAGTGCACAATCATCCGCAAAAAGAGAATCATGCAGCAACACTTGTAACCTTCTCAAATTGAAGAATATACCATCAGTGCATAGCTGACCTTGATGCCATGTTCATCTTTGTTGAAGGCACTTGACAACACAGCTGGAAACATCATGATAAAAAGAATAGGAGCAAGCATACAGTCCTGTTTCACTCCATTGGTGACTGGGAAAGCATAGGAGATTGTCCATTTTCCAGAGGGCTCAGCAGCCATCCTTGGAACACCAGTTAATGAAAACCTGAGCTCTTTAGACTAAATACAAAACCCTAAATAGCTAGAAAAAAAAAGGCAAGCATGAAATGGACCATACTGATAAACTTCTTCCAGCAACCACATTCTGACTGACAGCCCTTGTGACTGATAGTATCAAAGGCCTTTGTCAGAGCTACAAACGTTGTACACACATCTCTGTTCTGCTCCTGGCATTTCTCCTGGAGTTGTTGGGCAGCAAACATCATGTCACCCATTCTTTGAGATGCAGTAGATGATGTTGGTGTCTTTGATGTGTAACCAAGCTTAAAACCCGGTGCCTGCTTCAGCTGCCTTCATGGCTGTTGGAGCACATTGTTATCTCCCTATTCCACCAGAGGAAGTCTTCACATAGATAGCCCCTTAAGTCACCTATGGATTTGAGACCCCTTGGTTACCCTCAACCTAGTGTATTGTCTGCCAAAATGGTTTACCAGGGTGTGGCCACTATGCATACTACAGCCTCTTGGAGCCACAGGTGAGAGTTAGGTGGATCAGGTGTACACTAAAGGTGGAAAGTAGCCCTCACACCAGAGGTACCAGTCTTCCCTGAATGCACCCTTTACCCCAGAGGTAATATAGTGAAAGAGATGGAATGATAGATTTTGAGTCAAGAAGAGCAAGGTTCAAACCCCACTTTTAATACTGACTTGCTGTGTGACCATGCATAGAGGCATGAAACTTCTCTAAAGTCCCTAGCACTCCTTTATTCTGGGTTCTGAGACTGTTCTAGTCTCCGGAATTCAATTCACACAACAGAACCCTCAGGTTCATTTAATGAAATATTTTGAGGGCCAAGGGTGAGTGATAGGGCACAACTATTTCTGGAGTCAGAGAGTTCAAATGCCTCTACCATCTACTAGCAGTGACCTTAACCAACCCACTCTCCCACCACCTGGGCTTGATTCAGTTTCTTCCTCTGAAAAACGAGAGGATGGGACTAAACTATCTCTATTTTCCTTTCTGTTCTAAATCTATGAACATATGACCTCTTCTCTGTAACCAATTACATGGACACCTCATCTCTTATATTCTATGGGTAATTTTTCTCACTAGACTTGCTTTTTATTGGTTTAGAAAGATTCTGAAGGCTCGATTGAGAATAGGAAGGTTTTTCTGTTCCACACAGACACTCACAACATGCTGGGAGGAAGAATTCTTCCTCCTGGGAATTCCTTTTTTTTTTTTTTTTTTTTTTTTTTAGTTATTTAGGGTTTTGTATTTATTTTTAAATAGCTCGGGTTATCATTAAGTGGTGTTCCAGGGATGACTGCTGAGCCCTCTGACAGTAATCTCTGCTGAAATCTGCCATACCCAAATGTCACTCAAACTCCTCGACTCTGTGACAAGGTTATAAAAGAAGTTTTCTGCATATGAATGTCCTGAAACAAGAGACAGTACTCAAGGCCAATCAGGGCATCTCTCTTGATCTCTGAAGATGGCAGGCAGGAGATGGGTTCCTACTCAATTTGGCTGGACCCTTTGGAGGTTCTTACTAGCCCTTTGGCTGCTAGGTGGCACAGTGTATAGAGCACTGGGCTTGGAGTCTGGAAGATCTGAGCCCTTCCCCTACAGAGAAATTACATGCTACTGGGAGAAAAACAGAGGATGAAAGTATAATAGATTTTGAGGTGGAGGAGACCAGAGAGATCAGAGTCCAACTCTACAGTTAGGGAAACTAAGACCCAGAAAGTTCAATAGACTACTCTCTTAAGTAAGATGAGACTTTCCTGTTTTCTTTCCTACAATTCTGGAATCTGATGAACAAGAACAATAGCTTACATTTTCTGTAACTTTACATGTATAGTGGTGGGGAAGCTAGATGGGGCAGTGGATAAAACACTGGACTTAGAATAAGGAAGGCCTGAGTTCATGGGGTGTAGACCTAGCAGTGATCCACCTAGGTCAAAGGTCATGTACTGTTTAGTAGCTCTTTGTAAATCATTTCAAACCACTTTCCAGAATGGTTGGACCCATTCACAGGTCCACCAACAGTGAATGCATCAATGTGCCTACTTTTCCACAGCCTCTCCCACAGCTGTCATTTTTGGGTTTTGTCAGCTTTGCCCATCTGTTAGGTATGAGATAGAATCTCAGAATTATTTTAATTTACATTTCTCTAATTAGTAGGAACTTGGAGTATTTTTCATATGGCTATAGATAGACTCACTTTCTTCCCTTGAGTACTGCCTATTCATAGCTTTACAGTGTTTATCAATTGGGAAATGGCTCTTGTTCTTACAAATTTGAATAAGTCCCTTACAAAGAGTGTCTCAAAAATCTTAGTAACATTCTAAGATATTCAAACTCCATAATATATTGAAAGTTAAATCTGCACTAAGACTGTGATGGACACCTTAACTGTGCTGTTAAAATTGTCCATTTTGTTGTCTGAGATCCCCACTCTCCTTTATTTCTCATGAATTTTTCCTTTCTCCATAGATCTAATAGGTTATTTTTCCAGGGTTCTCTAATTTGTTTCTCATTTGAAGATATATCATACTTCCAGGATTTTTCCTTCCTTCAGTGTAGGTATTCATTCTGACAACATATGCCCTAATTCTGGCCTCAGACATTTAGAAGTTGTGAAATGCAGCACATACTTATCTTCTCTGACCCTTGGTTTCCTTATCTATAAAATAAGAGGGCTGAATTCAATGTCTCTTTGAATTTATGATCCTTTGTCATTGAACCTCACAAAAATCCTTGGAGAAAGGAGCTACTAGTCTCTTTTTTTTTTTTTTACAAAGGGGGAAACAGAGGTGCAGAGAGTGACTTGGCCAGGATTATGTAGCCAATAAATGTCTGGGGCAGGATCTGAACCCAGTTCTTCCTGATTCTAAGTCTAGCATGCCATTCCCTTTGCAAGTCATGATGAGATCAGGGATTGATTGATTGATTGGAGAAATGGGGATGATACTGATTATATCCTCCCTTTATAGTTCATGTTTGCACCCAACAATGTAATAAAATAGAAAGTTATTGCCGGACTTTGTTTTCTTTGTTGGGTCAAAACAAATAGCCCTAATTCCTACTTCTAGTACTTTAGAGCTTAGCTTAGATATATGTTCATGCACACACGTGCACAGGCATGCACGCACACACACACACACACACACCAGCACTTAGCATTGCACATAGAACATAGTAAATATTTAATAAATGCTTGTTGACTTGACATTTAAATTGCCTTATATATGCACATATAATATACATACATTATATTGACCTATTTGTCTATATGATTTCCCTCCATATAATGTAAATCCCTTGAGGGCAGAGACTATTTTGTTTGTTGTGTTCGTCCTTCGTTGCCAAAGAAGACCATGCCATCAGAGAAATGATGACATGACTTGCACTTGCCTTTGTTTTGAGTGAGGGAGGGCTGTGCAGGTCACCAGCCTCACTTCTCCTCCAGAGTCATCAGAATCCAGTGACCAGATATTCATCATGATGATGGGAGATGACCCAGGATGCAATGAGACACCTTGGCCCCTTTAGACCAAGGTCTATTCAGGAACTCACTTAGAGTGAGGTAACACCCATTCAGTGAATGAGCCTCTTTAAGAAATAGCCAGGGGATGGCCCTTTTAATGAAGCATAGAAAAAAAACGGTAACAATCTGGGAGGAAAACAATAACAATTACTATTGATAATCAATCTTAAGTCAGGAGGGTCCAGAAGAGAGCTTTTAGGCAAACGCCTAGTGTCCTCCAATGTATGAGCTTCAGAGCGCAGTAGGTTTAAGGTTTTGAGAAAGGAAAAGGGAAAGGCAAGGCAAGACAAGGGGAAAGGGGAAAGGGGGAAAGGGGAAAGGGGAAAGGGGAAAGGGGAAAGGGGAAAGGGGAAAGGAAAGGAAAGGGGAAGGAAAGGAAAGGAAAGGAAAGGAAAGGAAAGGGAAAGGAAAGGAAAGGAAAGGAAAAGGAAAGGAAAAGGAAAGGAAAGGAAAGGAAAGGAAAAGGAAAGGAAAGGAAAGGAAAGGAAAGGAAAGGAAAGGAAAAAGGAAAGGAAAGGAAAGGAAAAGAAATCTAACTAGTAAAACCCAAGTTAACTGGCTATCTTCTGACCATGCAAATTTACCTTCCTTTGGAGAGGAGAAGGAAGGGGAGAGACAAACAGGAGAGGAGGAGCTGAGTTATCCAACTAGCTGGGTTCCCATTCAGGCAGCTGTGTCTACTCACAGGTTGTTGTATTCATCCTTCATTGCCAAAGAAGACCACGCCATCAGAGAAATGGTGACATTACTTGCATTTGACTTTGTTTTCAGTGAGGGAAGACTATACAAGGTCACTTCACTACCTAGAATGATGCTGGCTCAGAGTAAGCAATTAATGAACCCTTGGTGGGTTGAACACTAGTTTCTCCTTTTACAAACTACCTGTAGCACTTTTTAAATGTACAGTCTGATCCTTGACAATATTCATTTTAGCAACTTAAAGCAAAAAGTTTTATTCTTGTCTCTTCTTCCTTCATGTGGGTAACTCTCATTTCCCTTTCAAGATAGTGAGTACCTTGAGGGTCTGACTCAAGGAGGCTATCCCTAAAGTGTTGACCAGGTAGGATGAGGTAGATGTTCAGTGAATGCTTTTGGAAGTGCCCTAGGAAGAGAGAAGAGAATTAGCAGGGTTTATCTATTTGGATTGGTGTTCAACCTACAGAATGAAATTAGCAAAGCTTTGGGTCTTTGCCATAGTGAGAGAGCATGGCCAGATGGAGGAAGGAGGTTTTGAAGGGACTGTGTTCTTGGAGGTGTGGAAGGAGGATGTGAAATATTTAATGAGGACTTGTAAGCATATGGACTTTCGGGGAAATTTCTAGCTCAGTAAAGACATGTCATACTTCCAGGATACGTGATTCCTTCAATGTGGGTGTTTCCTCTACCAACACAGACCCCAGCCATTGCATGATTGAGTTCATGGCTTTTGAGAGATCTTGTGGCCAAATAATTGATCACCCACTGACCAGCTAGATGATGGGTCTCTCTGAGCTTACCTAGTCTTGATGACTTTCACCAGGATCATACTGGAAGCCTTTTCAACTTAGTTTAAGGCATGATGGGAACTGGTATTCCACTGAGCTAGCCATTAAGAACTCAGGATCACCACCACATGATAAGCCATAGAAGAATAATTCTCACAGAGAAGAAAAGAGCATGTAAATCCATTTAAAATGACTTTTATGTGTAGAGGACACTCAGCTAAATTCAGTCCAGCAGCTGTGTGCCAGGCACTGTGCTGGGTTCTGAGAATATCAATACACAAGCAAAATAATCACTTCCCTCAGAGGGCTTCTACTAAGGCTCAGCTTGCTACCCTCTACAAAAGACCCTTGCTAGTCCTCATCAGTTGTTAGTGCTTTCCCCTCTAAAGTGACCTGGTGTTAACTGTCTAATGCATCCTGTATATACCTATTGAGATACATGCTATATCTCCTATTAGGATGTCAACCCCTTGAGGATAGGAACTATTGTGCTTAGTATAGTACAATAAATGCTTATTGATTGAATGAATGAGTGAGTGGAGAGAAAGGAAGGAATTAAGAAAGGTTTTAGAAATAGAATTGACAAGACTTGGCGATTGATGGAATTGAGGAGGGAGGGGAGAGAGGAGTCCAAGATGGAATGATGTTTTCATACCTCCATAACTAGTGATGATGGCACTCACAACAGAAACAAGAAAGTTTAAAAGAGGGATGGGTTTCAGTTTCCATATATGCCAGGTACTGTGCTAAGCACTGAGGATACAAAACTAAAAAAATCATTTCCTTCAAGGAGCATATAAACTACAATGTTGGCTGGCACCAAAAAACCTCAGGGCATGAGTAAGGACAGTGAGAAGACTAGACTATAGAAAAAGGCAGTTTCAAAATGACTAGTGGGATCTACTGATTCTAAACAATGCACATAACATCATTTTCCCCAGTATTTGATGGATTTTTCTAAAATTGTCTTCTTCCTTTCATTATTTTTTCTTTAAAAATGTTTTAAAGTATGGTTCTCTGAGAAGGAAAAGGATATAAGGGGAGATCTCAGCAATGTAAAAAAAGATATCAATTAAAAATCATTTTTAAGAGAAGCAAATATTATGAAAAGACTCATTCCGTATTATGAAAAATCTTAAAGGTGAAGGTAAGTAACTTGGATTTGGTCCAATGGGGAGCTACTGCTCAAAGTTCTTAACTGGGGGAATGGCTATCAGAGGAAAGGAAGTAGATTAGGAACAAGTTGGTGTCAGTATCCAAGAAGAGCCTAACTTTTTTGAAGTTTCCTTTCCTTATCTGCAAAATTTTGTATTTGTATCTTCAGCACCTAGGACAGTGTCTAGAATATAGTTGATGTTCTATAAATGCTTGTCGATTACTGATTGAAAAGAGGGAAACAATACCTGGAGCAGCTACTTCACAAGGTAATTTTGAAGTTTAACTGAGAAAAAAAAATGTGTACATTGCTCTTGAAAACTCATTAACTTAAATGCTAGGCATTTATAGTGACCAAAGTTGATTGCTGAGAAGAGTTAAGAAGCATGACTTCCTCTATCCTTTGTAGAGGTGGGATCCTACCAGTGTAGTGCATTACCTAGACTTCCAGATGCTGAGTTTGTATTGTTTGGTGTTTCTGGATTTTTTTCTTTCCTTCTTCATCTCTGTTATAAGGATTGAGGAGGGGATAGGGAAGGATATACTGAGAAATGGAGGGGATAAAAAAAGATATCTGTAAAAATCAGATTAAAAAATTCATTTGTGGTATTTGTGAACTTTAAAGGAGTACTATCATTTCAGTGCAACAGATCAGGTAACTGCGAAATCACGGGGCTATGATGCTCATGTAAGTGAGTGTTGACTAAGCATTTTAATGATCTCTTCAATATGGTCCTTATAAAGATTTGAATCGCCATTTCTCCTTTCCAATTGTATTGATCCAATCATTGATTTAGTCAGTAATTTGTGCAAGACACTCTGAGAGATACAAAGAAATATAAAGACAAGATTCTAAAATTCTGGAACTGACAGATTAATGGAAAGGCAACAAGATGTGAACAGGTGGAACACAGCGTGGTATAAGGTGATCCGTATGTATGTGTGTGTGTGTGTGTGTGTGTGTGTGTGTGTGTGTGTATGAAGGGAAGAAGACTATTCCATCAGAGAAATAATGACATAACTTGCACTTGACTTTGTTTTGAGTGAGGGAGGGCTGTGCAGGTCATCAGCCTCACTTCTCCTCCAGAACCATCTGAATCCAGTGACCAGATGTTCATCAGAATGACAGGAGATGACCCAGGATAAGGCAATTGGGTTTAAGTGATTTGCCCAAGGTCACACAGCCTAGTGTCAAGTGTCTGAGGTGAGATTTGAACTCAGGTCCTCCTGACTCTTTCCCTGGTGCTCTATCCACTGCACCACCTAGCTGCCCCAAGGTGATCCATAGGATCATAGAGTTAGAATTGGAAAAGTTCTCAGAGATATGGGAGTCCAACCTCTTCATTTACAGATGAGGGGACTAAAGCCCAGAAAAGGGAAATAAATTGCCCAAGATGGCAGAGTCATGGAGGCAAAGTCTGTGTTTCTTCCTCTTTAAAAGGAACTGGCAAACTACTACTGCTCATAACCCAAATCCAGTTCAATACCTGTTTTCATACAGTCTTTGAAGTGAGAAAGTTTTTTTATATTTTTAAATAAAATGGTATTGTGTCATTGTTGCTGTTTAATCACTTCAGTCATGGCCAACTCTTTGTAACCCTATTTGGGGTTCTTTTGGCAAGGATACTGGAGTGGTTTGTTTGCCATTCCCTTCACTGTTTATTTTGCAGATAAGGAAACTAAGGCAAACAGGGTTAAATGGCTTGTTGTGGGTGACATGGCTAGTAAGTATCTGAGGTCAGATCTCAACTCAGGAAGATGAGTCTTCCTGACTTTAGGTCCAGTACTCTGTCTACTGTGCCACCTAGCTGCCCCAAAATTTTAAGTTTAGGCTTAGAACATAGCAAAAAAAGAGTTGGAGTCAGAGGACCTGAGTTTGAATCCTGGTTTTAAGACTTGCTACCTATGAGATCTTGGGAAAAACTTTTAACCTCTGTGGCCCTAAGTTTTTTCAACTGTAAAATCAGGAAACTGGAAAAATAACCCTGAATGTCCCTTTTGGATCTAAAGCTATACTTGAATCTCTAAAATGCAAATATTCAATTTCTAGTATCTCTTCTTTAAGTTAGTTCTAGGGAAACAGTCTAAGTCTGGGGAGAGATTCAGACATCCCTTTATCTGATCATAATCTCTAGGTTTTCTTTCTACCTTTCCCTCTGCTTTCTCTCACCAAATCCTTTGTCCACATTGACCTCCAAGCCCTTAACCCCCTTAGTTCTCTCCCAGGCCATTATTCTTGCACTGGTCACCCCTCTTTCCCCTATTTTTATTCCTTGGTGCATTGGTTAAACTCTACACTCTTCTTTTCTCTAGCCTCTGTATGATATTGCCTATTGTACTTCTCTGAGATTCAGCTTTACATCTCTCCCACCATTGGTCACTACTCTGGTGCAGGTCCCCATCACCTCATGGCTGAATTACTGCAGCAGCTGCTTGTGAGTCAGCTGCTTTCAATTCTCTCTCCACACCAGTCTCTCCCCCATTCAGCCATCAAAAGGGTTTTCCAACAGCAAAGTTCTGACCATCTCACTTCCCCACTCATTAAACGCCAATGGCTCCCTATTGCCTCCAGGATCAAATACAAAAGGCTCTGTTTGGCATTCAAAACCCTTCCTAACCTAGCCCTCTCCCACCTTTCCAGTTTTCTTATATCTTACATCCTACTATGTACTTCTATTTCCAGTGACACCAGCCTCCCTGCTGTTCTATGAACAAAACATTCCATCTCTTCCTTGGCATTATCTCTGGCTGTCCCCCATGGAATGCTTTCTTGCCTCTTCTTTGCCTCTTGGCCTCCCTGGTTTCCTTCAAGTACCAACTAAAATCTCACCAGCACAATGCTTTTCCCAACCTCTCTTAATTCTAGCACCTTCCCTCTCATCCTTATTTCTTATTTATTCTATAGATAGCTTGTTTGTATGTATTTGTTTATAAATTGTGAGTTCCTAGAGACTCTCTGTCTCTTTTTTATACCACCAGGGCTTGTTATTATTGTAGTAACTTTGCAAGCCCAAATGCTCGGGTTTCCCTTTGAATGTCTCTGGTGAGAGAGGGGGCTCAATGGGTACAGTACTGGGCTTGGAGTCGGGAAGACCAGAATTCAAATCTAGCCTCAAACACTTGCTCCCTGTATGACTCTGGGTTAGTCACTTAACCTTTTCCTGCCTCAGTTTCCTCCATTGTAAAATGGGGATAATAATAGCACCCACCGCAACCCCCTGCCCAGGGTTGTTGTAAGAATCAAATGGAACAGTATTTGTAAAGCACTTGGCACAATGTCTGATACACAGTAGGGACTTAATAAATACTTGGTTCCTTCCTTTCTGGGACTCAGATTCCTTATCTGAAGACTATGGCAGGTGGGTGGGATGGAGATCCTTGGTTCTAAACTAAACACTGTGAACATGATGGGTTTGAGTCCCTGATTCGCTTCTTTCTGCCTGTGTAGCCTTGGGTAAGTCAGATTCACCAAAGAAGTTCACCAATAAATCATGTTACATGAGTATAATAGAATATTACTATCTCATAAGAAATGAGAACCATGAAGAAAACAGAGAAGTATGTAAACTCTTCTGAGAACTGATGTAAAGTGAAGTCAGCAGAACCAGGAAAACAATGTATAATGTAACATGCATAATTATTGGGACAATGTGACTGAAAAGAACAACAACAAAGAAACAAAACCTTCTTGTTACTATAACCAAGTTTGACACTGAAAAGGAATTAAGAAAATGTGCCTCCCTCCCACCCTTGCATAGGTGGGACACTATGGGTGCGAATCACTACTTAGATAGTGCAACTCGGTAGATGTGTTTGGTTACTTTTATTGAACAGTTTTTTCTACCTTTTTGTTTTTACTCCTTGTTACAAGCAAGAGATGTCTCCCTGGGTAAAGGAAGGTATGTATTATGAATGTAATGTAAAAATAAAATACATCTATAAATCATTTATTTTTAAGTGAAGGGACTGCGCTAGGTGATCTCCAGCCTTACCCCCAAGTTCTAGATTCTGTGAGACAAGGTTTTTCTCCCCAGAATAACCTACAGTGGCACAAAGTCACCAAAATAGAATCTTACTGAAGCATTGAATAGTGTCCCCCCATGTGCTTCTAGTCTCTTTCCATCTGTCATCTGTATGGGCTTGTTCACTGATGGTTTCCATCCTTCCCTGATCTTCTGTCTGGATGATAATGTTGTGCTCAGTCAGGGCCTTGTTTCCTCTCCAGCTCTTGAGTGCAATCTTCATTATTTATGAAGTTTTCCAATTTCCTTCTGGTTTTTTGGCCAGAGGGACAAAATTGCTTTGGAAGAGTGGTTTGGGCCCTTGTATGTGAGAGGAGGCTTCCATTTCCTTTCCTTGCAGCCTAAGTAGGTCCCACTCCACTGAGTGGTATCTTTCTGAACCTCAGTCTTCTCATTAGTGCAGAGCCCCCTTTTCAACTCCCCAGTCTGCGGCTTCCAGAGGGCTGAGTGGAAGGCAACCAACCCCCTCAACCCCCGTAGGGCCCAATGACCAACTGGAAAGAAATCTGCTCTCAAGTCTCCATTGAGGAAGGAGCTACCAATCTCCCAAGCTGCTTCATATGGCCCTGCCACCTCACATCCATGGAGAGGTCATGTCCTCCATCCTGCTGCCTCCAAACAGCCAAATTCAACTCATTCTAAGCATCTAAGGACACTTCTAGAAATCATGTCAGAGAGTTTATTTCTGAAAGAGTTATAATAATCACAATTATCTGCTATGTGCTCAATTGTCTATGCAGTGGATGTGGACAGCTAAATGATGGCTGAAACATGTGCACTGCACTTTACAGTTTTCAAAGCTAAATCTTTCATCTATTTTATTTTATCCTCATTTTATTTATCTTTATCTTATTTTATCCTCACAACCATTTGGAGGTAGGCTGTATTTTTATCCCTAACACACTGATAGGAAAATTAAGAATCAGAAAGAGTAAGCCACTTTCCAAAAGACTCACAGCTAGTGAGTTTCTGAAGCAGGAATTAAGCCAAGGTTTTCCTGACTCTTTCTCCACTTAAACTCAGGACTCCTCAGAGATCATCCAGGGATCTAGCCAAGGCATTTATTTTATAGGTGAAATTTGGGAGTCAGAAGATGTGGGTTCAAGTTCCAGCACTGATATTTAATGACTATGTGATCACTGCAGTACAGTGCCCTGAAAAAAATCTCCACTTCTGATACCTGCTACCTGGATGATCTCAGTCAACTCACTTTGTCCTCTAGGTCTCAATTTTCTCATCTTTAAAATGAAGCAATTGGATTAAATGACCTTACAATCCTTTTCTGACTGTGTGATCTATTATTCTCATTATGAATGAAAAATCATTTATTAAATTCTGCCTATGTACCAGGCCTCATATCAAAGTTTGGGATCAAAATGTAAAAGCAAAAACAGTTCCTCTTCTCAAGGAGCTGACATCCTACTAGGGAGAGACAACCCACCTATGGAAGCAGTGGGCAGGGAAGAGCACTTTAGTTCAGAGAGTTCAGAAGATTTTGAGTTGGGTGAAGGGGAATAAATTGATGCCTCTTCCAGGAAGCAAAGGCAGAGTGAATCTGAACATGACATCCCTTCCAATTCTACATCTTTTATCTTATGATCTAATTGTCTCTTTTGTATCCCCAGCATTTAGCACAGTATCAGCACATAGTAGGGGCTTAATAAATGCTTTGCAATTGAGTAATTAAGAAAAGATCACCTAAAGCTATCTACCTTTTTTCTTTTTTTAAAAAAAAATAATTTTGTGACATTTTAAGTTCCAAACTGTCTCCCTCTCCCCACCCCCCGACTAGAAAAGGCCACCATCTGACACAGGTTTATAAATACACATAAAACCATACTATGTGTACTTTTATTTAGCAGTTTGTTCTCTGGAGATGGATAGCAGCTTCCTTCATAGGTCCTTTGTAATAGGTTTGAGCATTTATAGTGCTCAGAATAACTTAATTGTTCACAATTATTCTTCAAACATTACTGTTACTCCATACAACATTTCCTTGTTTCTGTTCGCTTCACTTTTCATTATTTCATACAAGTCTTTCCATGTTTTTCTAAAACCAACCAGTTCATCATTTCTTATAGCATTATAGTATTCCATCACAATCAGATATTACCATCTAGCTTTAAAAAATTTCACTTACAGGTTGGTCACATTCACCTGCTATTTATTGTTTCCTGAACATTTTAGATGACCACATTTCCTGAAGTCACCCCAGATCATGACAGGCAGGAGAAATACACACAAAACTGCAATAGGACCAGGAAGCCCAAACATTCTTGGAGGGCTGGTGCTGAGTGTGGGCTAGGGCTGGGTCCATTTTCACTAGTAATCACATAATAGGATTCCCAAGCCAACCATATCTGCCTCCTACATGACTCTCTTCCTTCCTCTAAGTCAGGATTGACTATGCATTCTTTTGCTCTCCAACTTGGGAATGCATTGACACAAAAAGCAGGGACCTTGAAAGAGCCAGATGACAGGTGACTATGCTCATGTGGAGATTAGAAGTCCATGAGTGGATTGACTCATAAATTGAGGGGGCAGAGAGGAGTTTTCTATAGAATATTATATTTAAGGAGAGGGGAAAAATCAACCAATTAGGGACATGTGCATGGCAGAAAAGGATCCCAGAGGCATAGTGGAGACAGGCAATAACAACAACAAACAACAGCCTCTGTCTTGTTCTTATCTGTAAAAGGATCATTAATGAGGTTGAGCATTTTTTCAACTGATTTTTAAGAATCTCTGTTTCTGGGGATAGAGCCAAGTTGGCAGAGTAACAGGATGGACTTTCTAGAACACTCCTGCCAAGTCCAGCAAAATACTTGTAAAACATGGCTCTAAATAAATTCTGGAGTTGCAGAACCCACAGAATGATGGAGTGAAGCAAATCTCCAGCCTAAGGCAGCCTGGAAGATCACTGAGAACTGTCTATCATGCCACGCTGGAAGCAGAGTGCAGTCTAGTGAGGGCCACAAGTGCATACAGGGAACCTGAGCAGGCTTTGTGGAGACTGAATCTCTCACACCTGTGGTGGTTTCCAGAATTCATGACCCCACAATGCTGAGGACAAATTGGAAGATCAGGGGGAAAAACTTGTGGGACCAGTGCAAGAGAGTGGAGCAATCCAGCCCCAGCCCCAGGGAGACTGAGGAGGGGAGGGAGCTTAGGAACCAGAGGCAACCACAGCAACAGCAGGGGCAGCTGCAGTCACTGTTTCTGGAGCTATAGGCCCACAGATTAGTGGGGAACTGAGCAGTTGACATACACCCTCCACCCTGCACTGGAAGCAGAGAACTACCTTGTCAAAGAGCTCAAAGTCAAATAAGTGACTGGGGAAATGAGCAAAAAACAGAAAAAGAATCAGACTATAGAATCTAACTTCAGTGACAATGAAGACCAAAGCATGCAAATAGAAGAAAACAAAGTCAAAGCTCCTCCATCCAAAGCTCCAAGAAAAGTATGAATTGGTCTCAGGCCATGGAAGAGCTCAAAAAAGATACTGAAAATCAAGGAAGAGAAGTAAAGCAAAAGTTGGGAAGATAAATGAGAGTGATGCAAGAAAATCATAAAAAATGAGTCAACTGCTTGGTAAAAGAGACCCAAAAAAATGATGCAGAAAATAACACTTTAAAAAACAGAATAACCCAAATGGCAAAAGAAATCAAAAAAGGCAATGAGGAGAAGAATGCCCTAAAAAGCAGAATTGGTCAGATGGAAAAAGTGATCCAAAAGCTCACTGAAGAAAATAATTTCTTAAAGATTAGAATGGAACAGATGCAAGCAGATGGATTTTTTATGAAAAATCAAGAAGTTATAAAACAAAACCAAAGGAATGAAAAATTGCAGACAATGTGAAATATCTCATTGAAAAAACAACTGACCTGGAAAATAGATACAGGAGAGACAATTTTAAAACTATGGGACTACCTGAAAGCCATGATCATAAAAAGAGCCTAGACATCATCTTTTATGAAATTATCAAGGAAAACTGCCCTGATATTCTAGAATCAGAGGGCAAAATAAGTATTCAAGGAATCCATCAATCACCGCCTGAAAGAGATCCAAAAAGAGAAACTCCTAGGAACATTGTGGCCAAATTCCAGAATTCCCAGGTCAAGGACAAAATATTGCAAGTAGCTAGAAAGAAACAGTTCCAGTATTGTAGAAATACAATCAGGATAACACAAGATCTAGCAGCTTCTACATTAAGGGACTTCAGGGCTTGGAAATTGACAATCTGGAAGTCAAAGGAGATAGGATTAAAACTAAGAATCACCTACCCAGCAAAACTGAGTTTAATACTTCAGGGGGGAAAATGGTCATTCTATGAAATAGAGGACTTTCAAGCATTCTTGATGAAAAGACCAGAGCTGAATAGAAAATTTGACTTTCAAACACAAGAATCAAGAGTAGCATGAAAAGGTAAACAGGAAAGAGAAATCATAAGGGACTTACTAGAGTTGAACTGTTTACATTCCTACATGGAAAGGTAATATTTGTAACTCTTGAGACTTTTCTCAGTATTTGGGTAGTTGGAGGGATTATATACATATATAGAGAGGGCACAGATTGAGTTGAATAGGAAGGGATGATATGTAAAAAAATAAAATTAAGAGGTGAGAATGGAATATATTGGGAGGAGAAAGGGAGGAATGGAATGGGGCAAATTATCTCTCATAAAAGAGGCAAAAAATACTTTTTCAATGTAGGGGAAAAGGGGGGAGGTGAGAGCAACAAAGTGAAGCTTACTCTCATCACATTTGGCTTAAGGAGAAAATCACATGCACACTCAATTTGGTATGAAAATCTTTCTTACACTACAGGAAAGTAGGGGAGAAGGGGATAAATGGGGTCTGCAGGAATGATATCAGGGAGGGCAAATGGGAGGAGGAGGTAATTAGAAGTAAACACTTTTGGGAAGGGACAAGGTCAAAAGAGAGAATAGAATAAATGGGGGGGCAGGATAGAATGGAGAAAAATAATCTTTCACAACATGACTTTTATGGAAGTCTTTTGTATAATTATACATGTATAACCTATATTGAATTGCTTACTTTCTCAGTGGGGATAGATCGGGAGGGAGGTAGAGATATTGGAACTCAAAGTTTTAAAAATGAACATTAAAAACTGTTTTTACATGCAACTGGGAAATAAATACAGGTAATAGGATATAGAAATGTATCTTGCACTGCAAGAAAATAGATGAGATGGGGATAAAGGGAGGGAGGGGTATAATAGAAGGGAGGGCACATTGGATGAAGGGGTAATCAGAATGAAAGGTGCTTTGGGGTAGGGGAGGAGAGAGATGGGGAGAAAATTTGAAACTCAAAATCTTGTGGAAATGAACATTGAAAACTAAAAATAAATAAATATTTTTTTGAAAAAATCTCTTTTCTTTGACCCAGCAATATCTCTACTAGGACTGTAAACCCAAGAGATTATAAAAATGGGAAAGGGTCCCACATGTACAAAAATATTTATAGCAGCACTCTTTGTGGTAGCCAAGAACTGGAAGTCAAGGGGATGCCCATCAATTGGGGAATGGCTGAATAAAATTATGGTATATGAATGTAATGGAGTACTATTGCGCCATAAGAAATGATGAACAAGAAGACTTCAGGGAGGCCTGGAAGGACTTATATGATCTGATGCTGAGCGAAAGGAGCAGAACCAGAACTTTGTGTACAGCAACGACCACAGTGTGTGAGAGTTTTTTCTGGTAGACTTGGAACTTTGTAACAACACAAGAACTTACTGAGGAAAAAAAATCCCAATGTCGGTTTTCTAAGGCAAAATGCCTTCCACACTCAGAGAAAGAAATATGGAAGTCATTCACAGAATGTAGCAGATCATGTTTGTGTGTGGGTGGGTTTCAGTGTATTATGTTTTGATTTGCTATATGATTTCTTCCATTTATTTTAGTTCGACTACAAAGCATGACTATAGTGAAAATGTGCTCAATAGGAAAGTATATGTAGAACCTATACAGAATTGTATGCTGTCATGGGGAGGGAGGTGGGTAGTGGGAGGAAGGTGTGGGGGGGATAAAATCTTAATTTTAAGGGAGTGATTGTAGAACATTAAAAAAATAAAAAATTTTAAAAAAAAGAAAAAATCTCTTTTCATTCTTTGGAAGCTTTCTGTTCACATTCTTTGGCCATTGGTCCACTGTGGACTGGGAGATGCATTTGAATGGATACCTTTTGCTCCTATATTCAATCAAGATCTTTTAACATGTCTCCTTTGCATGTTATATTGGCTATATATCTACAAGTTTTGTTGTGTTTAGGAAAAAGCCTTTTATTCCTAATTTTTTTAGTATTTTTATTATTGATTAACATTGGGCTTGATTAAAAGATTTTTGCATTTATTTATCTACTTATTCTTTTTATTTTGGGGGGGTTTATATATATATATATATTGTAGTATACTTTTTTCTGACATTAAAATAATCTTGCATAACTGGTATAAACCCTTCTTTGTCATGGTGAATTATTTTTAAGTTCCTTGTTGTAATGTTAATTAATATTTTATTTTATATTTTTTCAGCTTCAATTGACCTGAAGTCAAAACATTCACTGAGAAAACTCATTTTTATTTTTTACCATTACCTTATCCATATTTTAAAATCAACATCATATTTTCTTCATAAAAGAAATTGAGTAGGGTTCAGAAAGGCATTTAAGAAGCATCTATTAAATGTTCATTTTGAGCCAGTCACTGCACTAGGGATAAAAAGAAAGGGAAAAACATGGTTCCTGCCCTAGAGGAATGCACATTTTAATGAAGAAACAGCATACAAATAACTTTGCACATACTCAATATATACAGTGTAAATGGAAAGCAATCTCAGAGGGGGATGGGAGGAGAAGAGCCAGGAAAGTTCTCTTGGCAGAAGATGAAATTTCAGCTCCCCTTCTTTTTAATTTAACATTTTCTTTTTTGCCCCAATTACATGTAAAAACAATTTTTAACATTCATTTTTAAAATTTTGAGTTCCAAATTTTCTCCCTCCCTCTCCTCCTCCCTCCTGGAGAAGGCACCCATATCTTTTGATATGTTACACATGTGCAGTTATGGAAAACATGTTTCTCTATTTGTTATGTTGTGAAAGAAAACACAAACCAATAAAAATAACCACAAAAAAAAAACAAGAAAACTAAAGAAAGTTAAAAAAAAAAGTATGATTTGATTTGCATTCAGACTCTATCAGTTTGTTTTTTCCTTTTGGAAGTGGATGACATTTATCACCATAAGTCCTCCAAATTGTCTTGCTGAGAATATCTGAATCATTCACATATTAATAATATTAATCATATTATATAATTATATCATATTAATAATTAATATTATTACAATATTGTTGTTACTGTGTACAATGTTCTCCTGATTCTGTTCACTTCACTTTGCATCAGTTAATGTAAGTCTTTTTAGGTTTTTCAGAAATCATCCCGCTTGTCATTTCTTACAGCAAAATAGTATTCCATAAACCTAAGTGAACTCACATGGCAGTCAGAAAAAGTAATACACAGCCTCTCAACATCTCTGTTAAGGACTTTGGAATTGATTGCATAACATGGGAGACACTGACACAGGACTGCCTAGCGCGGCATGCCCTCATCAAAGAAGGGGCTGTACTCTACAAGCAAACCAGAATTGAAGTAACTCAAAAAGAAACTCAAGATGCACAAATTTAGAAGATCTATCTCAAGTGTTTACATGGACTATTTATGTCCACCCTGTGGTAGAGCATTCCAAGCTTATACTGGTCTGATCAGCTACAGTAGGACACCCTGTAGCTGGAATCTAACATAGTGACAGCATTTGGTCCTCTTTGAGAACAAAGGACAGCAACTAACCAACCACAGCTTGCTCAGTCATTCCCCAATTGATGGGCATCCTCTCAATTTCCATCTCTTTGCCATCACTAGAAGAGCCGCTACAAACATTCTTACACATATATCCTTTTTCCTTTTTTTTTATCTCTTTGGGATATGGTCCTAGTAGTGGTATTTGTGTGTCAAAGGGTATGCATTGTTTTATAGCCCTTTGAGCACTGATCCAAATTGATTTGAGCAGACTCTTAAAGGAAGCAAGGGTAACCTGGAGGCAGAGGCGAAGAAGGAGAATGTTCCAGATATGAGAAAGACAGTCAAGAATTGGAATATTGTGTTGGAGGAAAAGCAAGAAGACTAGTATAGGTAAATATTAGAGTGTGGGGAAGAAAGTAAACTATAAAAAGACCAAAAAAAAGTATAACAAGGTAGAAAGGACTTTAAATATGAAACAGAGGGTCAAATTATATTTGATCCTGGAGGTAATAGGGAGCCATTAAAGTTTAGTAAGAAGAGGGAAGACATGCTCAGACTTGTATTTTAGGAAAATCATTTTGACAACTGAGTGGATGGTGGATTAGAATAGAGAAAGATGAGACAGGGAGACCATCTAGAAGGCTATCCTCCATTATATCTGTGAATAAGTTTTGCTATCAAAAGATTATTTTTTCTTGGAAATTTCAGAACACTTCGCCAATAAATTTATGCGGGCATGGAATTTTCTATATGGTAATTCTTTGATGATTTGTCTTATTTCTACCCCAAAGACTGGTCTCTTAAAATTGTCTTTTGTTACACTTTGGATAAAATATTACATCTCCTTGTCTTTGCACAAGTGACCTCTGCTTTTAGAATGAATTTACTCCTCACCTATACTTCATAGAATCACTAGTTTCTTTTAAAGAGACAGTTGAGGCATCACTTTATAGATAAACATTCCCTGAGCCCCCATGGAACACTAACCCCATGTTCAAGTTTATTCTCTCTCTTGAAATTACCAGTGTATACTTTGCATTTACTTTTTTTGTTAACATAGTTTATTTTACCAATTGGATGTAAGTAGGCATTTAATCAATGTTTGACAGTTTGAGACGCATGCTTTGGGTCTGGTTTAAGCTGGATGAGCAATGCTATCCATTCAGAATTCTTTAAACCTATGATTTTAAAATTTCATGATTCTAGGCTCCAAATTCACAGAATTATAGATAGAATCTAGCTCCTTCCCAGAAGGTGAGTCCCTGCAAAGACCTTGGCCTAAAGGGCCAAGGTCTCCCAGTGCATCCTGGGCCATCTCCAGTCAATCTAAAGAATATTAGGTCACTGGATTCAGATGGCTCTGGAGGAGAAGTGAGGCTGGTGACCTGCACAGCCCTCCTTCACTCAAAACAAAGTCAAGTGCAAGTCATGTCATCTTTTCTCTGATGGCACGGTCTTCTTCGGCAACAAGGATGAACACAATCGATGGAATAAGCCACCCTGTAGGTCTTCTGCAAACCTGGCACAGTTCTCAAGCCTATCAATGTTGTCATGGACCTTTGAACCCATGGAGACAGGGAGGATCACACTAAAGAGGAGGAAGAGTCAACAGTTTTCAACATTCCTCTCATTACTCCCCCAAAATCACTCACTCCATCCAATCTTTCAGGGGACACAGGGCAATCTTCTAGATCTGGATGAACTGGACCAATTGTTAATAGGAATTCTGTCTTTTCTTCTTTGGTCTGCTTTGTCACTTAGATAGAATAGCTCAATTCAAGGCATTCTGGAAGGCCTAGCACCTCTAGCCACTAGGTTTAGTAGCTGGCACATAATAGGGGCTTTATAAATGTCTGTTGATTGATTAATTTGTTTATTGAAAGGAGCCAAGGTCTCCTAGTGCATCCTGGGTCATCTCCAGTCATCCTGTTGAATATCTGGTCACTAGATTCAGATGTCTCTGGAGGAGAAGTGAGACTGGTAACCTGCACAGCCCTCCTTCACTCAAAACAAAGTCAAGTGCAAGTCATGTTATTATTTCTCTGATGGCATGGTCTTCTTTGGCAATGAAGATTGAACACAACCCAACTCTGATTGATTAATAGTCAGAGGTGAGAAAGTGCCCCTGAGTCATCAATTCCTCTGATTCATTAGTAAATTAGGGGACTTTTCTTATCAGTCATTTCAAGCATGGAATCCTACATGACCAGAATCAGGTTTCCTCCAACTTTCTCCACAATGAACCAGGAAGGGAATATTTGCACACGTTTCAGGCAATGACCACTTCAGACCAGTTCCACTTACATTTCATGTTGAATGAGTAAGTGTGATGAATGAATGAATATGTGAATAAATGAGTAATGAAGGAATGAATGAAGTGCTAAGTCACTGGGTGTTTGAGTAAACCACTCCTTGCTGTACTGTCACATCTGTTACCTCATTACACAGATCTAGTCTGCTGAATGTTAGAAAATGGAAATTGAAGAAAGAGCTCTGGAAATACATTGCCAATTCAGGTGCTCGACTGAGAGAATAAGGAAATTAATAAAAGAATCCAAGCATTCTAATAGTATGCCTGGAATTCAATTTGAGATGCACACAGAGAAATCAAATTTATGAAATTCTGTAACTGGAAAGAACTGTAAAAAAGATTAAAGACACAGGGGAAAAAACCCAACAATCAATGCCACACAAGATAGTCATTCTGTTGGAAGAGAAAATAAACTACCAACAGCTTCTTAATAGGTTTTAATCATTCCAAGGTACCATAAAATTATTAACTATGTTCATTCTGTACAACTGCAGCATCCAGGGGAGTTTCATCCTTCCATCATGAGCCGGCAGAGAGCTCGGTGCCACTCTTTTTGCTTATCATGGCTCAGAGCCTTCTTTTGGAAAGATACCATTGGAACAATAAATACTTTAATTTCCAGGAGACTGAAGCCCAAGCCACATGTCACCTCCCAAGGATTCAAAGACAGCTCTTGGTCAATTTCATATTGGTTAAAATGGTCACTTCTAATAACAAGGTAAAATCTTTGACCTTCCCTCTTAGCACCAAAAACACATGCCCAATTTGTTAGAGAATCAGCAAGTGAAGCAACAGGACAGTTTTCCAAGAACTCTGCTTCCTGTTGGTGGTATCTCTGACCTGCCCTTTGCTGTTCTGCAGATTTGATATCACAAAATCCATCTTATGCTTCGGTGATGATAATAATAACTAATGAGCATATGGTGCTTAAAAGCATACAATATACATTACAAAGACTATTGCATTTGATCCTCATGACAGCCACATGCAACTAAGGGGGAGAACCTAAGGTTCATAGCCTGGTCACACACCTACCTACTAAGTGTCAGAGGGAGGATTCAAACCCTTGTCTCTCTTGACTCCAAGTCCAGTTCTGTTTCCACAAATCCAATGAGGCAATTAAGTGGTAAAATGGACAAAGCACTAGGACTGGAGTTATGAAGGTCTGAGTTCAAATCCCACCCTCAGACACTTAATGGATGTGTCACCCTGGGCAAGTCACAACTTCTGTCTCAATTTACTCAATTGTAAATTAGGGATAATAATAGCACCTGTCTTGAAGGGTTATAGTGAGGATTATGCAAGACAACATTTGTGAAGTGCCTGGCATGCAGTAGGCACTATATAAATGCTTATTTGTTTACCCTTTACATTGTTCTTTTCCAAAATGATGTAGCTCTCATCTCCCAAGGGCAAAAAACTACACAGGAAGAGTGGTGTTTATCTAAAATTGCCTGCCCATGTACTTCACAGACATGAAATAAAATTTCATGTAATAGGACATTATTGTGTTAGCAAAGAAAGAAGTGAAAAATATGAAGTATTGAAAAAAATAGGAAGATTGGGATGAACTGATGAGGAGTGAATTAAGGAGAACCTAAAGACCAATACATGAAAATGTCACTAAAAAGAATCCAAACTGTGTATTTGAAATTATGGTGATAGTCCTAGAGAAAACTATGGAAAGATATCATCTTCCCCTACAGCAAACAGGTGGGACAATACTAGGAAGGAATGCAGTCTATTTTTAGATGTAATTACAGTATTGCGTGTTCTTGCTTAATTAGTATTCTTTATTACAAGATAGGTTTTTATTGGGGGGAGGGGAGTCTTTTTCCAGAAGTGACTGTGATGTAAAGACATGAGACACCAATACCTTTTTTCTTTTTTTAAGTTTATGGATTTCTGTTTCTAAGACACAGAGACTCGATCTTAACCTTCTACCCCCCAAATAGAGAATTGTCAAGTATGTGGCCACAGGGGTGGGAAGAAATGTACAGGAAACCCAATTAATTTGGACCTTATTCAATTCAGGACAATTCAAAAAACATTTACTAAAAACCTATGATGTATAAGGCACCAAGCATACAAAGACCCAAGCAAAAGAGTTGCTATCTTGAAGGAGGATTTAAATAAAATGGGTACATCAATATAAGACTATATTACAAAGGAAACTGATCAGGAAGAAAGTCCCCAAACTGGGGGAGGTGGGGCAGGGAAATGAGGGAAGGCTTCCCAGAGCACAGATGTTTGAGTAGAACTTAAAATGAAGAAAAAGGATCCTGGGAGACAATTGGATAATTCTAGATATGGGGAAATAGCTTGTAGAGTGAACTGCATGGAAGTGGAGATGAAGTGTTAAATTCAGGGAACAGTTTACAATCCAGTTAGACTGGGATATGGAGTTCTTAATTTAGAGTGGTAGGAAATGAGATTGGAAAGGTAAGTGGGATCCAGATTATAGAAGGCCTTGTTTAGAATCTATGATTGTCCTAGCTGAACTGATCTGAAGTATACTTGTGAATGTAAAAAGTCTTTGAAAAAATACTATCACAAGCAAATGAACAGCACAGACAATATCACACATGTTTATTTAGTAGAACAAATCATTTAGATGGCTTTTACACATAGTTTGTTTCTATGTAAATGGAGCTAACATGGGCCAAAACATAAGCAGTCCAATAGGAATTCAGTTTGGCATCCATTACTAGCCCTGTGTACAGTTACTCTATTGGTCAGTCAACAAGCTCCTACTATGTGTTGGGCATTGTGCCAAATGCTGGGGCTACAAAGGAAAACAAAATAAAAATAAACACAAAGTCTGCTCTGCTCATAGTCTCATGGGAGAGACATGAAAACATAAAAAAGAAAATTGGTGATAACCAGAAGAGGTAAAGCAATAGCACTGATAAGGACCTGAGAGGAACAAAGCTTTTTCTCTTTAAAACTCATAATTGAGACTAGCCTTTCCTCAAATTAGAAAGATCTGACTATAGTCCCATGTGAGTTAAACACTTATTCCTTTGGTTATTGTTTTTGAATCTCAACCATCCCATCCTGGATCCTTGTCACTGCTGACTCCCAATGTTCACTTCTAACATTTGTTAAACAGGATCTATCTGTTTTCGGTGCCCCCAGATTCTCCTCTTTCCTCATTCACTCAGTCCTTTGGGATCCCTCACTTGGACACTCTACCTACCTTTCTTCTCTCTCCTCAAACCACCTCTTTTCAAAATCTGTTGACTGGCAAGTGAATGTGATCAATTAGGTCCCAATAAGGTATTATGTTCAATTTCTCAATCCTCTCTACCAGCCCTCTCTAGATGCCTACAAACGTTTCAAGTCTTACCAAACTTAAAACAAAATATTCACTATATCCTACCATCCCCTCAGACTATCCAATATCACTCTTCTCTCAGTCAAATACCTAGGAAAACCCATTTATGTTTATTTCATCTACTTCTTCTTGTGTGGGTCAGAGACCACCAACTCAAATAAAAATCAGAGACTTCTCAAGGTAGAAGCAAAGCAGCAAGATTTTATTATGGTCTTGCGAGAAAGGACACTTCCTCTCTGATAAGTAATTAGGAGAGTGAGGCAATTACAGAAGGCAAAAACAGAGATTATATAGCCCTAATGCAGATCCCACCCTGCCTTGCTGGCCTTTTACTCCCATTGGCTGGGAGGCAGGCTCACTATCTAAACTCGACAATCTACTTTGTGAATGGGGACAAGGTAGCAGTGGAATAACCAATAGGCATTATGTTGATGTGGCAACCCAAGAAGGAGTTTGTGTTATGTTGATGTGGCAACCCAAGAGGGAGGTTTAAGTTTTGTATTTCCAAAAGTCACAGGATCTCTGGGAAACCAAAACTTAGGTCTAACCATCTACGAAAAGCCTTTTGTTAAGCACTGAGAAGTCTTCATTAACTTCATTCCATTCACTCTCCTCTCATTCTAAACTTTCTACAATCTAACTTTGGAACTCATCATTCAGCTGAAACAGTTCTCTCTAAAGTTACCAGTGTCCTCTTAATTGATGGCTCTGATAACTTTTTTTTAATTCTTATCCTTCTTGACCTCTCTATACTGTTAACCTCCCTTCCCTCCTGGACTCTGCCCTCTGGGTTTTCATGACACTGATATCTCCTCCTACCTAGATGATTGCTTTTTTTCGTTTCCTTTGTTAGATCATAAACCAGATCACCTCCCACAACTGGGAATATTCCCCAAGGTTTAGTGCTGTATTCTTTTCTCTATAGGCTCTCTGAATGACCTCATCAGCTCCCATGGATCTAATTATTATCTATGCTGATGACTCACAGATCCATACATCCAGAGTCATCTTTCTCCTAACCTTTAGTTTCACAGTAAGAGCTGCCTAGAGAACATTTCCACCTGGATGTACTAGAGGCATCTCAACTCAACATGTTCAAAATAGAATTCATTCTTTTACCCCCAAAAGTTATGCTTCTTCTAAACTTTACAACTGTCCTCATCTCCAAGGTTCATGACTTTGTTAGCATGTTCAACTCCTTACTCTCACTTACTCTACAAATCTATTTTTTTCATCTGCAAAAATGTTAATGGTGCCTCACATACAGCAAACTATTAAAGATGACAAAAGAAAAAATTGGTTAATGTTGGAGGAACTGCAGAAAGATAGGCACAGAAATACATTTACATTGGAACTGTAAATTATTGAAATCAATTTGTAAAATAATTTGGAGTTACGATTTTTTCAAATGACTAAAATAGCTATACTCTTTATCCGAAAGTTCTCACTGCTAAACATATACTCCAAGAAAGTCAAAATGAAAAAGAAAGGGCCCATATACACCAATTCTTTCATAGTAGCACTTTGTGTTAGCAATGAATTAGAAGGGTGAAAAAAGAAGTTGATGACCATGATTTTGGAATCATTCCACAAATTGTGTTATATGAATGTAATGAAATATTACTGCACTAACAGAAATGATGGTTTGGATTAATATAAGGTTCAAATGAAATGACTACCAGTGAAGTAAGTAGAACTAGAAAAATGATTTCCACAATGACCACAGTCATGCAAATAGAAAGAAAAACACTATCAATGAGACATGAATGGGGAAAAATTTATAATAACCAAATGAGGTCATGGGAAAATGCACCTTTCTTTCTTCTATATATACAAGTCTGGGACTATGCAGAGGTATGCTAATAAGTATTTAACAACCAACTTCTCAGAAGAAAAATGCCTCCATGACATACTTTTCAGCTTACTTTGTTTTTAACATTTTTTCTATCACTTTCTTAAGTTTATACAATCAATAAAATAATAATTCACACCATCCAAATAACTTTAAAATGCATAACACATCTGGGGTTCAACTGGATGGGAGAAACTGCAGGAAGATAGGCACATTAATATGTTGCTGGTGGAGCAAAGACTATAGATTCAATTACAAAGTGCCCCATAAAAAATTAAACCAAAACCTAACTAGATGGAGGAATACTCAGTGCTCCTGACGAGGCCATGCCAACATAATTAAAATGACAATTTAACCAAAATTAATTTACATTTTAATGCTATTCCAATAAAATTTCCTTTATAGAGTTTGATAAAACAATAACCATATTCATTAAGAACAACAAAAGATCTAGAATATCAAGGGAAATGATGAAAAGGAGGGGAGACAAAGGAAGAATAGTACTTCTAGATCTCAAACTACATTATGAAGCAACACTCATCAAAATGATCTTATATTGTTTAAAGAGAAAAGAGATGGATCAATGGAACAGAGTAGATAGTGGAGATTCAGAGAGAATAGAACTCAATAACTCAGTACTTTATAAAATAGAAAACATGAGTTGCCTAGGGGAAAACTCACTACTTGATAAAATTTGCTGGAAAAACTGTAAAGCAGTTTGGCAGAAATTAGGCTTAGACAAACACTTTACACCACATTCTAAATGATTATATGACCTTAATGTTACAGATCACATTATTAAAAAAAATTAGATGAGAAACATATCATATGCTTCTCATAGCTATGGATAAAAGATGTTTTCTTAACAAAACAAGAGATACAGGCAATAACAAAAAGTGAAATAGTTAACTTTGACTACCTGAAACTGGAAAGCTTTGGCACAGACAACATTAACGCATCTAGGATAAGAAGAGATGTTATCAAATAGGAAAAAAAAAACATTTATTTGAAATTTCTCTGATAAGGATTTGGTATCTAAGATATATAGACAGTTAATAAATATATAAGTTTAACAGCAATTCCCAAAAGATAAATGGCCAAAAGATATGAACAAGCAGTTCTCAAAAGAACTGCAAAGTACTCACAACCACATAAAAAAAATGCCCCAAATCATTAGTAATAAATGAGATACAAATCAAAATAACGGTGAGATTTTACTTCACACTCTGCAAATTGACAAAAATGACCCAGAAATGACAACAATCAATGTTGGAGGGATTGCAGAAAGATAAGCACATTAATATGTTGTTGGTGGAACAATGAATTGGTGCAACCATTTTGTAAAGTAATTTGAAAGTATGCAAATAAAGTGATTAAAATGTCAGTACCCTTTGAACCAGAACTCCACTACTGAACTAATGTCCCAAGGAAGCCATTGATAAAAGTTTCCATATATTCCAAAATATTTATAGCAGGACTTTTTGTGATAGCTAAGAATTAGAAACAAAGCAGATGTTCATTAATTATGGAATGGCTGAAGAAATTATGGTACAGGAATATTGTGAAATTCTACTATGTTATAAGAAATGATGTATGTGATGAACACAGAGAAGCATGGAAAGATCTATATGAACTGATGCACAGTGAAGTAAGCAGAGCCAAGAAAACAATATATATAGTAACTTCAATAATGTAAATGGAAAGAACAAAGACACACCAAAATATCAAAAATAAATGGAACAAAATTATAAAGATCAAGTGAGACTCAAATGAAGGGGTATGAGAAGATACCCTTAATCTACCCTTCATGGAGAGGAGAGTTCCACAGGTACTACATATCACACATGTTTTCAGACTTTTTTAATGTATTGATCAGTTGTGTTAACTTTTTTCTTCTCTTAAAAAAATACTGTTTGTCATGAGATGGCCCTTTGGGAGGGGAAGATGGAGGGATACATGAGATACTTTGGTGATGCAAGATATGGAAAACAGCAACAAAAACTTGTTCAAAAAAAACAATAAATCAAGCCCTGATTTATAATGTTTGTCAATTTCTGAGGTGTAAATACACTGAAAATTTAACAATTTATTCTCACAAACCTGTTCAAACTGGCTCCAGAATACCCAACAGATGTGAAATAATGCCTATGCTGTCAGATCTGGTTGATGTGTTGATTGGTTTTGCTAAACTGCTTTTTTCACTTTGAAGGAAGAGGAAAAAATATACTGGAAATTGCAGGTGACTATGAAAACAAATATTTTTAATAAGAAATGTTTTAATAGGAAAAACATGTGATGAGGTAAATGAGCTTGAAAGTCCTTTGGACACTTAACATTCTGTTATGGAACTTGATGTTGGTCCTAATAGTGATCCAGTGATAGAGTTGAACTCTTTTCTACTTGACCTTTTAAAAAACAGGAAATACAATAGAGTGGAAAGAGTACTGGCTGCTCCCTCAAAGGACTTGGCTGAGAGCCTCACTCTATCATTTCTTCCCTGTGGGATCTTAGGCAAATCTTTTCATCAATCTGGGTTTCAGTTTCTTCTGCTATAAAATGAAGGGGCACACTAAATGATCTCTAAGGTCTCTTCTAACTCTATACTTAAAAATCCTTACCAAATGAAGAAATCAGGAAAGGCAGAGCCCAAGTTTACTTGTAATAAAGTCAAGTGGATGTTACTAGGAGAGAGTTGGAAGCTTATATTTTTTTTTGGCAAGATCTCAACAAGTGGAACCCCTGGTGTCTACAAAATCCAAATTGTAATTGCAAAATATCTCCTATTATGGGGCTGGGATTGTTCCCAGATTCTAAAATGTGTAGTTTTAAATTCCCTCTTCTACTAAGAAATTCAAAAACGGGAAAATTAATCTTCTCTTCCTAGAAGCCCTTCAGCCAAAGCAAGGTTTGGTGCATAAATGACTACGGGGGTGGTGTGACAATATTCCACCAGGTCCCTATTGAGTTCTTTGGGTCCTTTACCCAAAAGAATTCCTTTCTTTTCCCTTTCTAATCGAAATCCTAGCCCCACATGGATTTAGGCTAAAGCATCAAGGTCATAGAGTGAGGACAAAATGAAGTGTTGCCAAGCCTTTGTTCCATTAGATTTGTAATTCAAGACTTTGAAAAACTGATTTTGCCATGGAGGTGTCCCTCCCTTGAGTCTGATCAGCCATACAACATACACCCAATATCCTAGTACATGACTTCAAGCATTGTCATGGCCTAAAATATTCATTTTCTGATGGCCATCCTTCTCATATTCTTCTTCATCTAAGGCTTCGAAAGCCAGGCCATCAGGGAATACTTTCCTTCCTTAAAATTGATGAAGGGACTTCCAGGAGCCAACCTGGAATAATAAGGCAAGAATGCCTGAACTTTCCCAAATCTACTTCCAAACAACTATAAAATAACACCTCAAAATGAATTCTGGAGCACCAGAAACAACAAAAGGATGTGGGTAAACCAATTTTCCAGCCCAAGACAAAAGGTCTATCTCACTTAGGCAAAAGGGAAGCATCATCAAGTACAGGTGGTGTTCAGGCCAGCCAGCAGCAGGCCCAATTCCAGCAAGTCAGCAGGAGGCTTTGAGCTCCATTCAGGTCAGTGACTGAGCCTCCCCCATTCTCCCACAGTTGAGCTTCCAGGACCCAAAGCCCCTGGTGCCAGATTTTTCATTGAGGTTAAACTATTTGCATCCCTACATGGGAAGATGATATTTCTAACTCTTAAGAACTGTATCACTATTAAAGTAGATGGAGTATACATAAACAGAGGATGTGGGTAGAAGTTGATTTTTATGGGATGATATCTAAGAAATTTAAAAAATTAAGGGGTGAGAAAGAGGATTTCATGAAGAGAAAAGGGAAAGGAGAGGTAGAATGGGGTAAATTATCTCACATGAAGAGGCAAAAAAGATCTATTACAGTGGAGGGAAAGATGGGAGAGGGCATCTCTTTAACCTCACTCTCATTGAAATTGACTCAAAGTAGAAATAACATACACACTCAGGTATAGAAATCTTACCCTATGGGGAAATAGTAGGGGAAGGGGATAAGTAAAGGGAGAAGGGGCTGATAAAAGGGAAGGAAGATTGAGGAAGGTAGAGGTCAGAAGCAAAACACTGGTGAGGAAGAAAAGGGTGAAAGGAGAGCGAGCGAGCGAGAGAGAGAGAGAGAGGTAGAGACAGAGAGAAATAGAGAGAAAGATAAACAGGTGGAGAATAGGATGGAGAGAAATACACAGTTCATAATCATAACTGTGATTATGAATGGGATGGACTCATCCATAAAATGGAAATAGATGTCAGAGTGGATTAAAAACCATAATCCTACAGCATGTTATTTACAAGAAACACATATGAAGCAGAGAAACACACACAGAGTAAATGTAAGTGGCTAAAGCAGAATATATCATACTTCAGCTGACATTTTAAAAAAAAGCAGGGGTAGCAATCCTGATCTCAAAGCAAAAGAAAAAATAGATCTTATTAAAAAGATAAGGAAGGAAACTACATGTTACTAAAAGGCACCATAGACAATAAAGTAATATCAATACTATACATATATGCACCAGATGATACAGTATTCAAATTCTTAAAGGAGAAATTAAATGAGCTACACAAGTAAATAGACAATAAAACTATATTAGAGGGGGACTTCAACTTTCCCCTCTCAGAACTAGATAAATCTAGCCAAAAAATAAACAAGAAAGAAGTTAAAGAGTTGGATATTTTGGAAAAGTTAGATATGATAGACCTCTGGAGAAAACTGAATGGACATAGAAAGGAATTTATCTTTTTCTCAGTGATACACGGCACTCAAAACATTTATCATATATTAAGGCATTAAAACCTCACACTCAAATGCAAGAATGCAGAAATATTAATTTCACCCTTTTAAAACCACAATTCAATAAAGATTATATTCAATAAAGGGCAATGGAAAGATAAATTGAACGTTAATTAGAAACTAAATAATCTAATACTAAAGAACAAGTGGTTCAAAGAACAAATCACAGAAACAATGATTTCATTAAAGAGAATGACAACAATGAGACATTGTTGCCAAAGCAATACTTTAGGGGAATATTTATATCTCTACACTCTTATATCAATAAAATAGAGAAAGAGGAGGTGGATGAATTGGGCATGCAACTAAAAAATAGAAAAAGAGCAAATTAAAAATTTCCAATTAAGCACCAAATTGGAAATCCTGAAGAAATCAAAGGAGAGATTAAGAAAATTGAAAGTAAGAAAACTATTGAAGTAATAAATAAAACAAGATGCTGGTTTTGTGGGGGAGGGAACGACAAAATATATAAACCATTGGCTAATTTGGTATAAGAAAAGGAAAGAAGAAAATCAAATTACCAGAATCAAAAATGTAAATTTACTCCCAATGAAGAGGAAATTAAAGCAATTATTAGGAGCTATTTTGCCCAATTACATGCCAATAAATCTGACAATCTAAGTGAATGGAGGAATATTTACAAAAACATAAGCTGCACAGATTAAGAGAAGAAAAAATAAAATATCTAAATAAGCCTATTTTAGAAAAAGAAATTGAACAAGCCATAAATGAGCTTCCTAAGAAAAAAGCATCAGGACCAGATGGATTTACAAATGTATTCTACCAGCCATTGAAAGATTAACTAATTTCAATATTAAACTAATCTGGAATAACAGGGAAAGAAGGAGTCCTATGAAACTTCTTTTATGAAACAAATGTACTAATACCTAAACCAGGAAGAGCAAAAACTGAAAATTATAGACCAATTTCACTAATATTGATGCAAATATCTGAAATAAAATACTAGCTAGGAGACTACAATGTATCACAGAGATTATACATTGTGACCAAGTGGGACTTGTACCAGGAATGCAGAGATGGTTTAATATAAGGAAAACTATTAACGTAATTGATGATATCAATAACAAAAATAATATTATTTTATCAATTGATACAGAAAAAGCTTGACAAAATATAACACTCATTCCTATTAAGAACACTTGAAAACATAGGTATAAATGGATTTTTCCTTAAAAGAATAGTGTGTTCGCCTTTGTTGCAGAAGACCATGCCATCACAGAAATGACATGACTTGCACTTGACTTTGTTTTGAGTGACAGGGGGCTGTCACTCCTCCAGAGTCATCTGAATCCAGTGACCAGAACCAGATATTCATGAGGATGACTGGAGATGACCCAGGATCAGGCAATTGGGGTTAAGTGACTTACCCAAGGTCACAAAGCTAGTGAGTGTCAAGTGTCTGAGGTGAGATTTGAACTCAGGTCCTCCTGACTCCTTTCCTGGTGCTCTATCCACTGCCCTACCTAGCTGCCTTAAAAGGATAAGAAGCATCTACCAAAAACCATCAGCAAGCATTATTTGTAATGAAGATAAACTAGAAGACCACCCAATAAGGTCAGGAGTGAAACAAGGATACCTATTATGATCAATATTTTTCAAAATTGTAATAGAAATGCTAGCAATAGTAGTAAGAAAAGAAAAAGAAATGGAAAGAATCAGAATGGGCAATGAGGTAATCATTTGTAGATGATACAGTGGTATACTTGGAAAATCCTAGATATTCAACTAAAAAGCTAGTTGAAGTAATTAATAATTCTTAGCAAAGTAGGAGGACATAAAATGAACCCAAATAAATCATTAGCATTTCTATATAGTACCAGCAAAGCCCTGTAAGAAGAGATAGCAAGAGATACTTAATTTAAAAAAAACAGAGAATATAAAATGCCCAGTAGTATAACTGCCAAGACAAACCCAGGGACTATATGAACATAATTAATAAAACACTTTTCATACAAATTAAGTCAGATTTAAATAATTGGAAAAATATTAAGTGTTCATGGGATCAGGGTTAAATTAACATAATAAAAATTACAATTCTACCTAAATTAATTTACTTATTCAGTGCCATTCCAATTAAATTACCAAAAATTTTATTGATCTAGAAAAAATAATAACAAAATTCACTTGGAAGAACAAAAGATCAAGAATCTAATGGGAATTAATAGAGGAAAATGTATTGGAAAAAGGTCTAACAGTACCAGACCATAAGTTGTATTATAAGATAGTAATTGCCAAAACTATCTGGTATTGGCTAAGAAATAGAATGGTAGATCAGTAGAATAGAACAGTATACAATACACAGTAATAAATTATTATGGTAACTGTGGTTGATGAATGTAAAGATTTAAGCTTTTAGAATAAGAATCCACTATTTGGTAAAAAAAAAAAATGGGAAAACTGGAAAGCAGCATGGCAGAAACTAGGTATAGGTCAATAGCTTACACCATTTACTAAGATACATTCAAAATGAATATATAACCTATACACAAAGGGAGATAAGTAAATTAGAAGATGGAACATATTATCTATCAGATTTATGGATAGGAGAAGAATTTATAAATAGACAAGAGATAGCATTGTGAGACATAAAATGGATCATTTTTATTACATTAAATTTAAAAAGTTTTTAAAACCAATGTACCCAAGATTTGAATAAAAACAGAAAATTAGGGGAAAATTTTATAGACAGTTTCTTGGATAAGAGTCTTATATCTCAAATATATAGAGAACTTTGCCAAATTTATAAGGCTATGAATCATTCTCCAACTAATATATGCTCAAAGGATATGAACAGGCAGTTTTCAGAAGAAGTCAAAGGTATTTATAGTCATAATTTTTTAAATGCTGTAAATCACTATTGATTATAGAAATGCAAATTAAAATAACTCTGAGACACCATCTCTCACCTACCAGATTAACTAAAATGACTTCTGTTCAGTCATTTTTCAGTTGTGTCTGTCTCTTTATGACCCCCTTTGGGATTTTTCTGGCAAAGATGCTGGAGCAGTTTGTCATTTCCTTCTCCAACTCACTTTTATAGACTAGAAATTGAGGAAAGCAATGTTAAGCACCTTGCCCGGGGTCACACAGCTAATAAGTGACTGAAGACAGATTTGCACTCAAGACGAGTCTTTGTAATTTCAGATCTGGCACTCTAGCCTCTGCATCACCTAATTAAAATGATAGCAAAAATGTTGAATGTTCAAAGGAATATGGAAAAACTGGGATACTAATACACTGGTGGTAGAACTGTGAACTGATCCAACCATTTTGGAGAGGCATCTGGAATTATGCCCAAGAAGTTGTAAAATTGTGCATACCCTTTGACCCAACAATACCGCTATTAAATGATTAGGTGATTAGAGAGAAAGGAAAAGAACCTATATGTCCTAAATTTAAAGCTGCTCTCTTTGTGGTGGAAAAGAACTGGAAGTTGAGGGAAAGCCCATCAGTTGGGGAATGGCTGAACAAGTTGTGGCATATGATTGTGATGGAATGTGCTATAAGAAAAAATGAGCTGGTTGATTTTAGAAAAACATGGAAAGACTTTGCATGAAATAACAAAGAGTGAAATGAGCAGGACCAAGAGAACACTGTATACAGTAACAGCAATACTGTTTGAAAGTGTGAGTGATCAAACTATTCTGAGTAATAGAAATATTCAAATCATCTAAAAAGA
The DNA here is from genome assembly GCA_023548195.1 of Bettongia penicillata ogilbyi. Taxonomy (NCBI): domain Eukaryota; kingdom Metazoa; phylum Chordata; class Mammalia; order Diprotodontia; family Potoroidae; genus Bettongia; species Bettongia penicillata. The sequence goes on along the minus strand of JAJHZJ010000433.1, from coordinate 3,810,908 downwards.
CCCTATGAAGGAAGGTACAATCACCTCCAGAGAAAGAACTCACATAAGGTTTCACATATATATCTGTGTCAAATGTTGACCTCATCTAGTGTGGGGTTGGGAGGGCTGGAGACTGCTTGGAACTCAAAATGTAACAAAAAATAGAAATTTGTAATATCTACCTAAAAGTGTTATCACAAACAAAGTGCTTTGCAAACCTTAAAGCACAACAGAAATGGTTGTCTTTGTTGTTATTTTTTAAAAAGCAGAATCTCTCAACATGAAGCATCTAAGCTCACATTGTGGTGTTGAGGCTCTAAATATCACGCTAAACTAGGTTAGTCATTGGTTGAAAGACACATAATGGTCATGAGGCAGTACTTGAAGCCTTTCCAACCTCGTATAAGCAGGATAATCAGGTCTGCCACTTTATTGGGGGAGCCCTCAGGAACTCTGTGTCACCACTATTCATGATAACATATGGAAGAGAACTTCAGTAGAGAATTATATTTACCAGTCTAGCAGGTTTGGAATTAAATCACTATATGTGCATCCCAGAATCATCACCTCTCTCTATGGCTACTGGCATATTTTTCGTATTTACTCTCATGCAGGATTCTAAGGTAATAAGGGGGTGTGTTCTGATATTCCCACATGAATATAAAAATTTGAAATATTTTTCTCATTAATTAACCAGTTAGCTCTCAGCCTGCACACTATTTTATTAAATTTAATAAACTAAAGAAAACCTTTTTTTTCCCCTTCAGTGTTTGATTATATCAGCATTTATCTCAAGGCTTCTAGTCTCTTGTATAAATGAACATTAAGATTCCTGGATATGTTATATTTTATGTAATATGTAATATTTTAAACCTAGATATCTATTACATTACCTGTTAACAATGTAATCACTAAAAACAGTAAAAATCAGTAGAGATAAAGATTTATAAGAGATGAATTATGATATATTAATAACATCAATTAATACATCAATTATTTCTAATATATTAAGAGAAAGATTACAGTCAATTGAACCATTTCAATGGTTCACAACTGCTGGTTTCTCAGTTTCAGAGACTCAGTTCCACCATTCAGCTTTTTTCAGAATAGCACACAAATTCTTTTATTAATTCTCTTTCTAATGTTTCTTTTTTTAAATATAAATTTATTTATTTAACTTTTTACATTCATTTTCACAAAATTTTAGGTTCCAAATTTTCTCCCCTTTTCTCCCCTCCCCCCATCCCAATACACCAAGCAATCTAATTTCCCCGATCACCAATCTGCCCTCTCTTCTATCATCCCTCCCTTCTCTTGTCCCCATCTTCTCTTTTGTCCTGTAGGGCCAGATGACTTTCTATTCCCCATTAACTGTATTTCTTATTTCCTAGTAGCAACAATAATACTCAACAGTTGTTCCTAAAACTTTGACTTCCAAATTCTCCCTATCCCTCCCTCCCCACCCGTTCCCTTTGGGAAGGCAGGCAATTCAATATAGGACATATCTGTGTAGTTTTGCAAATGACTTCGATAACAGTAGTATTGTGTAAGACTAATTGTATTTCCCTCCCTCCTATTCTGCCCCCCATTGTTTCTCTTCTGTCTTTTGATCCTGTCCCTCCCCAAATGTTGACTTCAAATTGCTCCCTCCTCCCATTGCCCTCCCTTCCATCATCCCCCCCCCACCCTGCTTATCTCCTTCTCCCCCACTTTCCTGTACTATAAGATAGGTTTTCATACCAAAATGAGTGTGCATTTTACTCCTTCCTTTAGTCGAATGTGATGAGGGTAAACTTCGTGTTTTTTTCTCAACTCTCCTCTTTTTCCCTCCACTAAAAAGTCTCCTGCTTGCCTCCTGAATGAGATATAATTTACCCCATTCCATTTCACCCTCTTTCCTCCCACTATATTTCTCTCTCACCATTTACCTTAATTTCTTTTAAACTATGGTCCCATCCTATTCAATTCACTCTGTGCTCTCTGTCTCTGTGTGTGCATGCATGTGTGTATGTGTGTGTGCATGCATGCATGTACATGTGTGTGTGCATGCATGTGCGTATATATCTGTGTGTGGTCCCACCAACTACCCAGATACTGAAATGTTTTAAGAGTTACAAATATTGTCTTTCCATGTAGGAATGTAAACAGTTCACTTTTGGTAAGTCCCTTATATGACTTCTCTTTGCTGTTTACTTTTTCATGCTTCTTCTCATTCTTGTGTTTGAAAGTCAAATTTTCTTTTCAGCTCTGGTCTTTTCATCAAGAATGTTTGAAAGTTCTCTGTTTCATTGAAAGACCATATTTTCCCCTGAAGTATTATACTCAGTTTTGCTGGGTAGGTGATTCCTGGTTTGTTGACTTCTGGAATATCCTATTCCACGCTCTTCAATCCCTTAATGTAGAAGCTGCTAGATCTTATGTTATCCTGGTTGTCTTTCCACAATACTGGAATTGTTTCTTTCTAGCTGCTTGCAATATTTTCTCCTTGACCTGGGAACTCTGGAATTTGGCCACAATGTTCCTAGGAGTTTCTCTTTTTGGATCTCTTTCAGGTGGTGATCGATGGATTCTTTCAATACTTATTTTGCCCTCTGGTTCTAGAATATCAGGGCAGTTTTCCTTGACAATTTCATGAAAGATGATGTCTAGGCTCTTTTTTTGATCATGGCTTTCAGGTAGTCCCATAATTTTTAAATTGTCTCTCCTGCATCTATTTTCCAGGTCAGTTGTTTTTCCCATGAGATATTTCACATTCTCTTCCATTTTTTCATTCTGTTGGTTTTGCTTTATGATTTCTCGGTTTCTTGGAAAGTCATTAGCCTCCATCTGTTCCATTCTAATCTTGAGAGAACTATTTTCTTCAGTGAGCTTTTGAACCTCTTTTTCCATTTGGCTCATTCTGCTTTTGAAAGCATTCTTCTCCTCATTGGCTTTTTGAACCTCTTTTGCCAATTGAGTGAACCTATTTTTCAAGGTGTTATTTTCTTCAGCATTTTTTTGGGTCTCCTTTAGCAAGGTATTGACCCGTTTTTCATGCTTTTCTTTCATCTCTCTCATTTCTCTTCCCAGTTTTTCCTCCACCTGTCTAACTTGATTTTCAAAATCCTTTTTGAACACTTCCATGGCCTGAGCCCACCGGACATCCACCTCAGATGTCTGGGATAGAGAGGCCCCGACCTCCACGTCCTTCCCTGATGGCAAGCATTGTACTTCTTCATCAGAAATGAAGGGAGGAAGGAACATCTCTTCCCCAATAAAGTAGCTCTCTATGGTCTTATTTTGTTTCCTCTTTCTGGGCATTTTCCCAGCCAGTTACTTGACTTCTGAGATTCCTGTCCACCCCCACCTAGATCTGCCCAGCCAGTGCTTGGGGTCTGAGATTCAAATGCTGCTTCCCAGCCTCAGGGCTTTCCATGGCAGGCGCGACTGCTATTCAATGTGAGCTTAAGTTCTGGTGCTCAGGTGGTGGCAGGGCCACCTCCCAGGCTCAGTTCCCTCAGGGGGTTTATGCAGATACGTTCAGTAATGGAGCTCCTGCCTGCTCTGGGAGTCCCAGGCCGCCACTGCCTCTGCTGCTGCCTCTGCCACTGCCTCCTGAGGGGGCCCGAGTCATGGAAACACCCCACTCCCCTCTCGGCCAGCCCAAAAGCCTCTCTCACTGACCTGTAGCGTCTGTGGGTGGAGGGACCTTTGCGGCTGCTGGAGATTCCATCCCTGAAGCCTACTCGGATCTGCTCCTCTGGGGCCACGTGGCCAGGGCAGCACAGGGATGGGCTCCGCTGTCCACAGAGTGACGGACCCCTGGGGACGGCTTTCCAGGGCTCTCTGGAACGGAAATCTCTTCCACTGCATTGGTGCGCGCTTGCTCTGCTCCAGAATTTGTGGGGAGTTCTCTTTACAGGACATTTATGGACTATGGATTCGGAGCTAGCATACATGAGTCTTTCTACACTGCCATCTTGGCTCCTCCCCCTATAATGTTTCTTTACAAGATAAATGGTTATAACAGTCCTCTCAGGAACAAAGTTTCCTTCATCCTCTTTCTCTCTGTAACTTCATGCAGTCTGTCTTTAGTCACAGAAGGAAAATAATTTTTCCAAAACAATACTTAACTGTCTCTCAAGATTCCATCACTTCTTAAAGATACAGTAACAATATCTATAATCTCTGGTGGGGCCCCTATTGAAGCTGCTGTTACACAAATAGCATTCATAACTTTACCTACAAGTGCATTTGCAAAGTAAATTCCTTCTATAAACAAACAAAAAAACCCCTTTATTCCCCCCACAAAAAAAGGCAGGGATTTAAGGGCCTGGCTAATAGATTTTTCTGGTTAAGGCAGGGTTGACCCAAAACGTTCTCCTTTTTGGAGTATGGCATTTGCCCACTTTTAATTTTTTTCCATTTTTTATTATAAACTTACTCTTTAATAAACACAAATATTTCAAGGTAAAAACACCGGGAAAGAGGATTGGATAAGAGACCGAGTTTCTGTTACATAGAATTGTTACTGGGGGCTTTTTTTAAATGTATATTATATTTAATAAGGAAATAACAAAGTTTATCTATTTGTGTTTCTTTTTTCACACATTTCTAATTCTGATAGAACAGTGGATAAGGCAACACTTTACAATCACAAATGATACTTGTGAGAATTCGGGATAGGATTATCCGAAGAATCTAAGCTGGGACTAACTGAATGAAGGATCATAGATCTAGAGCTCGAATAAATCTCTGAGGTCATCCAGGACAGCCCCTTTTTCGTACAGATGAGGAAACCCGTCAGTCAAGGAGCATTTATTAAGAGCCTACTATTCACCAGACACTGTCCTAAGCTCTGGGTCCAGAGAAACCAATACTCAGAAAGGGAAATGGAATTGCCAAGGTCACATAGTAGTAAGCACCAGAAAGAAACAAGATTTGAACCCAGGTTTTCTGACTTCAGATCCAACATCCTTTTCATTGCACCATGTTGGAGAGGGAAAGAGAGAGAGACAGAGAGACAGACAGAAACAGACAGACAAAGAGACACAGAGACAGAGAGGGACAGAGAGACAGAGAGGGACAGAGAAAGACAAACATAGAGACAGAGAAAGAGGGAGGAGAGAGAAAAACAGAGAGAGGGAGAGAGGGAAGGGCAGAAACAGACACAGAGAGACATGGAGAGAGAGAAGAGGAGAGGAAAGGAGGGGAGAATGGGGAGGGGAGGAAAGAAGAGAATGAAGAGAAAGAGGAGAGAGAGTTAGCGTACCCAAATGGGTAGTTAGCATACCCAAAAAGGGTAGTTTTATCAGTGACTACATTCAACCCCTCTAGTCTTACAATTTCTCACTTCTTAGGTTTAAAGTTAAGAGAGTGAGATTGTTGGGGGAGACATAAGAAGGGGGCATGTTGTTTAGGAATAGGATGACCTCATTGCAAAATGGGATCTGGAGTCCAAGGACCCGAGTTTAATCCCACCACTGATGGGATGCCCTTAGGTAAATTTTCTCCCCTCTCTGGGCCTCGGTTTTATTATAGTTCTAAATCTATGATAAATGTTCTGAGCTTTAGTTTCTCCATCTGTAAAATGAGCAGATCTCTAAAGGAGCTTCTAACTCTAGTTCTAGGATGCTCTAGATGGGGAAGCTTCTGTGTTCCTTTTCAACTCTATGATTCTAAGAGCTGGGAGTGACATTTGGAAGTTTTCAAGAGGCAGATTTAGGCCAAACCTCTAGTCTCTTTGAAGGATCTCAAAGTGAGGTGAGCAGTTTCTGAGAAGGATCCAAGCTCTAAAATGGGAAAGCAATTTCAGAGGCATCTCTCCCAGATGAGAAAATTGAAGCAAAGCAACTTGTCTCAGGTCACCGAGGGACAGCTAGGTGGTCCAGTGGATAAAGCACCAGTGCAGGAGTCAGAAGGACCTGAGTTCACTCTCACCTCAGACACTGGACACTCACTAGCTGTGTGACCTTGGGCAAGTCACTTAACCCCAACTGCCTCATCCTGGGTCATCTCCAGTCATCCTGATGAATATCTGGTCACTGGATTCAGATGACTCTGGAGGAGAAATGAGACTGGTGACCTGCACAGCCCTCCCTCACTGAAAACAAAGTCGAATGGAAGTGATGTCATCATTTCTCTGATGGTATGGTCTTCTTTGGCAACAAAGGACGAACACACACACACACACACACACACACACACACACACACACACACACACACCCACATGCCCAGGTCACCTAGGTAGCAAGTGTCAGAAGTAGGATTCGAACCCAGGTTTCTGGATTTCAGAGTCAGTGTTCTTTCTACTGTGCCTCTCTGGGCCTCATGGGCTATCACCAAGCAGAGGCTAGTGACTGCCTGGAGAGAGCATTCTACAAGTGTAGTATGAGTTATATTGAATAACCTCTGACCGAATTCTTTATCTCACTATCTCTGCTGTCTCTGACTATTTCTCTGTGTCTGCCTCTCTCTGTCTCTCTCTCTCTCTGTCTCTCTGTCTCTCTCTCTCTCTGTTTCTGTCTCTTTCTCTCTCTGTGTCTCTCTGTGTGTGTCTCTCTCTCCTCCCACCCTTTTTCAGTGCTGAAGTCACACCATAACCACCTGATGCTCCACAGGACTAAAGGCGGTTCATATCATAACTCCATAGTGATCTGATTATTTTTAAAAGAGATGGCTTCCACCCTTTCATATTTTTGTTCAGCAAATATAGCTGCCTGACCTCCCTCTAGTGGTTTATTTATACAATTCTGCCAAAGTTGATATCTCTGGGATCCTTACAAGGTTCTTGTCTCTGATCAATCCAAGAGGAAAGTAAGGCCTTTTAAGAATACCTTAGAAGCAGAATTGTGGAAAGCTGAAGTGGACCTTAGAGACAGTGTAGTCCAATTGCCTCATTTTATAGTTGAGGAAACTGAGGCACAGAGAGGTAGTATGATGTGTGATAAAAATACTATTCTTAATGGCAGAAGATATGAACCCTCCTGCCCCTCCTTCATTCATCTGTTTTCTTTCCTTAATAAGCAGAGTGGACACTATGGAATCTTTAATGACCAAACAATTCGGAGGACCTTAGGGTACATCATTCAGAACAGTGGTCTCCTCACACAGACTGCAGATGTGGATATGAAAGGGGCACAGACCCCAAAGTGCAAGCTACTTTTTGACCCCCTAATATGAATTAATTTTCATATTTATAGGAGCTGCAAAGTACTTCACACATATCTTTTGAGATTCACAACAACCTATGTGGTAGATACCTTTATTATCCCCTTTTTACACACAAAGAAACTGAGGCCCAAGGAGATTCAGTGACTTGCCCAGGGTGGCAGAGCCAGTAAGTGCCAGAGGTAGGATTTGCACCTGGGACTCCTGATCCCAAGTCCAGCAAGGAAAGGAGAAGGGGCTAGGGTTGGGGGAGAGCATTCAGTAGACAACCCATTTGGCTTGGTTTGGTGTCATTGAGGTTTCACTGTGTTGTGATTGAATGACACGTTTTCAGCTGTCGCAGCCGCAGCGTCTGATGTCCTCATCCTGCAATGGTCTCTGCGTCTCCAAAGCCTTTTTCTCTCTAGCTCTGGAGATCGTGCACATTGGCCTAAAAGCCTTCTTGCTTCCAATTTAGACAGTATAAATATGATGCTGGACTTCTTTGGGCTTAACGGTTTCACTGTGCAGATGTTTCTTGAAAGCCTTTTCAATTCAAATAGGGTTTTTAAAAAAAAAATAAAATTTATATGAGTCTGGCTGCTGGCCAGAAAAAATACCATTTGGTTTTGCATTGAACGGCCAAATTGTAGTCCACTTCCCCAGCCCCCACCTCCAGGGACCTGGGAGAGTTAGAGATGCCATGGCGCCATCTTGTGGTCAGCCACCAGAGACACAACAAGAACTGGAGAGTGGCATTACTGAAAAGGGAATGGGGAGATGGGATAAGGATGAGTCACTGGACCACAGATATTTCTACATTGCCTTTGTTTGCTTTTTATTTACTGTTGAAATAACTCCGGGTTTCCAGGTTGTTTTTGTTTTAGGGAAGAAAATTAAACTCTGACCCACTGGATGATAAACAACCTGTGTTCTGGGAAGAAAGCAGAGGACGTGACTTTCGGTTGGTATTTTTCTTTGTTTGTTTGACCACTATTAAAAATATCATTGTTACACAACTTGGAACAGTAAATCTCTCAACTCTTGGGAGAAATATGGAAACCTCATGTCTAGAGGGGGCGTTCAAAAAATCGGTCATCTTCAACTCCTCTGGGCATCTCTCTAGCCCCAGAGATTTCAGAAAACAATGGGGAACTTTACATGATTGATTTTTCTTCCAGGCTCTCAAGTAAAAAAGAACTAAATCACATAATCTTGTTCTTCTTAACTTCTGCCCTCAACCATCCAAATATGGGAACAATCTTTCATATTCATGATTTCAAACAATAAATGGTGTTCTTTGTACTTACATATGAACTGGTACAGCACCTAGAGCTTCATCCCACTGAAATAAAATTTAGCCACACTTCCTCCCTGGTGGCCCTGATGTCTGCTAGTCCATACCCCCATCATCATTCTTGTCTCATCCAGGATCAAGGCTTACTAACACAATTCTGCCTCCACCAACCCTCTCTCCAGCCCACCTTCTGCTGTCTTTGGGACCTCTGCTTTCTTTTGCAGATTAGGAAAGTCAGAAAGATGGACCACTTCTACCCCCAACATGTGACTCTAAATGGCTTGCTAAAAACCCTTCCTGCTCTGCAATAAAGGTGCTACCAGCACAGCATAGGCCAAAGAGGGGAACTTTGAGGCTTGTCATGCTCCCTGACTCTACCCTGATCACTCCTGTAGTACTGGACTCCCTAAGAGCAGATTCTTGGTGTCTCCCTGAGGTCTCTTTGTCTCAACTCCCACCATCCTTGCTTGAGAAATCAGAATTCCTACTTGCAACTCTTTCTTTCAAAACATCAATTTAAAAGCCTTTGCCTCTTGAAGAGACATCAGACTTAAAAATCAATGTAGGTGTAGGGGTCTAGGTGCACCACTAAGTCATGAAGGCCCTTTTCCAGAATGAAGCTATGCCAAAACCAGTTGCTAATCAAAGGCATAGCAGATAGAGTGCTAGACCTGAATTCAAGAAGACCTGAGTTCAAATCTGGCCTCAGATACTTTTTAATTATATGACCCTGAGCAGTCACTTAGCTTCTGTTTATCTCAGTTTTCATATCTGTAAAAAAGGGATGATAATAATACCTTTCCATGTTGTGAGGATAAAACTAGATAAAGCTTATTATTAGATATTAGATAATTAGATAATATTTATATAATTATATAGATGTTTACATAATTATGTGTTTATAAAATGCTTTGCCAATCTTAAATCATTGTATAGATATAACAATGTCTATCTTGGCACCCCACTGATAGACTGGAATGGGGAGACATTTGAGGCAGGGGGACTAACCAGCAAACTACTGCATGAGGTGATCCTATACCAGGTCCTGTACCAGGATGGGGGACATGACTGGAGGGAAGTGTATGGGTGTGGACAAGGATGGAATATGAGAGATGTTATGAGGATACACCATCAACAAGATTTGACAATTGATTGGACATGGAGGAAGGGGTGGCAGTGCAAGAGAATTCACAGGCTGAGGATGACAAGTAGGTTGCATGACTGGGAGAAGGATGGTACCTTCAACAATAGTAGGAAAGTTAAGAAGAAGGGACACCCTGGGAAGAAAGGTGATGAGTTCAGTTTCAGACAGGTTGAGCTTGAGATGATAGGTAATTGGAGAAGCAAGAGCTCAATATTGAATCCATAAGAACTGACAATATGACTAAATGAAACCCTCTAGGATTAGGAGAAGGTGCTGCCCTACGTTGTTAGAGATTCCTCACCCAAGAGTTCCCCATAGCAATAAAATCATAGGGCAAGTCCTTACCCCCAGATTACACATATCTGTTACTGTCTATATTGTCTCTCCTGATAGCATGTAAGCTCCTTGAGGTCAATGTTTCTGTCTTTATATGCCCCAGACTCTGACACATTCTAGTAATTGAAGAAAAGCTTGTTGATCGACTCATTGATGATGATGACTGATGGTAGTGAAAGGCAGATATGGATAAAAAGCCAGATTTTACTACAGGAAGTCCCACCTTCAACATCTGCCTGTGATGCATATTGGCTGTGTGACCCTGGGCAAGTCATATACCCTCTCATTGTCCTTTAGTAGTTCTGGAAGACTATAAGCAGTGGAACATCCAGGATCTGCATTGTCAGGGTAGTTATCTCACTGGGAGTTCCCTATCCCAATGAAATCACATCTTTAATAATAATGGCAATAATCATTAATAATAACAACAGGCATTTCTATAGCACTTTAGTGTTTGCAGTTCTTTGTAGACGTGAGCTCAGTTGATTAGAGATCTGGGTCCTGCACAGCTAAGTCTTGTCCTCATCTTTCATTATGATTTCTCAAATCACTATAACATCCTAACAGAAAAAAAAACCCCACAAAATAACAAGGAGATGAGAAGCCAAGTTGAAATTTTCCCTTGAGGTGACATCAGGGCATTGTCATTCCAAATGGAGGCAAGGTCTTGGAAGAATGGCTAATGTTTCAATCTGTCCAAATATTCCAAGTCACACTGTTAGAACACAACCTTCTGGGAACAATTCTATTTATTAAACTCCTATGTGCAGGCACTATGGATATCAGGACAAAAAAATGGCAAATCCAAACAGTTCCAGCCTTCATGGAGTTTACATTCCACTGAATAAGTACTTTATCTCATGACTAAGTGTGATGTTGAAGGAGAGGAAAAAATGAGCCTGTCTTTTTTTTTGCCAAAGTGGGAAATTATGGGTGTGGACTATTATATGTGTGTATACATACATACATACATATATATATATATATTTGCTTTGCTTAATTTGTTATTTTCTTTTGCTGAACAGCTTGTTTTGTACTTTTTCTTTTTTTTCCTTTTTATAGGAAGGTTCAGAAGGCCTTTTTATAAGGGATGGCTTTCTTGGTGGGTGTAAGAAAGGACTACATTAGAAAATCAAGGCAATATAAAAACAAAAGATAGAAACGTTTTTTAAAGGAAAAAAAAGTAATACTGGATTTGGAGTCTAAGAATTTGGGTTGGTTCTGAATTTAAGTAAGTCACCTGACCTCTCCCAACCTCCATTTCTTCATTTACAAAATGAGGGGATTTAATTAGATGACTTCTTTCCCCAAACTACCTTTTACTTATTTTAAATTCATCCATATTCTTTGTTACTGTCACTGTTTTTCAGTTATATTTGATTCTCTGTGACTCCATTTGGGATTTTCTTGTCAAAGATACTGGAATGTTTTGCCATTTTCTTTTTCAGCTTATTTGGCAGATGAGGAAACTGAGCCAAATAGGGGTAAGTAACTTGCCCAGGGTCACACATTAGTAAGTGTCTGAAGCTGGATTTGAACTCATGAAGGTGGGTCTTCCTGACTCCAGGCCCAGGGCTCTAGGTGTTATGGCACCATCTAGCTGCCCTATATTTTTTTTATCTCCCCTTCCAAAGAGAATGTAAAGTCCCTGATCATAAGGACTAAGTTTGCCTTTGTGTTCATCCCACTGCAAAGCACAGTGCTTGGTGTTCAGTTAACAGTTACAAACTGCTCATTGGTTGATTTCTAGAATCCCTTTCAGCTCTAAATCTATGATCTTGCGATCCTAAAAATGAGGTTGGACAAGATGGTATTCAAGGTCCCTTCTGCTTCTAATTAGTAGAAGATAGTATAGTACAGGCAACTAGGAGAGTAGTGGCTAGAGCAGAACCGGGCCTGGAGTCAGAAAGACATTAGCTCAAACCCAGCCTCACTCACCAGCTGTGTCACCCTGGGCAAGTCATATAACCTCAGTTTCCTCATCTGTAAAATGCAGATCATAATAGCTCCTATCACACAGGGTTGTTGGGAAGGTCAACTGAGATGATAATGATGAAGCACTTCGCACAGTGCCTGGGCACATTGTAAATGCTATATAAGTGTTGGTTCTTATTACTAAGTCTTTATGCCAACAAGACATTGAAAGCAAAGTCTGCCCTATGTCTGTGCTATATCTTTGGCCATTGTCAAAATGACCTTGACTTAAAAAGAGACTGAATTAGAGGAAAGAGAAGTCAAACTAACAGTTGGGAGAATGGAGCAAAAGCTGTGTTCAAAATCCTGCCCAGCTCCCTCCCTATCCCCATCCCATCCTCATTTCTCTCAATGGAGACTCAGTACACTTCTCTAATACCATTTGTATCTGCTTTTGGCTTGGTTGGTGCAGACTGATAGCCAACTCTTGGAACTCAGTCATGGCATGTTCCCCATGAAGGGAAAGACCCTGTTAATGGGAGACTTTGGATTATGTGATCCTCATGTAATAGGACTGTGACATGCTTTTATCTCAAGGACTTCAGTCACACTGAAATGAACACTGTGCCGATACACTCTGGGCCTTCCCCAAAACATTACACTGAATTCTGTCCCTGATGGCACAGACTATTCTTTGGCCTATATCAGAGATATGTTGTTGATTTTTCTCTTGGCCAAAGGAGCTCTCCGTGTCCTCTGAGAGAGCAGGAAATGTGGTGCCAAGAAGAAGAATTTTATTTGTAAAGATAAGACCCCAAATTTCCCTGACTTCAGGTTAAAAGGGAGAGTATCTGTAGATTGGCATTTTTAAGGCAGTTTTTAAGGCATTTACTGAATGTAAATGGATCATGAAGCACAGGAGAAATGAGTTCTGCTAATGTTTACAGTCTGGTAAGATGCCTTTGCCTGCTCTCCAAGTGAGCCTGTTCTCTGATTTTCTGAAAATCTTTAATTCAATAGAGAAATATGCTCTGTGCTTGGACGATGATGATGGATCATTAGTGTGGCTCAGGGTAAAAACCAAGATTTCAATCTCACTTCAAACCCTCATGAGCTTTCTGATCAGGGGAAAATGCCTTCACCTCTCAGCATCAATTTCCCCATCTTTTAATGAGAGATAAAAATACCTGCAGTCTTGAACCCTTTGATACCCTGTTGAGTATCCCATGAGCAAATCAGATGTCACAGCTGTGACCAACAGGTGTCACCATGGAGCAGGGTTGAATGGATACACACTTTTACTCTCACGTTCAAACAGGAAAATGGGGAGGGGCTTGATTCTTCTCTCCTTCCATTAGGGAGCTCATCATCTGTCAGCTTCCTTTTGGTACCTGATTCCATTTATCCTCTTTTGTGATGAAGATAAAACCAATTTCCCATTAGTATACCTAGCCTTTTTTCACTTCATTTTTCTTGTTTTTTTTTCAATATGGCTAATATGGAAATATGTTTTGCATGACTTCACATGTATAATTGATATATTGTTTGCCTTCTCAATGGTAAGAGAAGGACAGAAAGAAGGGACAGAATTAGGGATAAATTTTCTAAAATTTTTGAAAATGAAGTCTTTAAAAAAACTACTATTAATATGCTTATTAACGATGATGGTATGTATGCTAATATAACTTACAGTTATTACACATGATCAAGCTTTGGTCATTATTCATTCATTTTGTTGTTTTTCAGTAACTCCTCATGACCCCATTTGGGGTTTTCTTGACAAAGATACTGGAATGGTTTGCCATTTCCTTCTTTAACTCATTTGAAAGATGAGGAAACTGAGGCAAATTAGGGTTAAGTGACTTGCCCAGGGTCACACAGCTATTAAGTATCTGAGGCCAGATTTAACTCAGAAAGACTCTGACTTCAGTCCCAGCTCTCTATGCACTGAGCCACCTAGCTACCAACAAAACTTTACTGATATTCAAGAATAAAAACATCGAACCCTATAAGAACAAACCACCAGACTGATTCCTAAAGGTACCAATAAGTAGGTCTTATACTGGTGTTTATGACATAGTTTCCTCCATGCACACGTGGAGCTCTTGTGTCTGCCCTCCAAGGTGGCACTCTGGTAAGTCTCTCCATCTTTCAGCACAGAATGCTTATATTTCTAAGTATGTCAAACAAAAAAAGTCTATTTCAGTCAAGACCAAAGGGTAGACTGATGGTTTAGGCCTCAGATGGGTTTTTATGATTCTGGATAAGGATGTTTACAAGTTACATCCAAGTTCTGATCAGTGATCAATTATCTAAGTTTATGATGAAAGGAAAGTATCATCCAATCAAAACTTTAGTTTCCTAGTGTCATTGGCAAATTATCAGTTATTTACCAAATTTAGGGGGACATGTCATTAGTAGTCACTTATCACATGTGAGAAACTGTCATTGGCCCTTCATTTTCAAAGAGGACCCTTAACATCATTATGTGATGTCTTGACTTGTGCGTGAATTGGATTTAAGTGAGACACAGTGGCATAAAGTTGAGATCCTCACTCTCTCTTGCAGAGTCATCCAAGTCCAGAGGAATAATTTGCCAAACTATGACATTCAAGGACTTACCTTGTTACAGAAAAATGACTTGCATAACAACTACTTACACACAAAATGGAGGCTTAAAACAAGTCAGTTGCTTGTCCCAAGTTAACATAGTTAACTCTCCCATTGGAGACTGGATTTTTGCCCTAACTCTTGCTCAGTCCAGAAAAGATAATTCCAAAACTCCCAGTCTGGTAGTATTCCACTCCTCAGGTTCAAAACCAACAAAAGACCAGTCTCTCTCAGGGAAGGAATAGAGTACCTTCTCTCTGGTACCACACACCCCAGATTTCCTTGTGAGGACTCAGCCGACCCTTTAGCAATGACATGGGGTTGTCCAAGACCCTTCCAAATACTCAGAAATCTGAAGTGCTTCGTAAACCTTTAAGCATTAAAGATCATTAAAATATAGGAAGGACTTTGTGAACTTCTAAGTGTCATATAAAGATCAGCTTTTATTGTTACCCGAAAACTAGACTTGTAGAATCATTTCTAAATTCATAGATGCTTTATGAAGAAACTCAGGGGACATCCAACGGACCATTTTGCAGAGAAGGAAGGTGAGGGCCACAGAAGTGAGCTGACTTTAATCAGATTACTCAGAGAATTAGGAGAGGACCTGGTATTAACTTCTAGATTTCCTGAGTCTTTTCAATGCTCTTTCCACTACGCTGCAGATGCTTCTCCCACCAAGACAAGGCTTGAAGGTGGCCTCTGCCTGTGAAACATCTGGGTAAGCACATTCTACAAGAAATCACCTGCCCTCGACTTGCAAATGGATAGGAGATCATGTGAGTATAGTGTGAGGACATGTTTCAGAAAAGCCCTATCCCGGCCCAACAAGGTTCCGAGGAGGGACTTCATGATAAAACCCCTCTCCTAGTTTGGGTTACCAACTGTTCAGAAACTTCAGCATTGTAGCAAGCTTCTAGAGCACTGAGAGAATGAGTGACTTGCCAAGGTCACACAGCCAGTGGATATCAAAGGTAGGGTTTGAACTCAGATTCTACTGATTCCAAGGCTGGCTCTTTATCTCCTATTCAATGACACCTTTCTCATAGGGTACTCTCCCTTATTTTATCATTGTCTGTTTGTGACCCACTCTCACCCCCATTCCTTCTAATAGAGTATACATGTATAAAAAAGCACACGTCATTCTTTTGTATCTTTGTATCATGGTCCATCAGTGGCTCTCAGTAAATTACTATGCTCTAAAGACCTCTTCTGATCCCTTACCCCAAGAGGTAGGAGTGACCTTGGGCTCTCAAATTCTAGCAACTCCTAGAAAGTTCTTGAGTCTAGTCCTAGCCATGAACTGACTCCGTAGATAGTGCCTTTCTAAATCATTGGGTTGGACAAAGAGGGGTGAATTTTTTGACCACTCATCACAAAGTCTGTCTACTGAAGCATAGAGACTTGAAGAGACCAACCACACCATGAAAAAAATGAATTCTTGAACTATTGAGGTATTGGTTATTTTCTCCCCAGGGTAGCTGGATGGTGCAGTGGATAAAGCACCAGGGAAGGAGTTAGGAGGACCTGAGTTCAAATCTCACCTCAGACACTTCACACTCACTAGCTGTGTGACGTTGGGCAAGTAACAACCCCAATTGCCTTATCCTGGGTCATCTCCAGTCATCCTGAGGAATATCTGGTCACTGGATTCAGAGGGCTCTGGAGGAGAAGTGAGACTGGTGACCTGCACAGCCGTCCTTCACTCAAAACAAAGTCAAGTGCAAGTCATGTCATTATTTCTCTGATGGCATGGTCTTCTTGGGCAACGAAGGACAAACACACACACACACACACACACACACACACACACACACACACATTTTCTCCCCGAGAAGATTGAAATCTCTGCAAAGGCAAAGGCTGTATCAGACTCTTGTAGCCCTCATGGGACCAAGCACAACACTGGGTCCATAGGAAACGTTCAACAAGTACCTGTTGAACTGAACTCAGTATCTCAGATGATTACAGATTGGTTACATTTGGCACTGGTTGAGACCAAAATGTGCATTAATGACTATTCATATTCTCAGAATACCTTCCATTCAAAGATGCATGATCCTAACAAAAGATAGCTTTCTGAATGGAACGAAGGTAGTGAAAACATCAAACCAAACAACAGCATGGATTACGCTCTTTTGTTTTTTCATGCACAGTTCTGTAGTAGAGTCTGTGAGGAGACATTGACACTGGGAAAGGTTGATTCCTCATCTCAAGGAGCTACAATGGACTCAGGGCCAAGGTGAGGTTAGAGAGAATTAGTGACCCTTCCTCTGAAAGGATCTGTTCTCATTAAATCAAAGGAAATTTGATTCATCTTTAACAATGACCCAAAAAAGTAAGAAAACCTTTCAGGCTGGTCAACTTGTGCCCCATTTCATTCTTGTTTCTTTTTTGCTTTTCAAGATCCAGAAGTTTTCACAAAAGCTCTACTATGTGTCAAGCAATCGAGAAGTAATGGAGATGATGCAAAAACAAAAATATCAATAGTATGTATTTTTTTATAAATCAGTTAATCAACATAAATTAGTGATGCGCCTACTATATGCAAGGCTCTGTGCCAGGTACTGAGTTCTGTGACCCAAAGAACTTCTTCTTGTTGTTCTTCTTGTAAATGAATGAATGAAAGATAGATAGATAGATAGATAGATAGATAGATAGATAGATAGATAGATAGATAGATAGATAGATGGTTGGATAGATGGATAGATGACAGAATAGATAGACAGACCGACGGACGGACAGACAGATAGATAGAAAGATACTTAGAGAGATAGATAGATACACACATACATACATACATAGATCTAAACTATGAATGCAGAGTAAATACAAAATTTTAACACTTTTTTCTTTGTTCAGAGACACCCATTGTTACAGCACATCTCAAATTGACAATCAACATGACGTTAGCTCACATATCTGAGTCCAGGATGGGTCCATGAGCAAAGCAGTGGACATATAAGCACCCTTGGAGTCAAGAAGGCTTGACTTCACATTCTCTCTCTGAAACATAGAAATTGTGTGAGCCTGGTCTGATCACTTAAACTGTGAATACTTCAGGAAGCTAAGACAGTATGTTACCATCGGTTATAGTGGCAGAGCTGTCTCCTGCTACACAACTCATAAATCTGAACCAAAGAACAAAAGTAAACACATCTCTTAGATGTATCTCTCTCATTATGTAATGTAACCCTCTCCTGACAGGCAGCTAGCCTTGAATCCAAGGACACTTTTTGAAGCATTGTGGACCACTTACCACCATCATCATCATCAACATCACAAAATTTAGAGCTGGGAGGAACTTGGAGAATAGAAATCCAGGATTTAGAGCTAGTAAGGACCTTAGAGACATCAACCTGGGCTGATTTTGTTTTAGAAATCTGGAAAGAGGCCAAAAAACTCAGTTCAGACAATCTACCTTTTGCACAGGACTGTTGGGAGGCACTTAGTAGGTGCTTAATGAAGATTTGTCAATTAATGAGATAACAGAAGTGCCTTGGAAATCATGAAGCATTCACTGGGGCTACCTCTTCATCTCTCCCCATCACCAATACCTTAAGCACTTTCAGGGGTGGCCTGGAGTCAACTCTTACCAAAGCCAATTGTTAAATTTTCAATGTGACCATTTACACCTGAAAAAACAAAAATGCCACAAACTGAAGCTTGACTTCTTGTTTTGTTGATTGTCTAGACTTAAGAAAGTCATGGAGAAAATGTTAAGAATGCATATTCAACTTAAAAGTGTCACAAGCATATTTTCTCCCAAGAGCTGCTTGTCAAACATTTCTTAGCACTCGCCTGACTTATATCCTATTTTGTGCTATAGTTAAACGCAGTCTGTGCATCAAGTTGAATCCCATCCCTGATCTGTCTTGTGGTCATCTAAGCTTCCTGGGTCTTAATTAAATGGGGGGATTGGACTAGGTCGGGGGTCCCTTCCACTTCTAGATCCTAGAACTAAGGGCTTTTCTCTCCTTTCTCCTTCCTCAGACACTCCCGATATGCACTCCTTAATTACAAATTGGTTAATGCCCACATCTACTGACTCCTGTCTTTTCCTTTTTCTCCTTTCTGTCATTCTAGTATTGTTTTCCAGGAATAAAATTAGATAAAAATCTCATTTAAAAGAGAAAGAAACTGAGGCTTAAAGAAAGTGATTTCTTTCTAGTCTCCTGGAGCAAATCTGGTGTCATTTCCTCAACACCATGCTGACCCACTAATAATCCATTTTGAAGAACTTCACAATTTATCATATCCTGTTATAAGTTGTGGATATTCACACAAGATATGCATACATAATAAATGAATTTCTTTTGATTTCAGCATGATACAATGGATTCTCTGTAAGATTTGAAGTCAGAGGACCTACTTTGAAATTTTGTCTTTTGGTCATTACCAATGGAACCCTGGACAAATCACTGGTCATCTTCTCTGGGCCTGAGAGGCTTGTACTAGAAGGCCTGAGATTCTTTCCAGTTACAAATCTATGATCCGATAGTGAGAGGTGAGGGATGGAAACTGAGCAAAGGAACAATCCTAGTCTACCTCCAAATGTGTATGGTGCCTCAAAAGGCTGAGAATTCCCTACGACCAATCTGATGCATGGTGGATGACTGAGGGGGTACATTCTCTAACTAATCCATACAGCTTAAACCTGCACTAATCACTTGGGGGCAAATAGAAGAATGCCCTATTTCTACTGATCCCAAGGCAAAGGTAGCTGGATAATTAAGTTTCTTTAAACAACATTCAGCTTTGCTGACATTTCATTTTCAAAAAGCAGCTGTTGGCCAAATATAGTTATTGTTTATCTACTCCCTGGAAAGCTGTTTTTAAGAACCCTTCTTCTGGTAAAAAATGTTGCATCACATAATTGGAGATAACAGGAAAAGTAGGAGTTGTTATTTGTATTTAAATAAACATCTGCTAGGAAAGTCCAATTTTTTCCTCTGCTTCTGAGTAAGCCTTTCATTTTTTGCCATGAGGCACGTCGAATTATTGGTGTGTTTATTCTGTGCCTTTCTGCTGTGCTATAAAATATTCCAAAACGTTGCCACAACACAAGAGAGCTTTCTCGTGAAGAAAGAATAAAAGGTGAGGTTGGCCTTCCTCCTTTTTTTCCACTCACTACACATGTATTTGACATTTCTACGCCATAGACATTATGGATATGTGATATCAGCTGTAATCGTATGCTCTTTATTATACAGTAGCATACTTTTAATTAAATTGCAGTTGGTTAGAGTGTTTTAGAATACAGCCGCCTAAAAATATCTGAGGCATCTGAGGAAAACCACAAGGTTATCATTTAGAAGGAGGGGAGCTAAGAAATGTTCTCCATCTTTCATCTAACATTCCAAATGCAAGAATTCATAAACTCACTGGTCTGTATTTTTGTTTTTTGGTTCTTGTTCCATTTTAACTCTTAGAGTCTCTAGTAACTCAAGGAAGACAATATCCTAGGGAAGTGTAGATAAGGACCACTCTATAGCAACTGGAATGAGTACTCCCTGATTAATTTATCTTGCCCATTTTCAGTTCCTTCATGTGGTGGTAAATGACTCCAAATACGTGATTATGCGATAACCAAAGTGTCTGGAAGAGAGAGGGGTAAAGGAAACCCATACACAAGACATAGATGCCAAAAAAAAAGATGCATTAAGAAACATTCTTCCCAGCCAACTGGAGATGGTTGGGTGCTGTAGGCTTCCAAATCTGCATCCAGATTGGGGTGATTATATGGACAGTTCCCTACACTGGGGTGATATGTCAGCTCCACTAGTGAATTGCCAGATTTTCCTTTTTTATACATGAAAAAGTCCCATCTCTCATGTGTAGCAGAGATATACTCTTCTTTCCAGGGCTTCCAGAGTGATGGGTGGGGAATTAGGTGTTCTTTCTCACCTTTGTTTCCAGATATACACTTGGAGATCTTCACATACAGTTACTGGTTGGAAGAATGAAAAACATATACTGTAATGTTTCTTTATTACTCAAGTTTCACTAGTGAGTGATAGAGAGGGTCTGATTTAAAATGCCAGGTATTAATGGGGTCATTATGAGGGGAACTGGGAGGTATAAAAGATGGTGGTCTCTGGAGATTTAGTCCAGAGTGCACAGTTCCAGGTGGGGAGGAGGAGGGAGCATGGGAGTCAAGCGAGATTTATAATATCTGCAGCATCAAATACTTACAGAGTGGGAAATTAATCATTTAATTGACTGTGAGGCCAGTCACAAACTGGAGAAAGAAAGGCAAGAGACCAAAGAAGAAATCAGGCATAATTGAGATGCAAACTCAGAATGCAGCAAGCTGGTTTTGATCGTTTCACCCCTAAACCATCCAATTATTGCGTTCAGTCAATGTTTCCAAGCTGCCAATCAGAATCAGACCAAAAGGCGGAAAGCTACAGTGGATTGCCGTAACTCAACATTGAAGCACAGGCTTGGCACTTCTACAGACATTGTGGGCACTCCCACAGGCAGAGCAGCAGGGATTTGTAATCAAAGAACCTGAGTTCAAATTCTAACTCCACACCTTGACCCCTGGGCTCTTCTGGGAAAGTCACTTAAACGTTCTGGACCTCAGCTTCCCCCTCTGTCAAAGGAGGGGATTCAACTAAATAATAACCCTGAAGAATTCTTCTGACTCTAAAGATATGATCTTAAGATAGCTGTGTTGTCTTGGGGAAGTCACTTAAAACTGAGCCCAAGACTTAGACATCAGTAAAATGAGTATACTATTTCATAAGGATTTTGTGGTTGTCATTTTTCAGTAGTGACTGACTCTTCATAAGCCATTTGGGATGTTTTTGGCAAAGATACTGGGAGTGGTTTGCCATTTCCTTCTCCAGCTCATTTGACAGATGGGGAAAATGAGGAAAACAGGGTTAAATGACTTCCCGGGGCCCATAATCCTATTAGATATCTGACACCAGATTAGAACTCAGGAAGACTCATCTTCCAGACTCCAGAACCACAGATTTATCCACTGCCCCACCTAGCCACCCATTTCATAAGGTAGTAAGTATCAAATGAGTGTTTTCATGAACTATGGAAGAAAGGGTATTATCAAATATCAACTCCTCCACAAGGCTAATCTCTTCAGCTAGACATTATAAAGTCTGAGTAACTTTCTCCATAGGTCTGAGGCTATGTTAAAGGTGATGTTTCATACATCTCTTATCTTGCTGATCTATTAGCCTGCGAGCTCCCTGAATTTAAAGAGAAACTACTTATTTCCCTAAGCAACCAACAAAAAAGCAGGCCTTTAAATTTACTTCTTCTGTCTATTCCCATACTTAGCATGGCCAACTGGAGAAGGTGATGAGCCTAAGGTCCACACTCAGTATTAGGCTAAATCAGCAAGAGCATTTGGCCAGCAAGGGCAGTTTCTAATCCCTGACACTCCACTCCATCATCATCACTCCATCTGATTCCAAGTGGCAGGACAAACCTTCAATTTTCCAGAATTTTTGGAGCCAAGCCACCACTGTCAACAAATATTTGATCATTCAAAATCTAAAACCCTGAGCTTTTGTGATTCTAGTTGTGTCTTTGGACAACTCACTTGACCTCTCTAAGGGATACAGACTGTCATTCCTTCTTTCTCAAAATCATACCTATTTAAATATATTTAGTCTGAGGGATTTTTTCAAGAGGGATCTCTGGAGCTCCCTCAAGCTCCAACATCTTATGGTTTTGATTACAAAAAAGAAAACTGCAGCCAAAACGGGGAGAAAATGTGTAATATGCACTAATAGAAGTAATTTTAGGACTGTTCACTGTTGAATTAACCATATCCCTGCTTCCCTCCATTAGTAGGGATAATAGAACATGAAATAAATATAATTGTTTTTATGGACCCAGCTCATTGGCTTTTTGTTTGGAGAGTGCTGAAGAAAATTAAATTTTGTGTTCATATTAAAAAGGACAGCTTTTCTAGTACAAAAAATAGAGAAGGGAATTTTATGTTATATGTGTAATCACACACATACATGCATGATTACACGCACATATATTTTTAAATCTGTATATCTGTCTGTGTGTGTGTGTGTATTTGTGTATGCAAGCCAGGTGCCAGATCCCAAAATAGTACACACTGCTAATGAAGCCAAAAGGAGAAAACCCTGGTCTTGTTTCAGTCCTGTGCACTTTCCTCTACCTCACTTAAGTTCTATTACTTAATTCATTAAAATAGCTATTGACACTCTGCAAAAATGAGGTTATTAATGCCTAAGGATACTTGTAAGTAAAAGATCTTCAAACATTCTCCACTTCCATTAACATATTATTAGCTTAATAGAAAATGATGGCTTGGCACAAGGATCTTGTTACATATGTAAGAACTGCCATAAATGATGCCCACAATCTTTCAGCTATAACGTTCTACAGACTTTTTTAATCATAGACAATGGATACCATATCCAAACACGCCATTCAAATGTTCATTACACTTCTATAATAAAAATGGTCATAAAAGGTCCATTAAGCACTGCTATTTAAATTACACAGACACAATAGTGTCCATTAAAGGGATCATAACAAGCTGCTGACAAAGCAGTTCAGGGTGCAAAGAAAAGCTTTGTTGATGCCCAAAGGGCTGGAAAACCTTTTGACCTAGCAACACCACTACTAGTTGGTATCCCAAAAGATTAAAAAAAAAGAAAAGGACTTAAATGTACAAAAATATTTATAGCAGCTCTTTCTTGGCATTAAAGAATTCGAAATTGAGGGGACACCCATCAACTAGGGAATGGCTGAACAAACTGTGATATGTGATTATGATGGAATAGTATTGCGCTATAAGAAATGATGAGCAGGATGCTTTCAAAAAATCCTGGAAACACTTACATGAGTTGATGCAAAGTGAAATGTTCTACGTACAAAGCAAAAGCAGTATTATAGGATGATCAGCTGTGAATGACTGTATTGCTATCCTCAGCAATACAGAGAATTCTGAAGGACTTATGATGAAAATGCCATCCATCCCCAGAGAAAAAACTAATGGTGCCTGAATACAGATTGGAGAATACTTTATTTTTCTTAAGGGTTTTTTTTTGGTCTATGTTTTCTTTTACATGACTACACATATATAATCTATATTGAATTGCTTGCCTTTTCAATGGGTGGGGAGAGATGAGGAGGGAGAGAATTTGGAACTCAGTTTTTAAAAAATGAATGTTAAAAATTGTTTTTACATATAACTGGGGAAAAATAAAATGCCAAAATTTTTCAAAGACATTAAAAAAGAGGAAGTTGCCCAACAGTCTAGGGTCAGTCTGAGTATGACCAAAAAGAAGACCAAGACTATAGTTCCAAATGAATGGTTAGGAAAACAATGTGGCTCAATGAAAAGACCATTTAAACTGGGAGTCAGAAAATGGGTTTTAAACACAGCCCTGCCACCCACTAATTTTGTGACCTTATACTGAATGGAATGAAACAAATAGAAATAAAGGCAACATTCGTGTAGCATTCAAAAATTCACATGAACACCAGATGGGAGAGAGCAAAAACCCCCAAAAACATTAATCAAGGATAGCATAGCTTTAAAAGCTGATGCCACCTGAGGTTTCATCGGGAGGTATATGAATGCCCAGAATGACGGAGGTAATAATTTTGCTGTTATCCATTGCTCTGGTCTGTCTGTTGGACAGCTGGGTCCAATTCAGGTCATCATATTTTAGGAAGATCAATAGCCAGCTGAAGTGGATAGCTAGATAGGTGGGTACTGGATATCATACCATTCAAGGCTTGATTGAAGGAAATGGGCAGTATTTAGCCTACAAGTATTATTTGCTGTTGGACCCCAAAGGGCAGAAAAATTGGTGGATATTAGTCAGCAACAGGATTTCATAAGATCAGACCAACACCTTGAAAGGAGTTTAGATAGGATGCAGTCTAACTATACAATTAAGAAACTAAAGGCCAGAGAGAACAAAGCACATCATCTAACAGGTGGCTCTTAAGCCAAGATTTAAACTCAGCTCTTTGGAGGATCTAAATTCAGTGGTTTATAATCAATTTCCTAACAATTACAATTGTTGAAAATAATGACTTTTCAGGAACATCATAACGGGGATTCCTGCTGTACAAACTTTTTGTGGTCACTCACTCTCCTGGAATTGTTAGGTGTGGAAGCACAGAAATCAAGGAAAATGACTCCTACAGAAGAGAAGAAATGGCTGCTGAGAAAATAGTGGAGGAATATTTTAGGTTTATTCCTTATCTTCTAGGACCAATTTTTAAAATGCATAGTTTAAAAACAGTTGCTTCACTATTATGCAATCAACAAAGCAGCGGAAGCATTTCCTGCCCAAATAGTATGATGCTGTGAGAAACACATGCATCAAGTTTCTAGAATTTTGCCCACCAAAGTAGTCAAAAGTCCCTTCATATAACTTTGGCTGCAATAACTTCTTGAAACATTTGAAAAAATGGATGGTGTTTCTTGGTTTTAAGAGTCAGAACAAAGGTCAATGGGTCAAAATTAAGAGAGGGAAATGTAGTCTTCAAGGAAAAACACGAGCCAATCCTCAGTAGAAAGGACTAACTCTGGAAGGTGGCGGGCTCTTGTTCACTCTATTCTTCAAGAGGTGGTCGGATGGTCAAGTCTATGCATG
Source organism: Bettongia penicillata ogilbyi (assembly GCA_023548195.1). Taxonomy (NCBI): domain Eukaryota; kingdom Metazoa; phylum Chordata; class Mammalia; order Diprotodontia; family Potoroidae; genus Bettongia; species Bettongia penicillata. Next base: position 3,785,873 of record JAJHZJ010000433.1, on the reverse strand, counting down.
GGTTCAAACAGAGGGTACATGAGATCTTTCAACCCTAAATTCCCAACAAGTAAATCTAAAACAGAGTTTGGGAAACCATGGTTCCATGATGTCAAAGGCCAGAACTGGCTTTTTGTTTAATGTCAGTTATTCTGTGACTTCAGAAGAATATTTCTAGATTCATCGTGGCACTTTTTAACTATGCTTCGTAATAATTTAAATATATGCTATCATTTACTGACATGCATTAACTGATTTTAGCATCTTTTAAACAGTTCTCCATTGTCTCTATCTACTTGGGTGTGGTTCACTTTTTCTGTGGATCAAATGGTCCTATTCAAGGTCCTGACTCCAGTTATAAAAATGAGTCCTTATGGGTTCGCCAAGTTGTATTTTCCAGTTTAGAATTTCTTTCTCAAAACCATAGCCATTTCATTACATTTGACCTGAGGCATTTTGCGAAAGCTGCCTCCAAATTTATACATCCAGACAAAATGAACTACTAAAAATGGACACCTATCAGTCACACTGCTTACAAACCCAAAGGTCTAGATATGGGGAGCAAAAGTTGTAAGTTATTGGCCCATTGCACCTATCCTGATTAAAGACTTAAAAATTAATTTTTTTCAATACATCACACTTCGTGCTAGTTAGCAAACTCCATTTAAAAGCCAACAGAACCTCTATTTTCCTCGATAAAATTGTTCGTTTACATAAAGAACCATAAATGTCCAGGTCTTTAGGATACAGTCAATTCAATTATTTTTAATTCCTTGAGTGAGTTAATTAGGTAACTCAACAGTACTAAAGGCCAGAATCCTTAGGCAGGAAGTTGGAATTTAAGACCACGCAAGCTGAGAGTATAAAACTATATGGACCTAAATAATTTGGTTTTATGTGGAAAATAAATTATAATAGTTATTTCAAGAAAGTAACATTCATCAGTATAATTGTAAACTGCAATTTTATTATCCATCCCTTAAGACTGAAATGTCATGTAAAGTGCCAGTTAGTAATACTTTCCAGCAGAACATGTGTTATGCCTCTATTTTCTTTATTTTTAAAACAAATGAAGTAAAAGTAGAGGGTGACTAATTCTTCTATATTTGCCCAACAGTTGCTAAAACTTTTATGTATTAACCTGAAAACAGTGGTTCTCTCAATAATGCCTTCCACCTGACCAAATGAGGAACCCAGTAGCGATCCCTCTTGCATATTTATGGCAGAGGTAATGGTGATGAAATCACTTCAACTTGCTCCAAAAAAAAAAATCCAAGTGCTCATTAGAATCATTCATATTGACTAAAAACTAAATTTCATGTAGTGAAATTCTTCTATCAACATAGAGATAAAAAGTTTCTAATACTATAATTTAATATTAACTTTCAGAATTTAGATTACTGCAAATGGCTTTACTAATTGATGCTGAACTATGCACAAATTATCTATTTCATAAAGATAAGGATAAATAAGTAAATATGTTCCAAAAGGCCATTTTCTAAAGAATGGAAAAACTGCCTGGTTTTCTCCTACTTCCCAAATGCTACCTATGCATCTGAGACAAATGAGTCTCAGAAAAGTTCCACAGCCAAATCATAAGCAAAGGATGAATCCATGAAGGTTCCCAGAGCAGCTTAAAATGAAATGTTCATGTCTCAGGATCCAAAAGCAAACAGGGCCAATTTACCTTGATTTCTTAAGAGGAAGGACCCAAAGCAACCACCTAACACTCATTGCCCCCTAGGATAATTATATCCATGGCAGAAAACAAGCATTCAGAAGCAGCCCAGAGAACCCAGGGAATGGGGGCTATTTACATGGGCATAAAGACCACCAATGTAGATTGATGCTTCTGATCATGACAAATTGTTGGTAGGCCAAAGAGGACAAGGTAGAGTGAAAAGAAAGGTCAATCTAGCCTAGTAATTGGGAAAAATAGCTCTAAGTTCTAACATAAATATAGTATCATACAACTCCTTATAAAACTCTCCCTCAAAGTGCCCTCCCCGCTAAAAAAAACCCCATCAACACTCTTTCAGAAAGGGCTCATTCATAGCTATAACCAAAAACTACTAGGAAGCCACTTTGAGTAGCATCAATTATCATAAAGTTCTCAATCATCATTATCTGGCATTATTCTATTTACATATACATTTCATTTTCAAAAATATTTTCTTTTAGTAAATTTAGTGTGCTTCATTAAAAGTAACTGATAAAGGAAAAGGTGATTATGTTCTGTAAGGGTTTGAATTTGACCCTAGTAAACTATAAATGCTCCCCATGGTTGATACCTCTACTCAAAACCTAGGAATTCACTCAAACAATTTCATAACTAAAACTGTCCACAGGCTAGTGGGTGAATTTGCTATTTACTCTTCTGATACGGGGAACCCTTAGCATGCCCTCGTTTAGTCTTTCTTATAAGGCACTGAGGTATACTGCCAAATTCGTATCATTTCTCTTATTCTGAGTTATAAAGCAGAAAGCCACGGGAAAGACACCAATGTGTGCATATTATATCCTACAACATGAATAATCTAAACTTCATTAGTGATTTTAGGCTTTTAATTGGGTAAATTATTTGAAGTTCTATACTCATTTCCCCTTCACTGTGGTTGGTTTTGATGCTAAGACAAATTTAAATTTCACATTGTTGTAGGCAATTGAGATTCAATTTAAACATACAAATACCCAGGGATGGGTCTTAAGATATTTTATAACATAATAAAATTAAAGTCTGATTTTATGCTCCTAAATAACATCTCAAACATGCAAAAATTGTAGGAGAATATTGTTTTAAAATTAGCTCCAACTTCCTCCAAGCCCTGCACATCAATGCTGGATTTACAGTTTTATTTATGGAAAACAAAACAGCTATACTGAAGAGATCTACATAGAGCATTATTCATTATAATGATATTTACAGTTTTATGCAACACCTTGGAAAAAGAGAGGAGAGCTTCACTTTTACAACAAAGATAGGAAACACACATACAAAGACAAATGTTGACAGAGCTTAACATTACAAGAGGACTGTCCATTCTTGATACAAAATTCCAGGAATCGCTCAGCTAGAAAACTAAAGCTTCTTAATCTGACTGTCCAGATCATTAAAATATGGATGGTTCAACGCCATTTTGCCAGAAATTCGTTTGGCAGGATCATAGACCAACATTTTCTGAAAAAGAAAGAAATGGAAATTTATTCAGGAAATTGTACCAATGAAATGAAACTGATTATCTATTTAAATTTTTTAATAAATTAATGTCAACCACCAAGCAAAAAGTTAAAGCCAGAAAGCTTTTCTAAAATTCAAGCATAAACCTTTGAAACTAGTCAACACACAGCACAAATGCCTCACTCATTTCAGGAAATTTTAAATATCACCCTTGCCGACCAACAGCACAATTATAATACACTTCCCCTCAGGCCCCCAGCAAAAAACATTAGTTCCAAGAAACCTTAAGTGCCAATACCTCCCCTACTTCTGTGTCATTGTTAATTCCATGTTCAAACACAAAAGCATTTCAGGCTCATAGTTTAAAAGTAGGAATATAAAAGTAGGCCAGGAAAAAATAAAAACGATTTATCCTTTTTGGCTAAGAGAAAGTCATTTGCAAGAGTAATTTAAGATATTTTGCAGGAATCATAGCACTTAACTGTACTTATTTCAATCCTACTTCCAGCATGTCTTAAACAAAAGGAATCAGTGGACAGGGGGAATGAATCAGAGTTAGTTGACTTAGTATCAAACAAAAATTAATGTACACAATTGAAAGGAACTTTTTTAGTTCAGATTGAAGTACAGCTTCAGTAGTGACCAGAAAGTGACATCATACTGACAAGGGCATCCCAAATATCCTTGAAATCATAACATAATAGATGAGACATGCAGACGAAACACGGCATATCAAACCATTACACTAAGGGAGAAAAAAATGTCGATTTGAATTTCTCCTTTGCAATGTTTCTTGGCCCTAGTGCTGCCTTTGTAGGCATTTAAAGCAGATGTTTCCACAGAGCAAGGGTCCTGATGAATATTAAAGCAATGAAACATTATCATACCTTTAAGAAATGACTCAGAAAATACAATTATTTTTATTAAATACTACAGCTTGAAAGAAGTAGGATCAGAAGAATAACATCCATAGCAACTATAATAAAGTAAATGAATACAACCAGACAACCAAAAATTACATTCTTCCTTTCCTTAGAGAGGGGTGTTGATGGGAGGAGAGGGGAGGGGGAGCCATGTAGAGGATGATAGATATCTTCCACCAAGATCACAGCATTAGCTGGTTCTGAGTCACTGTTTTAATTTGTGACAAGAAAGGCTCACAGGGTGGAGTGCATATCCCAACAAAATGACCATAGTGTTTAAAAATAAAACTTCAAGCAAACCTTGCAACATTTAAAAGCAGGTAGACTTGGTGATTATAATAATTAATCCTGTCCCTAAGATCAGAAATGACTCCACTTCAACCATATCCAAGGCATTAGGTCTTGGAGGATACAAAGCCCAAAGGACCCAAACAAAACATGAGAACTGAGGGTGTTTCTGGTGGGCAGAGGGTGGTCACAGAGGAGCACACATACCAATGAGCTGTCTACTCTTCACATCAGTTTACTAACAAAGGGACAACTTGGTACATTCATACAGTAGACACAGAGTAGAAAACAGCAAGAGGATGAGCTCAAACCCTCTCTTGGATGCTTTTTGAGGATAATAGAATCCTAGGAGCTAAGAAGATCAGATCACCAAAAGCAGAGGCCACTGCCACTGAACACTTAACACTTATCTTAGTGTCCTAAGTCCTGGGCTCCCAACCCTTCTCTGGTGCTTCTTACCCTGGGAACTTGGGCTCAGTTTTCTAAATGAGATGAGGGGTTAGACATTAAGGCCTCTGATGCTTCTTCTGGCTCTAGATTTATGATCCTAAGAACTAACTCTCATAAATATACAGATACAATGGTAATTTCCACTTTGTGTTTGAAAGCAAAAAACAATAGAATACACAAGCAATGAATGACAAACATTACAAATTATTAAAGAATAATGTTGCTTAGAATCTTATACTCCAAAGTCATTATGCATATGCACAAAATAAACACTAGATCTGACCAGGTACTGAAGATGAAAAATAAGCAAAGTTCTAAACACACCCTAAAAGCCCCCAAGATTTTAAAAATAAAAACATATAAACACAGGGCAGTAAGACAATGCTTTACAGAAACAAAGAAATTGGGTTCACTTAGAATTTCCTTCCAAACAAGGCAAGAGCTGCCTCTTCCTTCCTGATGCAAATCACTTTAAAACTTTGAGGAATCCATAGCTATAACGAGGAGATAGAAGCCACTTTTGGTGTTACACAAGGCAGCCAAGACAGAAAGAAGCAGACTCTCAAATACTTATAGCCACAGTTGTCGAATCAAAGAATTAGAAATGAAACAGATGACCACTGACCAGAATTAGTTAAACAAAACTAGCATGTGCATGCACATACCCCGCCCCCTCTCCCCAACACACATCCAGTGTAACAATGCTGCTGCCCCACAAGAAACAACGAAACTGAAAAACACAGAGGCTCAGGAATTCTATATGAACTGAAGAACATTGGTGCAGAAAGATGAAAAATCCCAAATCTAAGGCGAGGTAAGTACAGTGAACAAACTGAAGAAAAAGGGGATACAGCTTCATTCCTTATTTATGGAGCTGGAGGACTACAGGGACATTCACCTTCGATCCGACCAACATGTTAGTTGCTTTCAGAAATGGCACAAAAATAATTTAAAGAATGACACAGAAAAATTGTGAAAATAACACTGCTCAATGCAATCAATCCTGGGTCCAGAAAACTGAAGATAAAACAAGACCCTCACCTTCTACCGGGGTGATGAACAATTTTCATGCTATAACAATGTGGGAAAACTCTGGTGAGTTTTATTTTTCTTTCTTTTGTTGGGACAGGAATGGGGACCCAGTGGATGGAATCGATTTGCATGTATAAATACATGTCATTTCATTTTTAAAATAAAAATGGCTCACTGCATGGAGAAGAGAAGAGACATATTGGGACAAAGTGCTGTAAAAATAAAGAGATAATCAACATTTCTGAGGACTACATAGACCCAAGGAATTTATTTTAGCAGGGAGAGAAGACTATTTTAAATGACTAAGTGGCTATAGAATTTTCTTTCTTATTGGAGATGTGGGAAAAGGAGTGACAAGGCCAGAGAGAATTTATAAAAAATACCTGCTGAACTTTTCTAGTGAATTTGAGGGAAAGGCCACAAGCAACACAATGCAGGACATTAGCAAGATCAGAAACTGGGTGGGTGCAGAATAAACCCGGATGAACAGAACAGACATCTTATAAAAGTATAGCCTGCTAATGGCTTATCTTTTTTCCTTCCTTTTCAAATCTTAGGAGGAACTATAAATTTCAGTATTTCAAAATAAAAAGTAGGAGCAATGCAAAGTGTCTTGAAATAGTCCAAAATGTAAGCAATTATGGAGGCACAGAGACTGAATAAACTCTTACATTTATCATCTACATTTTAAATACTGAATAAATTTAAACTTTTTAAATAAAAACTTGATGATGAGTTAAAGGAAAAGGAAAATGTGAGGTCAGAAGGAACAAAGTTTCTTTACTGCAAGTTAGGCAACAATTACTTTGCTCTTTTGGGCTCCTGGCTTGACTATTTACCTGTTAGTTTCATTTATTTGCCTCCTTCTAGCCCAGGGAAATCCACCTTTCTTTTCTTACTGCCCAGCATTCCTGTGCTCCAATGCTTACCTTACTTTCACTACTTAATTCTTAATACTTAATGTATAACAAACCCTCCTAGATTCAACACTCAAAACAACCCAATATCCTTTCTACTGTGGTTGGTCTGTGATAAAAATGGTTGAGATTTCTAGCACTAAAAAACAAAACAAAAAACCAAGTCTCTCCCCGCTCCAAAATACAGGTGAGGAAAACCCTAAATGAACTACTTCAATACAGAAATCATCTTGATCCCCACATATATTTGTATACTACATGTATAACATACCCATATGCATGTTGTATACAATAAAAAAAGCAACAAAAAACTACAAAAGAAAGGAGAAGCTTCCACATTTTCAACAACTGGGTTTACTGCAAAGCCCCAGAGCTTTCTGGTGAAGTACTCACAGAGAGCAGATCAATGCCATTTTCATCAAGGTTCTTGACATGTGACGTCAAACTTCCTGGTTTCCACTTGGGAAATGTATTCTTATAATCCTGCAGTGACTCAACATCGGGCCACACTTCATTATTAGGAGTTCCCAAAGCCCTGCAAGACAAAAGTTTATTGAGATACACTCTCCTTGTTCTGGGAGGGAGACATACTCTACGTGCATCTTAGTTTTCCATATTGCAGGAAGAAAGTAGAAATGAACGTGATACCTGAAGATCCGGAAGAGCTGGTCAATTTCAGAATCCCCGTGGAAAAGGGGCTTCTTGGTGGCTAATTCAGCAAATATTGTGCCTATACTCCAAATATCTACTGGAGTGGAATACCTGGCAGACCCCAGCAACACCTCTGGAGACCGGTACCACAGCGTTACCACCTAAAATGCATAAGTTTTATTTATAAACACTTAGATAATATTTATATTATGTATATATATATAAATATTTATTTGTCATTGTGGTTTACACAACTGAATCAAATGCAACATTGTTGGGAACTAGACATCTGTCCAAACCCGTGGACTGATGCTTTATTTGGAGTACCGTCAAAAAAAAAAAGCAAAATGCAAATAGAAATAGAAATAATTTCCTCTTTTTAAGTAATTAAGAACAAACAGTATTTTATCAGAGAGGTCTGGCACTTTCAGCCCAATCCAGTCCACCTCCTGTTTTTGCAGGGTCAAGGTGCTAACCATGGTTTTCACATTTTTAAACAAAATCTTACTGTATTTAAAAACATAGAAACCATTCTGTAGCTTAAAGCCATACAAAAAACAGGGACAGGATTTGGTCCTCAATTCCTGCTTTTTGTATAAGAAATCCCCCTAAAGGATACTATGCATAATGACTATTACAATATAAATGGAGACATCTAAAAAATGCTTCCTTAAGTCAGAGATAGATATAAATTACACCAGTACTTATCGTTTATGTGTAGAAATTTAAAAAGGAATACAGACAGAAGAATGCTTCTAATGTTGCCTCTACAATACAGACTATATATAACAAGGCAGCCCCTGTTTATATGCCAAAATAAAAATGTAGACAAACACATTAATGATCCCAAACTAGAAATCCCTATTAAAGCGTCTCACTGTCTCACTGTCACTGCAGGACCAGAAGAATACACCTCCATAGAAGCCCCACAGCACATCCCAATATGGATGAACACTTTCCCATCTGCCCAGGATCTCTTGATGCACCTATCCTTCCTACCTTCTCTTTCAAGGCCACTCCCTCCCATCTTCTCTCTGGGTACCCCCCACCCCCACCCAACTCCCCTCAGCTCTCCGTTCACACCACTCTTTGAAGCCTCCTAATTCACACTCTTCTACCCTACCAAGTCTAAGTACTCAAGAATGGGAACTTAACCACATATGTTCTGCAGCAAGGTCATCCACAGCATATAGAGGGGGTAAAAGATTACTATTACTTTAAAAAAAATAATCATACCATCCATCTGGAGCTAGAAGGGACTTTAAGAGGCCAAGTCCATCATTTTATAGAACAAGAAACTGAGGCTCAGGGGGTTCTGTGATTTGAAGGGTGGGTAGACAGCACCCCATGGGAGCTTCTCCCAGCAAAGCCACTCCCTCCACCCTCCTCTCCAACACTGGCCCCCTCACTTCCTTCTATGTCTCACACACACCGCTCATCTCAATGGGAGAGGTGGAATCCTGCTTGATGCCCTCAGTAACCACCTGGCACCATCCCTCCCCATCCAGCCACATTTATCACTGATGACAACGCTCCCCAGAACACCGCCTACCTCAGACTCCCTCTCCAGTCTGACTCCTGGCTTTCACACTAGGGGACATCCCCAGGTCTGCATGTGCTGATTTCCTTCCCATGCCCACATCCCCTCTACCACAGCTCCAGCATCCTCCCCCAAAAGCACTCTACTTACATCCTATCCAAGACCTCTTGTTCCTCCATGTGCCCCTAACTCCAGATAAGCACTCATTTTCCTATTCCTTCTGGTTCCTAAGCCTCTGGTCCTCATCATGACCTCCCCCCACCTTTCAGTGTGTTCACAGGCCCTCAGTCCTGCACTGGCAGCTATACTTCCTGCTACTCTCTCCATGATCCTCTCATCTAGTACCGGGCCCCTAACTCCATTCCTATTCACACATTGCTGAATTTCTGAGGAAGCCATGACTAGCACCCACAAAATTCACCCAGTCTCCAGCACATGTATTTCCCATTCTGCAGCAACTGCCCCCCCCATATTCTCCCCTCTACCCAAGCCCTCAAAGGTACCCTGTTCCTGTCAGCTGAGTCTCCACACAATCAAGGTGAAGCCATTCATCCAGGGTCCCTGTTCTCCCATCCTTGTCTCACAGCACTCAGGAATCTTCCGCACTATCTCTCCTTCACTCTGGTCTCAAAGGGAAAGACAGTCATTCTCTTTACCAACCCAACCCCTGGATACCCCTTCCACTTCTTTCTTCTATCTACTCCATCTCAATCTGCTCTCTATCACCCTGCTGTTTATAGGCAGCCTGCACCCTTCCTTAAAGTCTTCAGTGAGCTACCATCTGGCCTAGTGAGCTCTCCTCTTCACTCCTCCCAGCTCTTCTCCCAGAGAAGTCACCTTCTCAGGGCCCCCTCTTCTCACTGAGCAGTCTGATCTCAGACCTCAATCTACTAAGCGCCTGCCCTTGCTAGCTACCAAGCCTCTAAAATGGAATCTCCATCCTTCTAGTCTCCTCTGACCAAGTCTTCGAAAGCATCCTCTGAAGAGTCTTCATGCTATGCCCACTCACCATGGCATCCCCTGAGGCTATCCTGGGCTCCCTTCTCTTTTCCCACTTCCATGGCTTGGCTGCCATGCAGACAGATTCCTAAAGCTGTCTACCTGCTCTAGCCTTTCTCCTCCTTCCCAAATGGTCTTGCTTGTGGTCTTGCTTTCTCCCAATGACCTCAGGAGCATCTCACAAGAACCAAACTTGCAATTGTTCCCCAAACCTCTCTCTCCTCAACTTCCTGTCACCTAGGCCTATCACCAGGGCTATTATCCTTGACTCTTGACTCATGCTCATCACACACACTCACATCCTCCCCAAATCTCTTGCTTTGCAGCCACTCTCAGTGAGTGGGTCCAGGCCCTCTTTGCCACATGCCTGGCTTCCTGACCTCCCATCCACCCTCCACACAGCGCCCAAGTACGCACCTGGTAAGCTCAAGCGGGGGCCCACGCATCAAGACCTCTTCACAGCCTGACCCCTGCCCACCTTACCTTTCCAAACTTCTTCAGTCACACTCCCCTGCAAACTTTGAGCTCTGCAAGCTGCCCCCCTCCCCCACAATCCTACCACCCCTGGCTTTGCCCTGGCTCTCTCCTATGCCTAGAGCACTTTGGCTTTTCAAGACTTAGCTCCCAGCTCATATGGTGCAGGAGGCCCAGGATTATTCATCATAGCGTCCATTTCATATATGCCATACCTCCTGTTAGGAAGTGAGCTCCTTGAGGGCAGGGAAGGTGCTTGCCTTATTGTAGCACTACGCTTTATAAATGCTTGCTGAGGTTGGGGCGGAGTCAAGATGGCGGAGTAGAAAGACGCACGTTTACGAGCTCCGAACCCACAGCCCATAGAATTAACTTAAAAAGAGATCCCCATAAGTTCTGGATCACTGCAAGGTGTGCAGAAACAGAGTGGAAGAGATTTCCATTCCAGAGAGCCCTGGAGAGCCGTCCCCAGGGTCCGTCGCGCCCCGGAAAGCGGACCCCACCCCAGCGCTACCCTGGCCACGGCCCCAGAGAAGCAGATCCGAGCAGGCTTCAGGGACAGAAGCTCCGGCGGCCAGGAAGGTCCCTCTGCCCACAGAAACTACAGGTCAGTGAGAGACACGCTTGGGCTCACCAAGAGGGGAGCAGGGTGTCTCCGTGACTCGGGCCCCCTCAGGAGGAAGCGGCAGAGGCAGGGGTGGGCGGCGGAGGCAGCAGCTACGGCGGTGGCCCGGAACTCCCCCAGCAGCAGACAGGATCTTCATTACTGAAAGTCTCTGCATAAACCCCCTGAGGGAGCTGAGCCTGGGAGACGGCCCTGCCCCACCCCGCTCCATTACTGAAGGTCTCTGCATAAAGCCCCTGAGGGAACTGAGCCTGGGAGGCAGCCCCGTCCCCCACCCCAGCACCAGAACTAAAGCTCACATTGAGTAGCAGCCGCGCGGCGCGGAAAGCCCATTTGAATCTCAGACCCCAAGCACTAGCTGGGCGGAGCTAGGCGGGGGTGGACAGGAATCTCAGAAGTCAAGTAACTGGCTGGGAAAATGCCTAGAAAAGGGAAGAAAAATAACACTATAGAGAGTTTCTTCGAACAGATGCAAATGATCCCGACTTTCGGATCTGACGACGACGAGGACATATTCTTGCCATCAGGGAAAGATGTGGAGGGCGGGGCCTCGGTACCCCAGACATCCCAGGGGGATGTCGGGTGGGCTCAGGCCTTGGAAGAGCTCAAAAAGGATTTTGAAAAGCAAGTTAGACAGGTGGAGGAAAAACTGGGAAGAGAAATGAGAGAGATGCAAGAAAAGTATGAAAAACAAGTCAATACCTTGGTAAAGGAGACTGAAAAAAATGCTGAAGAAAATAACACCTTGAAGACTAGGCTCACTCAATTGGCAAAAGAGGTTCAAAAAGCCAATGAGGAGAAGAATGCTTTCAAAAGCAGAATGAGCCAAATGGAAAAAGAGGTTCAAAAGCTCACTGAAGATAATAGTTCTTTCAAATTTAGAACGGAACAGATGGAGTCTAATGACTTTACGAGAAACCAAGAAATCACCAAACAAAACCAAAAGGATGAAAAAATGGAAGAGAATGTGAAATATCTCATTGGAAAAACAACTGACCTGGAAAATAGATCCAGGAGAGATAATTTAAAAATTATGGGACTACCTGAAAGTCATGATCAAAAAAAGAGCCTAGATATCATCTTCCATGAAATTATCGAGGAAAACTGCCCTGACATTCTACAACCAGAGGGCAAAATAAGTATTGAAAGAATCCATCGATCACCACCTGAAAGAGATCCAAAAAGAGAAACTCCTAGGAACATTGTGGCCAAATTCCAGAACTCCCAGGTCAAGGAGAAAATCTTACAAGCAGCTAGAAAGAAACAATTCCAGTATTGTGGAAATAAAATCAGGATAACTCAAGATCTAGCAGCTTCTACATTAAGGGATCGAAGGGCATGGAATAGGATATTCCAGAAGTCAAAGGAACTAGGACTCAAACCAAGAATCACCTACCCAGCTAAACTGAGTATAATACTTCAGGGGAAAATATGGTCTTTCAATGAAACAGAGGACTTTCAAGCATTCTTGATGAAAAGACCAGAGCTGAAAAGAAAATCTGACTTTCAAACACAAGAATGAGAAGAAGCATGAAAAAGTAAACAGCAAAGAGAAGTCTTAAGGGACTTACCAGAAGTGAACTGTTTACATTCCTACATGGAAAGACAATATTTGTAACTCTTAAAACTTTTCCGTATCTGGGTAGTTGGTGGGTCCATACACACACGTACACGCATGCATGCACACACACATACACACATGCACACACATACAGAGACAGAGAGCACAGATTGAATTGAATAGGATGGGACCATATCTTAAAAGAAATTAAGGTAAATGGTGAGAGAGAAATGTAGTGGGAGGAAAGAGGGTGAAATGGAATGGGGTAATTATATGTCATTTAAGAGGCAAGTAGGAGACTTTTTAGTGGAGGGAAAAAGAGGCGAGCTGAGAAAAAAACAAAAACAAAAAACAAGAAGTTTACCCTCATCACATTTGACTAAAGGAAGGAATAAAATGCACACTCATTTTGAAAACCTATCTTACAGTATAGGAAAGTGGGGAGAAGGAGATAATCAAGGGGGAGGATGATGGAAGGGAGATCAAAGGGAGGAGGGGAGCAATTTGAAGTCAACACTTGGGGAGGGACAGGATCAACAGACAGAAGAGAAACAATGAGGGGCAGGTTAGGATGGAGTGTAATTCAGTTAGTCTTACACAACACGACTATCAGGGAAGTCATTTGAAAAACTACACAGATAGGGCCTATATTGAATTGCCTGCCTTCCCAAAGGGAATGGGTGGGGAGGGAGAGATGGGGAGAATTTGGAACTCAAATTTTTAGGAACAACTGTTTAGTATTGTTGTTGCTACTAGGAAAGAAGACATACAGTTAATGAGGAATAGAAAGTCATCTGGCCCTACAGGAGAAAAGAGAAGGGAGGAATGACAGAAGAGAGGGCAGATTGGAGATAGGGAAAATTAGATTGCTTGGGGTATTGGGGTGGGGGAAGGGGATAAAAGGGGAGAAAATTTGGAACCCAAAATTTTGTGAAAATGAATGTAAAAAGTTAAATAAACAAACAAACAAATAAATAAAAATAATTTAAAAAATAATATAAATGCTTGTTGACTGACACTGAATTAGGGCCTAAACCAAGGTCCTCAGAAGTCTTCATACAATCAGAAGGAGAAAGGACCCTATGGCGTTCTACTCTCCAGCGGCTGCCCCCAGTCCCCTCTGGTAAGGAGGGACTCAGGTGGTTGGATGACTTGTGGGATCCCTTCACTGCCCACCAGCTGATCTTTTCCAAGAACATTGGCCACTCCTCCCAAAGCATTCCTTCAGGGAAGGTTCAGAACCCTCCACTGAAACTTCACTGTCCATCGGTTGCCCTCTGGGGTCCCCCCACTCCAGGCATCCTTTTGTGTCCTGCCTTCCCTCTGTGAGGGTGGGAACTATCTTTTTTTTTCTTATTTGGATCCCCATTCCTTACTGTAGTGTGTGGCACACAATACCTGCTGATAAATATTTCCTGACTATTGATCAAGGTAATCAAGTTTAATAAGGAGAGCTCTGGCCAAAACCTTGTCTCCAGACCCCTATTCGATAAACATTCCACTAAACAAGGAAAAGGAGACAGTTCCAGGATAGAACCCTTCTTTTCCATTGCAAGTGAAGAGGTTTTAAAAAAGCAAATATAAAGTTAATTTCTAGGATAATTCGGAAATATCAGCTCCAAGAAAATTCTTTTACCTCTCCTTACCTCGTGTGTATAGACACGTATGGGTATTCCAAAAGCCCGTGCAAGTCCAAAGTCAGCTAGCTTAATTACACCTTTTTCATCTATTAACAGATTCTGTGGTTTCAAATCTCTGTGAAGAACTCTCCGCGAGTGACAGAAGACAATGCCTTGTAAGATCTGGTACAAATAACTCTGAAGAAAAATAGGAATAAGTCAGAAACTCCAACCCATTTTAGCCAGTTTGCTTCTACTGCATAACAAAGAATCATGTGACAATATCCATAAACAGGGAGCCCACTTGGGCCCTGTCACAGCCACATTTTTTGTGATCTGTTCTTCATTATAAAACCTGTTTCTAGAGCTAAATCAGAGTCACTTTGTCTTTTGGAAGTTACACTGTTCACCCCATTGCAAATAAAGGCCCATTCCATGTTTTCATCACTTCATTTTTTTCTCCAATAGACTATTTTGGGAGAAAATAGTTTCCTGTTGACCTCTATTATAAAAATCACCATCAAACATGTGATAGCAATACTCTGAAGTGCTTGGTTAATCAAAGGGTATTATCCACAAAAGCTCAATTTTAAGTATACTTTAATAGGGGCAAGACCATTCTTTCTAAAGACTAATCAATATCGAAAGTTCTTCATCATAATCATGTTTTGGGGGATTTTAAAAGGACAGCTGTTCGTACAACCAGTCAATGCCCCAGAACTATAAAATATAAAAGGCATTTACAACACAACAAATTCTCATTGTAAATAAGTTGTCACATACAAATTAAAACTATGCTAAAAATACATACTAACAGAAGACTAATAGGCATTTCATGTTATAACTGAGTTTTCCAACACAGGGAAACATTTAGACGAGATTACTTATACCCATGAAGGTCAAAATTCCAACATCAAACTATGTAGGACTTAAGCCATCATTTTATAACATCTCATCAAGATATGGTGGTGTTGATTTCATGGAACCCAGGTGAAAAAGACCCAAGGGCATCATTCTTCTTTCTGATGGTTTCTACAGAATCTATCTAGAATATACCTATCTTTGTAGAAATAAATGTACTTAGGAAGGGGCTGGACTTTGGTTGCTCTACATACTCCCCACATCACCATTCTCTCTCTCAATAGAATTGTGAGATCTTAGAGAGCAGCATTTTTTTTTCTATTTTTAACCATGAGTCCCAGCCCAATGCCTGATACATAGTAGTTGTTTAAAAAATGCTTGAATGATTATGCATACTCCCCAAATTTTAAAGGCATAAGTAAGTTTCAAGTATTACTATGGACTAGGAAACGTTAATCTTAATGAATTACATCTTGAAATGAATAAAATAAGTAGAGAATATAAAGTAGTAAATACTTGAATTAAGTTCATCTTCCAGTTACAGAATCAGAACTAGAAGGGACCTTCAAAGCCAACTCAATCCAAATAACAATTGCGAAGTGTCTTCAACACCATAATGGGGAGATGTTCCTCCACCTCTAGTGAAGAGGCCCAACCACCTCCCTGAGCAGCCCCTTCCTCTTTGGGACAGCTCAGAACAGAAAAGGCATTGTATGGCCATTGGGCCCAAGCCCCACCCCCATCCCCCAGATCTACCCTCTGGAGCCTAGGTCTAACAGGTCTAAACCCTCTCCTTTACATGGTAGACCTTCAAATACTTAAAAATAGCTGTTCTGCCCCCTCCTACTCCTAAAGTTCCCTGGCTTTTTAAACCAGCCCTTCTATGGCACAATCCTAAGGGTCTGCCATCATTTGCCCTCTTCTGGAAACTCTCCAGCTTGTCAATGTCCCACCTAAAAGTGGCCTAATCTTTTCAAACAAAAGTCAGTGTCTATCAACTAACTGGCAGGAAAAACCTTACTTTAACAAGTGAAGAATCCATATACTGGCCAGGAGGGATAGAATCCAAATACTTCTTGAGGTCCATAGAGAGAAATTCAAAAATGAGGTAGAGTCTAGCATCTTGCATGAGTACATCTTGAAGGCTAAAAATAAAAGGCAATTTTGTGAATTCACATCTTACAAATATTTCTAGTCTCTCACTTTCGCAAAAAAAAATTTCATCAAGGCTGTCAAAAGTGAAAGCAAGATATTTACTGTGAAAGATGCCTATGAATAAGATGGAGACTAGCCTATAAAAAGGACCAAACAGGAGACTAGTGTTTAAGAGGAGTTTACAGAAAAAACCACTAACTTCCAGGGTTGTTTTTAAAAGTATACTAGAGTTAATTCCAACTTATGACCAATCAAGTTCTAAAGTGCCAAGCTTCTGTGCTGCTCTGGTACCCTAAGGGTTTCCAAAAGAAAGAATCCAACACCATCAAGACCAAATGCCAGAGTGGGGGAGGAAGGGGTATTTGGCTCCTGAAATGGATCTGTCACATGGGGATGAGAGAGACAAGGCAAAGAACAGGAAGCAGCTACAAACTACTGGACAGGCTTCCATAGCACCTGTTTTTCCCTGTTAACAATGGCCTAGGCAATTACTGTTTCTCAATCAAATGGTTCATAAACAGAAAGTTGGCTAGCCCCACTGGTATGATGAAGAGCCAAGCAGACCTGGGATCTCACCAGGTCTCACTTCAGCCATATCGGCAAGGCACATCATTTCTCTTACTCTACTATACAAAGTTCCTTGCCCAGATACAGACATTCTTGATCTATGTCCAACCCTTCTAGAAAGTTCTTATTCATAAAATGCTGAATAAACTTTGGTGAAATAAAATCATTTCAGAACATTTTGAAGAAGTAGGAAATGCCTAATACATAAAAGTTAGCTTTAAAATGGGACTAAAAATGTCAGTACTCCCACCCCACAGTTCTACCTGTACCTGACAATGTTAGGGTGACGAAGTTCTTTCAACAGAGAAATTTCTCGAATGGCAGTGCTTGGAACGCCCTCCTCTTCACTCTCTAGTCGGATTTTCTTCATGGCCACCACCTGACCAGTAGTTTTATGTCGACCCTTATATACAACACCATATGTACCTAAAACACAAAACATCAAGTCAAGTCCAATGTTTGTCTTCCACCAAAACAAACAAAAACTGCTACTAAAAAGGTAAAACAAAAACTACACCTGCCTCAAAAAAAAATAAAAATAAAAAGTATTCTGAGTCGTCAGGATAATTCTTTATTCCAGGGAATGTGTAAATGATGTGCTATCCAATAGTTTTGCTTAGATATGGTGTTTTTATTCTCTATTAAGGAGACGATGGAAGGAAGAAAGCAAATGAAGAACATAACACCTATTCAGTTATAGGGGAGGATTGGCATTGACTATGCATCTGTATCACCTAATTCTATAGCATATTATAACAACCCATTTTCATAATGAGTATGAAAAACCAAGAAAAGTTTATACTGCTAACATATTCTGTGCTTATTAGGAAGGTGACAACGTTTAAATCAGTTAAAGAGATTTCCATCAGAAGAAAATCCCTTAAAATGTCAGGTTAGGTCAGAAGAGCTGGTTTCAGGTCACTGACAGGTATGACCCCAGGGAGGTCACTATACTTCCCTATAGGCGCTCTCCAAGGGCCCATGTAGCTCAAAGTCTATGATGTGACTTAAGTTGGCTCTTCAGTGCCTAGAAGGCTGGTTATCATATGGCTAATCTTGAGTCACTGAAATGTTATTCTTATATTTGAATTATAAACTCCCAGGTAGGAACAATTACAGAATAGAAGGGAGCTCACAGGAGTTGTCATGTGCCAGACACTGTGTTAAGTACTGGGAATACAAATGAAGTCACAAGGACAGAACCACCCTTGGGTCTGGGTCATCAGTGAAGACACATCATGGAAGAGATTAAGACTCCAAATGGGCCTCAAAAATGGCAGAAGTAGAGATGGAAGAGGGAATTGGAAGCAAGACAGATAATACAAACATAGGAGAAAGGAGCAAGCCCAGCGTACAGAAGGACGCAAAAGACAACAGCTTGAAAAGAAAGCTATAAGTAAGGCCAGGCAGGCCAGACAACTTGAAAACCAGGCAGAATGGCTGAGATCTAATTTAGTAGAAAGGAGGAAACCACTACAGCTTCATGAGTAGGACTTATACAGTGAAAGTGATTTACAAACTCTGATTTGGCAACCAAATTCACAGGGGTTCCAAGCAGTTGGGGGGGTAAGGGCAAGGACAGATCAGGAAGAAGATTACAATGATGGATTGGTATAATTCACTAACATGTTGGTCACAACTTGGACTAAGGTGAAGGCACTGGAAATGGAGAAAGGAACAAAGGGAATATATCATGAAGACGCAAAGACTTGCTGAAAGCTTGAATAAAAAGATGAAAAGAGGCAAAAGTCAAAGATGATTCCAGGTCCAGGAGCGTGTTTTCTCTCTGAAATGTAAATTCTAATCTATTGGTGTCCCAGAATTTCAGAGTTGAAAGTTAACTCAGCGGTCAGACAGACTAGAGACCTCTAGTGAGGAGAATCCATTATCTAGGAGAAGAGGTGATGGGGGCTTGGACCCCAGCCCTGAGATATCTCTGGAAGCCTCAAAATTTCTCAGTAGGTTCCTGTCCTGAAGAAAATGTTCTCTTGCAGCAGAACACACACAGAGGGTTGCATGGTCCAAGGACTTTTGTCCCTGGCTGGTTTAAGGAATCTTCCTCCTGCCAGATCCCCAAGATCCATGCCTCTGACCAACTCCCTCAATGTCTGGTATATTCCCTACTCTTACCCATCCATAGCTACCAAAGATACCTGGACCCCTAGATTTCCTGATTTGTATCCTGGCATTCCTTTCCCATGCCCCTTTTCCATATAAGCCCCAGCACCATCCTCACTAGTTTGCAGGTTCTCCAAGGACCCTTGCCTGCTTTCACTAGTGTTATGATAAACTTTTTGCCACTTGATTAAGAGAAGGCTTGAGGGTATGAATTCATTCCAGACAACTTTGCCTTGGCATTCTCAGGGCCCTAGAACCCCAAAACCTCATCTTAGACCCTTTGGGGCAGCAATCAGGTCACCTGGCCTCCTAACCTTCAACAGAACCCAGAAGATATTGATTCAAGCCCCTTTGCCACCCTGGTTCCCATCAGGGACTGATGTCTTTGAACAAGAGGATAGATAATTAAACCAAAAAAAAAAACAAAAAAAGTACCTGATTCTAGATTTCCTCAATAATTCCTATCTCTAATCTCCACAGTACAGCTAAACTGGCCCCTCTTCTTTCTCCACATTCTCTCTCAGAGACTTCATTAACTCTCAGGAGTTTAATTATTATCGCTATGCAGAAGACCCCGAGACCTACGCCTATCCCTGTGCCCCTTCCTCAGTGTCAATCCCATTCCCAACTTTCTACTGGGCACTCTGACCAGGACAATCTTATCTTTCCCCCGAAATTCACTCTTCTTCCTTCTTCCTACCAAGCACCTGCACCTATCCTTCCTGTCACTCAAGCCTCGATCATCTTCCCCTGCTCTTCCACCCACAGTCCAATCTTACCCTCCTTTTATGAGCTACCAAGTCTTACTGATTCTACCTACCTCCACAACATCTGCAGTCTTCTTTGCTGAATCATCACCCTCATGCTAACAACTCTGGGGATCCCCCAATCCTTGGCCCTCTCTTCTCCCTCTATATTATTTCTTCCATTTCCAATTGCATATAGGAATCTCAAACCAAATGTCACATAGACATCTGAAACTCACAGTATCCTAAACTGAATTCATCATCATCTCTACAACCCTCCCCACCACTACTCCCCCTTTTTCTAACTTCCCCATTACTGCCCAGGATACCACATCTCCCCAGTCACGCTACTTAGCAATTAAATGCTCACTCTCATTCAACCCCTCCACCCAAATGCTGTCAAGTCTTATTGACAACAATAACATCTTTCATACTGACCCCCTTCTCTCCTCTGACCTCTCTCTACCACCTGGTCCCTTATCTCTTCAGACAAGGATTTTCTAAGAGGCTGCTGGCCAGTGTCCCTGTCCACTTGGCTGTCAGTCATTTTCCTTGAAGTGGAGGCTTAACTGTGTCACTGCCCACCCTGCCTTATTCAATTAACCCATCTCCTTGCATTAGTATGTAATTTCACTGGCAGTCCCTCATGCCTGAAATTCTCAGCCTTCTCATTCCCCCTTTTGGATTCCCTGACTTCCTTCAGGTCCAAGCTAAAATCTCATCTTCTGCAAAGATTGGGTTTGTCAAAGAAGACCATGCCATGAGAGAAATGATGACATGACTTGCACTTGACTTTGTCTTGAGTGAGGGAGGGCTGTGCAAGTCATCAGCCTCACTTCTCCTCCAGAGCCATCTGAATCCAATGACCAGATATTCATCAGGATGACTGGAGATGACCCAGGATGCACTGGGGAGACCTTGGGCCCTTTAGGCCACGGTCTTTGCAGGTACTCCCTTAGGGTGAGGCAACGCCCATTCATTGAATAGGGCTGTTTAAGAAGTAGCCAGGGCATGGCCCCTTTAATGAGGCCAAGAAAAAGAAAGACATCAGGCTGGGTGGCAAAGAGCAACAGTTACAATTGACAATCACTCTAAAGCTAGGAGGGTCAAGAGGAGCCCTTAGGCAGGGGTCCATTGGTGTCCCAGTTTCAGAGTTCAATAGGTTTAAGGTTTTGGGAGAGGACAGGACAGAACAGAACAGGGGAAAGGGAAGGGAAGGCAAGGAGTCAGTAAAATCCAAGTCAACTGGGCATCTTTTGGTCATCCGAATTTATCGTCCTTTGGAGAGGAGAAGGAGAGAAGGGGGCAGATAGGAGAGGAGAAATTGAGTTACCCATTCAGCTGGGTCCCCATTCAGGCAGGTGCATCTACTCACAGGATTGTCTTTATCCTTCATTGCCAAAGAAGACCATGCCATGAGAGAAATGACATGATTTGCACTTGACTTTGTTGAGTGAGAGAGGGCTGTGCAGGTCACCAGCTTCACTTCTCCTTAAGGTTTAAGAAGAGGAGACGACAGAACAGGAGACTGTACTCCCACGTCACAGAAACTAAGCTTTGAAGCAGGTTACTTAGCCCAACCTGATCAGTCCCCTGACTGCTCTAAAAATTACTGCACGTGTTTTTTATATATTATTCCACTCCTCTAAGATGGAATAAGCTCCTTCAGGACAGGCCTGCTTCTTTGTACACTCTTACAGTGCAAATGCAAGCGTCTAGTGACTACTGACTGAAGGGGTTCATATATGAATATGTCCTTATTATATGGATGGAGATAAAAGAGCTTTATACTGAAAAGTAAAGAGGAAAACTAGGTAGTTCTCCACACTACAGATTTGGGGGGCATTGAGATTAATTTGGATAGGTTTTAGGTTTTCTATTTTTAAATTTTATAGCTTGAAAATTACATAAATTACTCACCTTCCCCAATTTTCTCAATTTTTGTGTAGTCCTCCATAACTATTCAATATGCTGGAATCTCTGAAATGGAAAAAAAATCAAAGTGAGTCCTCACCATAAGAACTCCTCTTTTTTTTTTTTGAAGCAAGCTAGAAGTTAGTGAATGAGGCCTGAGTTCAAAGTCTAACTCTGATACTTATCAGCCATGTGACCCTGAGGTTCAGCTATCTCTTTAAGACTCATCTATTTTCACATGGGTTACCCTGGTGCTCCTCTGTTTTAATTCTTTTGAGTGGGAGCTAGAAAGAACTCAGACAATGGAGACAGTACAGGCTTGGGCACTAAGAGGCGTTTTCTCACCTGAGAACTCCTTATACCCAAAGTCACAAGCTCATTCTCTATCTCTCTTAATAACTTTGGTCACAGCTGGCCTTAGCTGTCTCTTCTTGCTCACTATTCAGATAAGAAATACTCATGAATACTAAAGATGAATTACTTAGCATTTCCCAAAGAACTAAAAATATAAGGTTCAGATACTGGCTAACAAACACTCCAACAAGAAGACAAGCATGAGCACTAGGCCTGTCCGTGAGCCTAAAGGGTTTCACTAAAGCCCATCAAGGTTAAGCAAGTTTCAAAAGGAGAATCTGAACTCCTGAATCTAAGCTCATCATTCTAAGGCCTACCTCAGACTACCCCAATAGTAGTCTAAAATGATCTCTTCTCTATTTTTCCTTTGCTATTAGCTTATGTCATGATGATCTTCACACCACCTGGTACTTTATGTATATTTAAGGCTTTCAGAAGACTTTAAATACATTATCACACAATAGTTAAAGTGTGTATCTATGTGTACACATCCACACAAATGTGTGCGTGCGTGTGTGTGTGTGTGTGTGAGAGAGAGAGAGAGAGAGAGAGAGAGAGAGAGAAAGACAGAGAGAGAGAGATCATTTTCCCCAGTAGAAGGTTAAGTTTCTTGAGAATAGGGATGGTTCTTTTTGTTACAGCCCTAACAGAGCCTAGAACAGTGGTAAGAGGTTGTTGAATCAATAAATAAAGGAGAAAGTTATAGTGAAATTCCTGGGGCACCCTTGGCTAACATACTATCAAGTACTAATACACTGTTCAGAACACTAAGAGTAAGAAGAGGTAAGTGCATTGATGCTCAACCTTCATGATTGTAGACAAAATATTTAGGCCTGAATTTTCTCATCTTTAACATAAAGCTCTGACATTCTACTATTCTGTCAAATATAAATTAAAAACCAAAATTAAATTATGGTGGTACAAAAAACAAGACATCAAAGGAGCAACAGAAAACATGACAATGCAAAATGAAAGGAGAACCAGAAAAATAATACACCCAATGACAACCATGTAAACACAAACAACCAACCAAAGATGCTGTGTAGTTATAATGAGCTGCCTTGGCCACACAAGAACAGTTGAGAAAGATGCACCTTCCTCCCTCCAACAGAGGTGGAGATGGAATATCACATACTACCAAACTGGGAACCTGAATTTGAGAGCAGAAAGGGTCCTCAAAAGGCCAGCTTCTCCCACCTATATACATGATTAACTTTGCTAACTGCTGTTTTTCTCTTTTTAATCTTTGTTACAAAGAATGGCTTTCTGTGTAGGGGAAGAGAAGATATACATTCAGAAACAAATGATGCAGTATCAACAAAAATGAAAATTTTTTTCAAACAATATATCATTTGAAAATGTAGCTGAAATTTTTATCAAAAAACTGACAAAGTGTCAGTGATAAACTGGTAGTTTAAATTGTTTAAAGTACGAATATCAACATTTTATTACATACAAAACTACAGACTACAGTTGTGGTCAGCAATTCTAGTCTTCTTACATACTTGTGGCAGAAGGGAGTCTGGCACAGGGATGGAGAGTGTGGAATTGGCACATGAAGAAAAATTTAAACTATCATTTTCATGGCCTCAAAGGACTGTCCCACATTCCCCATGCTCTCTCATCTCTATGCCTAGAATAATCTTCTCCCTATCACCTTTACCTCTAAGAGTCCCTATCTTTCTTCATTGATCAGCTCTTACAAGATTTCTGTTAGTGTTCCCTCAATCTTGGAAATACTTTTGTATTTACCCATCTGTGTATATATTAATTCAATGATTTCTTGATGAAGTGATGACAAACCAAGATGTCACTGCCCAGCAATTTCACTGGCATAGGGGACTTCCAAGGAAATAGCAAAGCAGGTTGCCTAAAGCAGTGGTGACACTTAGATACAAATCAGGCCACTGACCCAATCCACAGGCAAACCTCATTTTATCGACTTTGAAGATACTGAAGGTATGTAACAATCCTGGATCAAGCAGGTCTTTCGGTGCCATTTTTCCAACATGTGCTCACATCTATCTCCGCGTCACATGTTGAACTTATGATAATCTATGGTCAATGATGTTTGATCCTACTACTGTAATTGTTTTGAGGTACTACAAACCTCACCCATATAAGACAGATGAACTCAACCAACATAGTGTGTATTCTGACTGCTCTACCCACAGTTCCCCATTTCTCTCCTATACCCTGAGACGCGATAATATTGGAATTCGACCAATTAAAAACCCTACAATGACCTCTAAGTGTTAGAGTGAAAGGAAGAGTTAATTGATACAGCAAATTTCACTGATATTTTAAGAAATTGCCAGAGCCAGCCCAACCTTCAGTAACCACAACCCTAATCAGTCAGCAATCTGAGGCAAGATTCTCTGCAAGCAAAAAGATTATAGCTCGCTGAAGGCTCAGATGATGGTTAACATTTTTTAATTAAGGTATATACATTGGTTTTTTTAGACATACTATTGCATTCCTAATAGACAACAGTATAAACATAGCTTTGCTATGCCCTGAGAAACCAAAAATTCATGATTCAAAATTATTGCAACATTCACTTTATTGTGGTAATCTGGAATCCAACCCACAATATTTCCAAGGCATGCCTATGTTGTAGTGTATTTTATATTGTTAAATATTTTCCAATTACATTTTAATCTATGGACAGCATGTTTGACACTTCTGGCCTAAAGCACTAAGACTAAATTACCATCCTATCATCACCACCATCAGTTCATGCCAACGGGCAGACATCAACCTAAGTCTTCTTGGCTTCTGAGTCCACTACTCACTGATGGCATGATGCCTCTCAGTATTTTGATGGAGAAATCTCTTGCTTATCCTTTCTGTTATCATAGAATACAAAAATTTCCTGATAAATGCAGTGTAAAAAAGAACTGAAGTTGGACTCTCAGGTAGCTAAATTCTTGGCTGCATCTGTCCCGTTAGAACTAGTTCTATGAGGCGAGCCATGTATCATGAATGGCCAGTTTGTAAAGAGCTATACAGAACCCTTCCCACTACACTCACCCAGAATTCAGTATGCCCAAACTATATACAATTCAGGCAGTCAATAAACATAGAAGCTACATGCAGGATTAACAGGAAATAAATGAGAGGGAAGGCACTAGAATTAAGAGGGAATGGAAAAGGCTTCCTGTAGGAAATGGGATTTTAGTTGGAATTTAAAAGGAAACCATGAAAGTCAGGAAATGGCAATGAGGAGGCATAGGGAACAGCCAGAGGAAAAAAGGTGTAGTGTCTCATTCAAAGAACAACCAGGAGGCCAATATGTGGCAGAGATTATTATAGATCACTTGTGTCTGGCCTGTGGGAGTCTCCCAAGTTCACATTAGTGTGATCAGTCACAGTGGGACACATTGTACCTTGACTCCAAGTGGAGTAAGAAGACTGGAAAGGGAGGAGGGAGCTAGATGATGAAGGGCTTTGAAGGCCAAACCAATGATTTTGTATTTGATCATAGGTGACAGGGAACAGTTTACGAGGATCTAGAAAAGGCCACTGGATCAGGCAATTAAGAGATCATTGGTAACTTTGAAGAGAGTGGTTCAGGTGGAATGATGAGGTCAGAAGCCAGACTGGAAGAGATGTTAAGAGAGAAATTGATTAAATTAGTTTAATTTGTAAAAAATAGCTGAAACATTCTTCTACCAATCCTAGGTTGAATCAATCTGTTAACTTGTCTTCCTGTTAGTTTGAAAGTTCTAAGGTGAATAACCCTTTTAAACAGTTTGTGTAGCCTAGAGCTATCTTCTCACAGGCATCAGCTACCCATCTTCCTCCTAGCATTTCTCAGGAGAGAGATGGCAGGGCCAGTTATGTCCCATGCTATCTACTTTTTGCAAACTATCTTGGTTGTTTAGGAAAGTGGTCTGGGAGATTCTTTGAACCTAGATAATGTTCAAATGTTTCAGACATTTTCTGGTCATGTAAACCTGGACAAATTACTGAGGCTTGGTCTCTTCCTCTCACACTTGTTTCTGAGTTCTAAGGACCAAATGACCTGCAGTCAGGGAACCCTTTCTATTCAAGGGCAGCCCCAACCTTCTTGTATTTCACAACAATCTCTTCTGGAGCATGCCAAGGCTCCTTTCTCAGTGCCCTATGTAGTGCTATTAAGAACATTAAGACTGCAGTTCAATTACTGATTCTTACTGTACATGTATGCCCTTGGATCAAGTCACTGCCCTCAGCTGCCTCACCTATAAAGTACATTTATCTAACCAGATTACTTTCAGTCCTAAACTCTGGGCTAAAGATTGCTAAACTCACTAACTGTATTACCCTGCGCTAAGTCACTC
Source organism: Bettongia penicillata ogilbyi (assembly GCA_023548195.1). NCBI lineage: Eukaryota > Metazoa > Chordata > Mammalia > Diprotodontia > Potoroidae > Bettongia > Bettongia penicillata. The sequence goes on along the minus strand of JAJHZJ010000433.1, from coordinate 3,759,597 downwards.
CCAACTCACAAACCCTTAGCGTCCCCAGCTATAAAACAGGAATGACCATATTTGTATCATCCACTTTAGGAGGCTATTGGTCATGTATAAAAGGAAGGAAGGAATACAAATGAGAACTAGCCAAAGGATACATGAACGAGCATGTTTCTAAGGAAGGAATGAATCCAAACGATTGATAGCCATGTTAAGAAAATGCTCCAAATCACTAATAATTAGAGAAGTGCAAATTAAAGCAACCCACACACCCAGATAAAGGCAAAGGGGACAAAAAAGAAAATGACAAATACTGGAGGGGCTGTAGGAAAACAGGCACATTGATGTACTGTTTGTGAAGCTGTAAATTAGACTAGCCATTAATTTGGAAATATAATCTTTGAACCCGTCCTATACTCCAAGAATATGAAAGATAAAAAGATATATGAAGATACTTCTAGTTCTTTTTTGTAGTGGCAAAGAACTGGAAACAAGGTGGGGGGCATCAACTAAGGAGTGGCTAATCAAATTATGTTATATGATAACAAGGAATATTATTGTGCTGTAAGAATCAACAAATGCTTATTAAGGGCCTGCTATGTGCCAGACACTGTGCTAAGTGTTGGGGATAAAAAAAAAAACAAAACTGGCAGAAGACAAGAGCTTACAATCTACCGAAGGAAATGAAGAACCATTCGGAGAAACCTGGGAGAATACACAGGCGCTGAGGCAGACTCAGGGGCGCAGAACCCCAATGCCAGAGGCCTTCAGATCTGGCGTGAGGTGGGCATCGGGGCAGCGACCAAACAGGACTGCGGGATGGGGATGGCAGAATGAGGAGCACAGGGGACGAGATCCGGTCATTGTTCATCTGCTAACGGGGCTTTAGCTTTTTTCTTTTTTCAACTGAGTGGGGTGGCCGTAAGGAGAAAGAAGTTTTTAAATTTAAAATAAATACAATTTAAAGTGGACTTTTTTTAAGTTAGAAGGAGGCCCGAGCCCTGGGGGTCAGTTAGGTGTCCGAGCCCACACGGGAAGCCTTCGCGTCCGGGAATGAACGCGCCGACCCGGCCCGAGGCCTGTCATTGCTCTGGCCAGGAGTGACCCGTGACAGCTCCCCCGGTGCTCCTCGGCTACGCGGAGGGCGCAGGCAGACTAGAGAGTGGGGGGAGGGGGTGCCACGCCACCCACGGGCCCAGGACCGGCCGCAGCCCCGACGTGCCAGCCCCGCGGGGTCCTAGACGCGCCCCACGCCCGAGGAGCCGGGGCAGAACAAAGGGCCCGGAAGCCCCACGACGCCTGCAGGGAAAGGTCCGCGCTCCCGCCCGTGAAATTCCGGGGGCGGCCGCACCCCGCGGGGCGAGCGGCCACATGGGGAAAGGAAAAGCTCCGGGCCGACGACGGTCACCGGCGGAAGGCTCCTGGGCATCCTAGTCCTTCCTCGGGCCCAGACCCGGCTGCGGTCCTTCCCGAGGGAGCACGGGGTCGGGAGGGGAGGAGCCGCCACGCCGCCCGAGGTCCAGGGGAGGCACTCCCTCACCCCCCGCGGGCCGGGCCCTCCTCAGGCGGCTCTTCCCCGCCGCGGGCCGGGCCCCGCTTACCTGAGGAGGCCGAGGCCGAAGGCGCAGCGGCGGCGGCTGCAGCGTCTGCACGAGTATCTCCTCCGACTCAGCTCCTAGGACGCCGACTGAGGCCAGTTTCAAACTCAGCGCGCTAAAGTGTCTCCGCTCCGCCAATCAGCGCGCCCGTAGACTTTCAAAGCGGCCAATCAGAGCCCGGACACTCCGCTGCTTGCTTTCCTGGGGGGGCGGCGGCGCGAAACAGCAGCGAAAAGGCGGCGCGCAGAAAAGAGGTGGGCGGGCGCCGACTGAGCCCCGGCGCAAGCGTCCTCGGGCTCGCTTTGGCCCCGCCCATCAGTCTTGTCTCATAGGTTCTCGTCGGAAACAAATCAAGTGGTAGGGCGGCATTGTGTTTGAGTCTGCTTGCTGTGGATCCAATTCTTATCGAGTCAAGGGATACTTTGGATCGTACAGAGGTATTTAATGTAACCCTCCACGGTTTGTAAGCCACTTTACAAACATTAACTCTTTGGATTGTCCCAACAACCCTGGGAGGTATACTATTATTATCCACATTTTTAAAGATGAGGAAACTGAAGCAGACGTCACCCGGCTAATTAGGATCTGAGGCAGTGTTTGGATCCAGAGTTCTAATCCCCAGGGATTTCTAACCTGGGGTCCACAGACTCCCCTATTTATTTCAATATTGTTTCTTTTGTGATTCTGTTTCATAAAACATTATTCTGAGGAGCCCATAGGCTTCACCAGCCCTCCGTGTGTGGATCATCCGTAGTGTGTCCATGACACACCAAAGGCTGACAACCCCTGATCTAGAAAGTAATAGCTAGAATGTATATAGCATTTAAGTTCACAAAGCGTCTGGCATGTTAAGTTAACATTTATGTAGCATTTAAGGTTAAAGCACCTCACATGTTAAAAGTAAGTTAACAGTGATGTAGCATCTAAGTTTACAAAGTACCTCACATGTTAATAGTAAGTTAACATTGATATAACATCTAAGTTTACAAAGCACCTCACATATTAATAGTAAGTTAACATTTATATAGCATTTAAGGTTTACAAAGCTCCTCATATGTTAGTAGTAAGTTAACATTGATGTAACATTTAAGTTTACAAAACACCTCATATGTTAAAAGTAAGTTAACATTGATATAGCATTTAAGGTTTACAAAGCATCTGACATGTTAACATTTATGTAGCATTTAATGCTTACAAAGCACCTCACATATTAATAGTAAGTTAACATTTATATGGTACTTACTGTGTGTAAGGGCTTTACAATTATCTCATATAATTCTCACAACAACCCTCTCAGGTAGGCACTATTATTATCCCCATTTTACAGGTAAGAAAACTAAGGTAAACAGAGGTTAAGTGACTTGCCCAGGATCATACAGCTTCCAAGTGGCTTCCACAGCTCAGGTCTTCCTGACTCCAAGTCCAGTACTTCATTCATCATGCCATATATCTGCCTATAACATACCTAAAGCACTTTATAAACACTAGCCATTTTATTCTTAGAGCTGGAAGGGACCTCAGAGGTCAAGTAACCTCATCTTCCAGATGAGACAGCTCAGACCCAGGAAAGTTCAGTAAGCTGGTCGAGGTCCCTCAGATAGTGACTGCAGCAATCTTTGAACCCAGGCTGGTGCCTCCAATGCCAATGTTCCTTCCTTGTAACTGTGATGTTTTTGAGGTCATGAGGTTTAATTCCTCCCTATGTGCGCACACGCATACACACACACACACACACACACACACACACACATACACACGCGCGCATACACATACACACACACACACACACACACACACACACACACACACACACACTGCATTTTACAGAGGAAGGACTGAAGGAAGGACTACGTCACTCAGTACTAAGTGTCAGTCATGGAATGTAAACCCAGATCCTCAGCCTCTGGATCCGGTGTCCCATGCCTGCTTTGGAGATCTGAGTCAAAATCTCTTTTTCCAAAAGAGGGACATAGGCAAAGGGAATGGAAATGACTTGAGCAAGGTGACCAGTATGGTGAGTAGCAGAATCAAGTTTGGAACTTAGGTCCCCTAACTCCACGCCCAGCCCTGTGTGGCTCCCCAAGAGCCTACTTTGCCTCATTAGAGCTGGGGACGATGCTAGCTTACTAAGCTGCTAAATTCCTTAGCCCCTCTTCATTCCAGAGCCTTCTCTTTGTTAATCATTTCATGTTTGTATTCTGTATAGCTTGCTTTGTATATATTTGTTTTCATGTTATCTCCCTCAATTAGATTATGAGTGCCCTGAGGATATGATTGTTTTATCTCTTTTTGAATCCCTAGCTTCTCTTAGCTAAATAAATATTGACTGATTGATTGATTCAGATGTAGCCTTTGGCCCAGGACCCTGTCAAGCACTAGGCATGGTGGGCAGGGTAGAAGAAACACTCATCATTTCTCATTTGCTTCTCACAACCACCCTAGGAGGTAGGTACTATTATTATCTCCACTTTATAGATAAAGAAACTGAGGCAAACAGGTGAAATGATTTGCTTACTATTACCCACCTAGTAAGTGTCTGAAGGTACATATGCACACACATATATGCATATATATATGTGTGTGTATATATATACATACATACATACATACATGTTGTCTAGACCTATGAGTTCATCTAGTTAGGGAATACTTGAAAAGAAACTTCTTCAGTTAATGATGAAGTTGGTGATACAATGGGTAGAGGTCTGAGCCTGCAATCAGGAAGAGGGGAGCACCATCAAATGTAGCTGACTGAAGCAGACCTAATCCTCATTCCCCAGCTCCATAAAATGCCTGAGGCTTACTGGACAGTATCACTCCCAGATTCTGACATTTTTGTAAATGTCCTAAATTCTCCCCTCTGAGAGTCTCAAACTTTATGGACTTTTAGTTGCTTTGCAAAATAACTTACCTGGTGAAATAGAATAATGTCCTACCTTTTCACATCAGCAATGCCTCTCTCTCAGCCTAAATACTTTATAAGAACCCCACATCCAGCCCCTTTTTCAGCAGTTGTTACTGCATGGAACCCCAGTTGCAACCCCTTGTCCTGACTAAAGATCATCATTTTTGCTACATTGCTGCTTTTTCCTTAATTCAGGTTGACAGTACACATCTGGCCTCAGAGACTTACTGGCATTACTTAAACTCTGCCTCGATTTCCTCAACTGTAAAATTGGAATAATAATTATACCTACTTCCCAAGGTTTCTGTGAAGATCAAAGGAGATAATTTTTTTTTTTTTAAAGTATTTAGCACAGAGCTTGGCACATAGTAGGCACTAGAGAAATGCTTATTCCCTCTCCTTCCTCCCCTTTTAATTGAGGCTGCTAACTATTCTACAGCTCCAAGCCTTAGAGAGTTGTGTAGGGGCATGAAATGCAGGTTCAGTGGCTTGTCCAGGGACACACCAGTCATCTGTGTCCAAGGAAGGAATGGAATGAGGTCGATCCTTGACTCCATGATCTCTGTGCCACATTATATTTCCAGGAACTATTCACCGTCAACCACAAACTGAGTAATCCAGAAAACCTTAGGAAAATATTTCAGTTGATGCTCAAAAAAATAAGCAGAACAAAAAAAATGATTTACACAATACGACAACTTTAACGAAAACAACTCTAGAAGACATTGGAATAATGTACTTTCTTATCTTGACTCCAACAACAAATGATAGAGAATCTAGGGGCTGCAAAGGAAGGAAGGGAGGAGGGAGGGAGGGAGGGAGGGAAGGAGGAAAAAAAGGAAGAAAAGAAGGAATGAAGGAAAAAAGGAATTTATTAAGTGCTTGCTATGTTCAGAGGACTATGTTGAGTATACAAAGAGGCAAGCAAAACAGTCCTTGCTCTCAACAAACTCATATTCTATTGATAGAGGAAACAGCACAACACAGAATTAAGCATAAACTGTCAGACCAAGTTATAAGGTCATTTGTTTTGCTTAAATGTATTTCTTCATTAGGGGGCTACTAGGTGATTCCATAGTGCAGAGAGCTCTGGACCTGGAGTGAGGGTGACTCATCTTCCCAAGTTCAAATCTGAGCTCAGACACTTACTAACTGTGTGACACTGGACAAATCATTTCACCCTATTTGACTCAGTTTCCTCATCTGTAAAATGATCTGGAGAAGTAAATGGCCAACCACTCCAGTATCTTTGCCAAGAAAACTCCAAATAGAGCCATGAAGAGGCTGATAGGACTTTTAACGACTAGACAACAAATGAAGGTTCTATGGGATGAGAAATGGTCCTTGGAAATGATCCATTTTTTAAAAAGCTTCCAAAAAAATCTCTCTTTGTTTCATGTCCCTACTAGTTTCCCCTGGGAACCTCAGAATTTAATTTGTCTTGCTCCCACACAGGGATCCCATATTCAAATTGTATGTTTAAAAAAAAATTTTTTAGGAGCCAAGATGGTGGAATAGAAGGACTGACCTGCTCTAGCTCTCCCCACATAGCCCAAAATATACCTGTAAAAAATTATTCTAAACAAATTCTAGAGCAGCAGAAGTCACAAAATGACAGAGAGAAATGGATTTCCAGCCCAACACAGCCTGGAAGGCCAACAGTAAAGGTCTATCACACTGGGGTTGGAGCAGAATGCAGCCCAGTGTGAGCCATGTGATACAGATAGGACTGATGCAGGCTTCAGGGTGTGGAATCATGGGCAGCTACTGTGGTTCCTAGATTTCTCAACTTACCAATGCCAAAGATAGGTTCAAAGGTCAGTGAGAAAGCTCTTTCACCTGGGTGAGAGGATAGCATGGTCCAGCCCCAGCCCTGGCCCCAGGGTGGCAGCAGCCACTGCAACAGAAGCATCCAATTTTGGGGCCTTCAGCCTCAAGACCCTGGGGAGATCAAGCAACTGATCTGGGTCTCAGTCTTTAGTGGTGGTCCTGGCATGAGGAGGAGTGCTGGTGTGATGGAGCTGGCAGCAGCTGTGGGGAGGGAATCCTACTCATAGTTCCAGGGCAGAAAAGAAGTGCTTGTGGTTGCTCACAGATCAGAGCACAGGCCAGGAGACAAGTAAACACCTGTCCTTTGATTGTGCCACCTTGGTGGAACTGAGAACTCACAGATCCCTAGAGATATCTCAGAAAACAGCTGCAGAAAACCTCTGAAGCCAAGGATAGTATACCCTCCACTTGGCAAAGGACTCAAAAGTCAAGTAACTGACTGGGAAAATGCCCCAAAAGGGGAAAAAGTAAGACTATAGAAGGTTACTTTCTTGGTGAAAAGGTAGCATATAATCAGAGGAAGATAGCAAGTCAAGGCTTCTACATCCAAATCCTTCAAAAAAAATATGCAAAGGTCTCAGGCCATGGAAGAGCTCAAAAAGGATTTTGAAAATCAAGTATGAGAGGTGGAGGAAGAAATGGGAAGAGAAATGAGAGATGCAAGAAAATTATGAAAAGCAGGTCAACACCTTGCTAAAGGAGACCCAAAAAAATGCTGAAGGAAAATAACACCTTGAAAAATAGGCTCACTCACAAATGGCAAAAGAGGTTCAAAAAGCCAATGAGGAAAAGAATGCTTTAAAAAGCAGAATTAGCCAAATGGAAAAGGAGGTTCAAAAGCTCACTGAAGAAAATAGTTCTTTAAAAATTAGAATGGAACAGATGGAAGTTAATGACTTTTTGAGAAACCAAGAAATCACAAAACAAAACCAAAAGAATGAAAAAAATGGAAGATAATGTGAAATATCTCATTGCAAAAACAACTGACCTGGAAAGACAATTTAAAAATTGTCTTTTTTGTCTGATTGTCTGAAAAGCTTGTCTGAAAGCTATGATCAAAAAAAGAACCTAGAAATCATCTTTCATGAAATTATCAAGGAAAACTGCCCTGATATTCTAGAACCAGAGGGCAAAATAAATATTGAAAGAATCCACCCATAACCTCCTGAAAGAGATCCCAAAAGAGAAGCTCCTAGGAATATTGTAGCCAAATTCCAGACTTCACAGGTCAAGGAGAAAATACTGAAAACAGCCAGAAAGAAACATTTAGAGTATTGCAGAAATATAATCAGGATAACACAGGATCTGGCAGCTTCTACATTAAGGGACTGAAGGACTTGTAGCATGATATTCCAGAAGTTAAAGGAACTAGGATTAAAACCCAAAATCACCTACCCAGCAAAACTGAGTATAATACTTCAGGGGAAAAAATGCTCAGTCAATGAAATAGAGGACTTTCAAGCATTCTTGATGAAAAGACCAGAGCTGAATAGAAAATTTGACTTTCAAACACAAGAATCAAGAAAAGCATAAAAAGGTAAACAGAAAGAGAAATCACAAGGGACTTAGTAAAGCTGAACTGTTTACATTCCTACATGGAAAGATAATATTTGTAATTCTTGAAACTTTTCTCAGTATTTAGGTAGTTGGAGGAATTACTCATACACACACACACACACACACACACACATATACCCAGAGGGCACAGGGTAAGTTGAATAAGAAGGAATGATATCTAAAAAAAATTAAGGGGTGAGAGAGGAATATATTGAGAGAAGAAAGGGAGAAATGGAATGGGCAAATTATGTCTCATAAAACAGGCAAGAAAAAGCTTTTCCAATGGAGGGGAAAGGCAGGGAGGTGAGAGGGGAAAAAGTGAAGCTTACTCTCATCACATTTGGCTTAAGGAGGGAATAACATGCACACTCAATTTGGTATGAAAATCCATCTTACTCTACAGGAAAGTAGGGGAGAAGGGGATAAGTGAGATGTGGGGGGGTGATAAAAAGGAGGGTAAATGGGAGGAGGGAGTAATTGGAAGTAAACACTTTAGGGGAGGGGCAAGATCTAAAGGGAGAATAGAATAAATGGGGGGCAGGATAGGATGGAGGGAAATAGTCTTTCACAACATGCCTATTGTGGAAATCTTTAGCAAAAGTACACATATATAGCCTATATTGAATGGCTTGCCTTCTCAGTGGGGGATAGGTGGGGAGGGAGGAAGAGAGAGAAGTTGGAACTCAAAGTTTTAGGAATGAATGTTGAGAATTCTTTTTGCATGCAACTGGAAAATAAGAAATACAGGTAATGGAGTATAGAAATCTGTCTTGTCCTCCAATAAAAGAGGGAAGATGGGGATAAGGGAAGGGAGGGGTGTGATAGAAGAGAGGGCAGATTGGGGGAAGAGGTAATCAGAATGCATGGTGTTTTGTGTTGGGGGAGGGGAGAGATGGGGAGAAAATTTGGAACTCAAAATCTTGTGGAAATGAATGTTGAAAACTAAAAGTAAATAAATAAATTTTAAAAAAGAAATAAAAAATAGACCAACCCAAGTGGCAAAAGAGGTCCAAAAGAGCCAATGAGGAGAAGAATGCTTTTGTGTGTGTGTGTGTGTTCCACCATTCACACAACAGTTTATTTTCTCATACAACTTACAGGCCCCTCAGTTCCAGGAGACACCATTGCTGCAGATGGGAGGAAAAGCCTGAGGACTATTTTTTCACTCCCCAAACTTCAGATTTTTGACTCAGGCCAAGGAGGTTCCAGTGCTGGAAAGGCCAGAGTTGAGCTCAGCTCCACTTAATGTCCTTGTCCTCTTCACTCCGAGCTGATATATTGGTGACTAGGCCAGTACCAATGGTTTTACCACCATCCCTCGGGGTAAAATTCTGACCATTCTCCAAGGTCATGAGTTGTCTCAAGATTAAGTTTAATTTAAATCTTCCCCAGGCATGACCATCTCCTTCTCTGGGGGCAGAAGGACCCAACAGGCCATGTCCCATGTGAGAGAGAACATGATAGGCATGGTGTGACACAAACAGCCTGTGGCAGCCACCTTCTTCCTTGCTGAGAATGTAAACCTGAGCCTCAACCTTCTGATGGGGCTGAATGAAGCCTGGTTTAACCATCTCTATGCCTTGTCGAACATCCTCCCTCTTCAGCCCCTGAATTAATGCACCAAGGTTATCTCCAGCCTCAGCTCATTCCAGACTCTGGTAAAACATTTCAATTCCTGTGACCACAGAGTGAATATTCTTGCTGTGGCCCAAGAATTCACATTCATCTACTTTCTTCACAGTGCCTCTCTCCAGAGTCCCTGTGATTACTGTGCCACAGCCAGGGATGGAATAAACAGACTCCACAGGTAGCAGGAAGGGTTTCTCTAGATACCAAGTGGGCACAGGAATATGAGTGTCCACAGCATTAAGCAGTTTCATTACAGCATTCACCCCTAACTCTGGCTGCCGTTGCTCAACGGCACAGAGGGCAGAACCAACAATGACAGGAGTCCTCCCCATCATAACCAAACTCAGTGAGCAGCTCCCATATTTCTAGCTCCACTAGCTCTATCATTTCATTATCCTGGACAGCATCTTCCTTGTTCACAAACATTACCATGTGCTCTACGATAAGCTGTTGGCAATCAACAGGTGCTCCCTTGTCTGGGGCACAGGGCCATCACTGGCTGCCACTACCAGGATGCAGCCATCCAATATGGCTGTACCTGTGATCATGTTCTTGACATAGTTTCCATGCCCAGGACAGACAGTATGAGCGTAGCATCAAGTGGCTGTACTATATTCCACATGGGCTGCAGTGATGGTGATACCTCAAGCTCATTCCTCTGGTGCATTGTCAATCTCTCCATATTTCTTAAACTTGGTCCCACCACCTACTGCCAGAATCTTGGTGATTGATGCTGTCAGTGTAGTTTTGCCATGATCCACATGGCCAATAGTACCAACATTAATACGGGGTTTGTCTCTCACATAAGTCTTCTTGTCTCGACAGCCAGACCCCATAAAAGGAGGGACGGGGAGGGCTTCTGCCTTGGGTTAGAAAGATGAGCCCTTTTCAAGAACCTGTGCAGTAGCTGGCAACTCTAAAGGACACTGGGCACAGGCCATGTGCAGAACAAAGCCATCACAATGAGGAGCGGGGGTAGGCGGAGAGGGGAGGGAAGGAGCCTATGGAAGAGGGACTGGGAACTGGACATGTGTGAGGCACTGAGGGCATGGGGAACTGGAAGTGAGAAGAATGCTTTTAAAAATAATATTGGTCAAATGGAAAGTAGTTCTTGAAAAATTAGATTGGAGCAGATGGAACCTAATGACTTTATGAGAAACCAAGAAAATATAAAACAAAACCAAAAGGATGAAAAAATAGAAAATAATTTGAAATATCTCATTAGAAAAACAACTGACATGGAAAATAAATCCAGAATAGATAATTCAGAAATTATTGGTCTACCTGAAAACCATGATAAAAAAAAAAAGCCTCAACATGATATTCCAAGAAAACTGCCCTGAAATTCTAGACCCAGGGGGTAAAATAGAAATGGAAAGAATTCACCAATCACCTCCTGAAAGAGATCTCCAAATGAAAGCTCCCAGGAACAATGCAGCCAAATTCCAGAGTTCCCAGGTCAAGGAGAAAATATTACAAGCATCCAGAAAGAAACAATTCAAGTATTGTGGAAATACAATCAGGATAACACAAAATTTACCACTTCTACACTAAGGGAGTGAAGGGCTTGGAATATGATATTCCAGAAGTCAAAGGAGATAGGATTAAAACAAAGAATCACCTACCCAGCAAAACTGAGTATAATACTTCAGGGGGAAAAATGGAATCTCAATGAAATAGAAGACTTCTAAGCATTCTTATTGAAAAGACCTGAGCTGAATAGAGAATTATTTGACTTTCAAATACAAGAATCAAGAGAAATATGAAAAGGTAAGTAGGGAAGAGAAGCCTTAAGGAGTTCATTAAATTGAACTGTTTACATTCCTACATGGAAAGATGTTATTTGTAACTTATGAGACCTTTTTCAGTATTAGGATAGTAAGAAGGAATATGTGTGTGTGTATGTGTGTGTATGGGTATGTATGTATGTATATTGTATATGTGTTGGTATGTATATATACATGGGTGTATGTGTACATATGTGTGTGTATATATACATGTATACACATAAACATATATACGCATATATGGGGTGAAGGGTGTGTTCAGGGAGGACAAGTACCTTTGGTGTGATGGCTGTTGAGCCCTTTTTGGGGCTCTTTCCACTTTTGGTGTCTATCTGTTCCACCTAACTCTCACCTGTGGCCCCAAGAAGCTACAGCATGCTCAGTGGCCACACCCTGGTAAACCATTTCAGCAGACGGGCCAAACCAGGTTGAGGGTAACCAAGGGTTCTCAGATCCATTGGTGAATTAAGGGAGTGTCTGCCCCAAGCCTCTGAAGACTTCCTCTGGTGGAATGGGTGGATGAGAACAATTTGTTCCAACGATCATGACGGCAGATGAAGCAGGCAATGTGGAGTGCTTAGAGCTTGGTTAGACACCAAAGAAGGTCACCCACTGCATCTTGTGCCATCACCAGCCATCTTGACTCTGTACTGCCACTGGACTATAATGACTGTGGTAGAGAGGGTGAGGCTGACAACTTCATGCAATTCTGCTGCACTTAAATCCAATTTACACACGAATCAAAAGACATTACCTAAACCATTTCACTATTATATCTCAATGTCCTGTGGTGACAGACAAGTGATGAAGCAGCAGGTGCAGATACACTGAGAGCTGTAGTCATTACCCTGCACACAGGTGGCCCAGGCCATAGGGTTGTTTCTTACTGGAAGTAGCAGTGGGACTCAGCAGCCCTCTAGGTGTCTGACCAGCCTTTTAAGGATCACACTGCTACCTCCTGGTGTGAGGAATGGGGCTAGAAAAGGTACCCTAAACATTGTCTGCTTACCCAACCCTGGCCTGATTACCACAGCAGGCAGGGAATCCCACAACGTGGTTGAAACACACAAAAAAACCATACAAAATTTATGAACACATCTGTAAAGATGATTCCACTCACCATTGGCACATGGAACATGTGCACACTAATATACAGCACAAAATCCAGTAGACTTGAAAGAACAACTGCTCTTGTTGCAAGAGAACTCAACAGGTATCGCATCCAAATAGCAGCCCTAAGTGAAACAAAGTTGGCAAATGAAGGCTAGCTTACTGAAGTTGGAGCTGGATAAATCTTTTTTCTGGAGTGGGTGCACTGAAAGGGAGTGCTGTGAAGCTGATGTGAGTTTTGCAATCAAAACTAATCTAATCACCAAGCTGGTATGCCTGCTGAAAGGACTGAATGACAGGCTCATGACAACGCGATTGCCACTCTCAGGAAAACACCATGCCACTGTCATCAGTGCCTATGCTCCCTCCATAAGAAACCCTGATGAGGTCAAAGAAAAATTTTATGAAGACCTAGAGACCCTTATCATCAATGTTCCAAAAGAAGACAAGCTTATAATTCTGAGGGACTTTAATGCTAGAGGAGGCTCAGAGTACCAGACTTGTCAGGGAGTCCTAGGGAGAAATGAAGTTGGAAACAGTAATAGCAATGGTCATTTACTGCTGAAGACTTGTGCATTGCATGACCTTCTCATCACCAACACTGTCTTCCATTTATCTAAACACAATAAAACATCATGGATGCACCCTTGCAGCAAACATTGGCATCTAATAGACTATGTGATTGTAAAGAGAAGAGACAGACAAGATGTGAGAGTGACAAAGGCAATGTGTGGTGCAGAGTGCTGGACTGATCACAGAGTTATCCTTTCCAAGCTAAATATTTGCATTCATCAAAACCATGGCCCCCAAGGCAAAATGACTACCAGAAGAATTAATGTCAACAAATTAGAGTTCTTCTCTGAGCATGAACAGTTTGTTGCTTACTTGGAGGGAAAGTTGAGCCAACACACAGCTGGCAACAATGGAACAGAAAAGGAGTGGGCAGCTTTCAGAGATTTGGTATACAGCACTGCATTTGCTCATCTGGGCCAGAACACTCGCAGACACCAAGACTGGTTTGATGAAAATGATGGGGAAATTCAGAAGCTGCTAAATGAAAAACAAGAACTCCACAGGATTTACTTACAGGATAGTTCATCCACCTCAAAGAAGGCAGCATTTACTTCCATCAAAAGCAAAGTACAAGCAAAGCTTAGAGAGATGCAGGATTCCTACCTCAGTAAGAAGGCAGATGAAATTCTGTTTTATGCTGATAGTAACAATCCAAAGCGCTTTTGTGATTTCCTGAAAGCTATTTATAGACCAAAAACCTCTGGTGCATCACAACTACTCAGTGCTGATGGAGTCACATTGATTAGTGAAAAGGACATGATCCTAGAGAGATGGGCTGAACACTTCCATAGTGTTCTCTACAGACTATCATAAATCAGTGCTGAGGCCATTGACCATTTACCTCAGTTGAAGCCAATCATTCCCTAGATGAATTTCCAATTGAAGAAGAGGTTTTGAGGGCCATTAGACTCCTTTCACATGACAATCACAGGGGAATCTCTCTCTTAGTCATTGCTGGCAAAATTCTTGCTAGAGTCCTCTTTAACAGGCTGATCTTTCACCTGGAAGATGGCCATATACCTGAGAGCCAGTGTGGCTTCAGAAAGGACTGAAGAACAGTGGATATGGTGTTTCCTGCCTGACAATTACAGGAGAAATGCCAGGAGCAGAACAGAGGTCTGTACACAATGTTTGTAGATCTGACCAAGGCCTTTAAAATTGTTCGTTGTGAGAGCTTATGGAAAATTATGTCAATTTTTTTTTGCCCGGAGAAATTCATTAACATTGTATGTCAATTTCCTGATGGTATGTTTGCCTGGGTTCTGGATGATGGACAATGCTCCTATGCCTTCCCAGTCACCAGTGGAGTGAGACAGGACTGTGTGCTTGTTCCCATGCTTTTTACCATGGTGTTTTCAGCCATGTTGACAAATGCTTTCAATGAGGATGAACACAGCATCAAGGTCAACTACCATACTGATGGCCAGCTCTTCAATTTGAAAAGGCCACAAACCAAGACCAAAGTGGAAAGAGTGTAGGTGCATGATTTTCTGTTTGCAGATGACTGTACATTCAATGTGGCCTCTGAAGCTGAGAAGCAACAAAGTATGGATCAAGTCTCTGCTGCCTGTGCTAATTTTGGCCTAATAATTAACACCAAGAAAACACAGGTGCTTCATCAGCCTCTCCCATACCATCTATATGTGGAAGCATCATTTACAACAAATTTAGAAGTTTTAAATGCTGTGGCTAGGTTCACTTACCTTGGTAATGTAGTTTCTGGGGATGTACAAATTGACAGTGAGGTTGATGCATGCATTGCCAGAGCTAGCTCAATGTTTGGGAGGCTCTGAAGGAAAGTTTGGGAAAGAAGAGGTATTAGACTGACTACCAAACTGATGGTCTACAGAGCCATTGTGTTGACCTCCTTATTATATGCTTGTGAAACATAGACAATCTACTAGAGCCATGCCAAGAAACTGAATTGCTTCCATTTGAACCATCTTAGGAAGATTCTGAGGATCACCTGACAGGATAAGTTACCCAACACTGAAGTCCTTGCTTGAGCTGATCTGCCAAGTATTCAAACTATGCTTCAGAGAGCACAACTCCAATGGGCTGGTCACATTGTTCAAATGCAAAATATAAGCTTGCTAAAAAGACTATTTTATGGACAACTCACATGGGGCAGACAATCACATGGTGGCCAGAAGAAATGATACAAGGACACTCTCAAGGTCTCTCTCTAGAACTTTGGGTTTGACCATGCAACATGGGAGACACTGGCACAGGACTGATCAGTATGGTGTGCCCACATCAGAAAGGGTGCTGTGCTCTTTGAGCAAAGCAGAATTGAGACAGGACAAAGTAAATGCAGGATGTCAATATTTGGGATATTCACCCCAAATATTCACATCTGTGCCCAACCTGTGGTAGAGCATTCCAAACTCATATTGGTCTGATCAGCCACAGTTGGATACACTGGCATTTCACTTTACCATGGTGATGTCATTTTGGTCCTGTTCGAAGACGAAGTACAACTACAACTAATATATATATATATATATATATATATATATATATATATGTGTGTGTGTGTGTGTGTGTGTGTGTGTGTGTGTGTGTGTGTATACATATATATATATGTGTGTGTGTGTGTATACATATATATATATATATATGTGTGTGTGTGTGTGTATGTATGTATGTATGTATATATACAGACAGCACAGGGTGAGATGAATATGAAGAGAGAATGCCTAAAAAACAAAATTTACTATTTAGTAGAATGGACTAGGAGTAAAAGAAAGGGAGAGGTAGAATGTAGCAAATCATCTCACATAAAAGAGTGAAGAAAGAGCTTTTATAATGGAGGGGAAGAAGGGGGAGATGAAAAGAAATAAGTGAGCCTTACTCTCATGGGATTTGGCTTAAGGAGGAAATAACACACCATCAATTGGATGTGGAAATCTATTTTACCCTGCAGAAAGACAAGGGGGAAAGAGATAAGAGAGGGAAGATAATTTAAGGGACAATAAATTGGGGAAAGAGATAATCAGAAGCAAACATTATTGTGGGAGGACAAGTCAAGGGAGAGAATGGAAGAAATGGAGGTCAGGATGGGACAGAGGGAAATATGGTTCATCTTTCACAACATAACTATGATGGAAGTGTTTTGCATTGTTACACATGTATGACCTATATTGAGTTGCTTGTTTTCTCAATGAGGATGGGTGTAGAGGGAGGGAGAGAATATGGAACTTAATACTTTAATAATAAATGTTAAAAATTGTTTTAGCCTGCAACTAGAAAATAAGATACAGAAGCAATGGGGTATGGAAATCTATTTTGCCCTACAGGAAAATAAAAGGGAGGGGGATGGAAGAAGGGGGTTGTAATAGAAGGGAGGACAGACTGGAGGAAGGGATGCATGGGGTGCATGCTGTCCTGAGGTGGGGGGTGGGGAGAGATGAGGAGAAAATTTTGAATTCAAATTCTTGTGGAAGTCAATGTTGAGAACTGACAAATCAATAAATTATATATTTAAAAAAATTTTAGTTACAGAACATATGGAAAGGCCCCAAAGTTCTAGGGCAGCAGCAGTGGGGCACAGCAAGGTCCGGTGGCCCTTAGCCACCATCTATAAGCCAGATGATAGGGCTGAGCATCCATGTGCCAGAGTCAGGGTGGATAGATGGTAAGATCTGCAGGTCCTAATTCCTTATTCTACAAAGTATGACCTGTGGGCCTTGGGAAAGACCTCAAATGTTTCTTCACCTCAGTTTCCTTATCTTTAAGATAGAAAGCTGGTTTCAGCATCCTCTGGGGTTTCTTCTAGCTCCAAATCTATGATCCTCTGAGAGCTGTCTCATTCTGAGGGTATGAATGAGGGTAAAAGGGTCCTTAGGTCTTGTGCAAGCATGCCAGCTAAACAGGATACATTTATTTCACTCCAGAACTGGAAGACAAGTAAAAAAAAAAGTTCCAGGAGTCCCCAGATGTTAGCACTATGTATGCACATGTAGATCTATCTCTCCTTCCTTTTCTGAGGATTTCCAGCTTTCTCAAGTCACTTGTTCTGTCCTCCAAATTCCTCTTGCTACTCTGTAGCATTGGCCCATTTTCCCCTGTATTAATCAAAGCACTGTGTTAAACATGCTCTTCGTTCTACTCTGTTTACTGCCTTCTTAAGGAGGGGCATATTTGAAAATAATTTATCTTCAAGAATAGACTAGGATAGGTATCATGGCATGTTGGATTTATTTATTTTTTGTTTTGCTATAATTTATTTTATTTTTAAAATATATAATCAATTTATTTCTTTTTAGTTTTCACTATTCACTTCCATAAAGTTTTGAGTTTTAAATTTTCTTCTCCTCCCTTTCCTATCCCCTTTTCAGAACAGCATGCAATCTGATATAGGCTTTATTTATACCCTCATATTAACCATATTTTCACATTAGTCATGATATAAAGAAGAATTATTATGGGAGGAATTATAATGGGAGGAAACATGAGAAGGAAGAAACAAAACAACAAAAGAAAAGGAAAGCAAATACTATGCTTCCATCTGCATTCAGACTCTAAAGTTCTTTCTCTGGATGTGGATAGCATTTTCCATTATAGGTCTTTTAGAGTTGCCTTCAATCCTCGCATTGCTGAGAAGAGCTAAGTCTATCAGTCAGTCATCAAATAATGTGGTTGTAACTGTGTGCAATGTTCTCATGGTTCTGTTCATTTCACTCAACATGAGTTCATAAAAGTCTTTCCAGGTTTTTCTGGAGTCTGCCTGTTCATCATTTCTTATAGCACAATAGTATTCCATTGCATCCATATACCACAAATTGTTCAGCCTTTCCCAAATTGATGGACATCCCTCAATTTCATCACAATCTGAAAAGGATGCATTTAATATTTCTACCTTTCTGCATTAGATTTTGAGGGTTTTGTGCCCTAATATGTGGTCAATTTTTGTGTAGGTGACATGTACCACTGAGAAAAAGGTATATTCCTTTATATTCCCATTCAATTTTCTCCAGAGGTCAACAATATCTAACTTCTTAAAAATTCTATTTATCTCCTTAACTTCTTTCTTGTTTATTTTGTGGTTAGATTTACCTAATTCTGAGAGGGGAAGGTTGAGGTCCTCTACTAGTATAGTTTTATTATCTATTTCTTCCTCTAACTCCCTTAATGTCTCCTCTAAGTATTTGGATACTATACCACTTGGTGCATATATGTTTAGTAATGATATTACTTCATTGTCTATGGTACTTTTCAGCAGCATGTAGTTTCCTTCCTTATATCTTTTAATTAGATCTATTTTTGCTTTTGCTTTGTCTGAGATCAGAATTGCTACCCCACTTTTTTTTACTTTAGCTGAAGCATAATATATTCTACTCCAATCTTTTAACTTTACTCTGTGTGTATCCCTCTGCTTCAGATGTGTTTCTTGTAAACAACAAATTGTAGGATTATGGTTCTTAATCCACTTTGTTATCCTCTTCCATTTTATAGGAGAGTTCAATTCTATTTGCATTCATATTTATAATTACTATCTGTATTTTTCTCTCTATCCTATTTTCCTCCATGTTTATGCTTGTCTCTCTCCTTTGTCCCTTTCCCTCCTCACTAGAGTTTTGCTTTCTAACACCACCTCCCTCAGTCTGCCCTCCCTTCTGTCAGTCCCCTCCCTTTTCTTCTCTTTTACCCTTACTACTTCTTCCCTACCTTCTATCCACCCCTCCCTTTTCTTTTCCCTTTCTCCTCCTACTGCCTATAGAGCTAGTTAGAGTCCTATACCTAACTGATTATGTTATTCCCTCTTTGATCCAAATGTTATTCCCTCTTTGATCCAAATCTGAGAAGAGTATGGTTCAAATAATGCTCATCTCCCTCTCTTCTTTTCCTCTACTGTGATAGATTTTTGTGTCTTTTCATGTGATGTAATTTACCCTTGTCTGCCTCCTCCTTTCCTCTTCTCCCAGTTCAATCTCTTTTCACCACTTAATTAGATTTTTTATTTTCACATCAAAGTCAACTTATACCCATGCCCTTGTCTATGTATACCCCTTTAAAATGTCACATGAACAATATAGTTCTCAAGAGTTACAAGTGTCATCTTCCCTTATAGAGATGTAAACAGTTTGCCCTTATGAATAACGGGTTTTTTTCTTTCCTGTTTACCTTTTTATGCCTCTCTTGAGTTTTGAATCTGAAGACAAGTTGAGCTCTGGTCTTTCCATCAGGAAGGTTTGAAAGTCCCCTATTTTGTTGAATATCCATCTCCTCTCCTAAATTTCACTGGGTAGTTGATCCTTGGTTATAATCCAAGCTCCTTTGCCTTATGGAGTATCATATTCCATGCCCTCTGATCTTTTAATCTACAAACTACAAGGTCCTGCATAATCCTGACTGTGGTTCCATGATATTGAAATTGTTTCTTTCTGCCTGCTTGTAATATTTTCTCTTTGATCTGGTAATTTTGGAATTTGGCCATACTATTCCTTGGTGTTTTTGATTTGGGATCTCTTTCAGGAGGTGATTGATGGATTCTTTCAATGATTATTTTTCCTTGTGGTTCTAGGACCTCAGGGCAGTTTTCCTTGATGATTTCCTGTAAGAGAATATTGGGTTTAAAGTCAGAAGACCCACATTTGAATTTGGCACTTACAACTTGTAGGACTTTGGAAAAGTTACTTCCCCTCTCTTGGACCTTAGTTTCTTCACCTGTAAAGTGAGTGTTTTAGTCTAGCCCAACAAAGGTCCCTTCCAGTTCTAAACTCTATGATCTCTGATCTCACTGGAAATGGGCATGAAGAATGTCCCAAAACCACAAAGAAAAAGGCCTCTTTATCCCAGCACAACAACCAGTAGCACCTCAGGATGTTTATTACAATTCTCAGAATTCAGTGGGAATTCACCCAGTCTAATATATACAAATCAGAATTTAGTACCTTTTGACATAATAAGGATGAGACAAAAGTCTTATATTTGACCAACAAAGGAAGCCTTCCACAACTCACATCTTAGCTCTCAAATTTTAGAAGTTTCAATGGGTAGGAGATCTTAGAAATCACCGTTGACTTTTAAATCTCAAGTGCTCTCCAGTAAGTAGGAAGCAGGACATTTCAAAAGTTATATTTTGATGATTGTGAAAAGAGCTGTGGAACTTCTATTCCCAGTTTTTCCAGTTTTAAAGATTTTGTTTGTTTTATTGAGCAAGAAGTTCTCTCTTTATTTGAGCAGCTAGTGAAAGAGTGGATGATAAGATCTGGAATTTCTCTTAACATTACAGGATTTAAAGTCTGAAGGAAAGTCAGGATTTGAACTCATGTCCTCTGACCCTAAGTTCAGGGTTCTTTTCAGAGTAGTTGGTGGTCTTGCTTGGCTAATTTTGCTTTGGTTGCTAATGATCTCTGAGCATTCCTTAGGACTTTTAAGTGAAGTACACCACTCTCGGAATCTAACTTTAGATTTTGTTGTGGACCTGTGATTTTATTAATATAAAGAAATCCCAGGGAATCCCTCTACAATGCAGAGGGGCAACTACCCTGCACATTATAATGTTAGCCTCTAAGATTCTTTAAGACCTAGAAAGTTATCTGTAACACTGAGAGATAAAGGGACTTGTCTAGGATCAATCATGCAACCAAAGTCAGTCAGTGCTTGAAACCAGGTCTTGCTAACTCTGAAAGCACCTTTCTACCCACTATACTGTGATGTTTCCTTTTGAAAAAGAGACTCTGCTTGAAGTACTCAAGCTTGACAAACTCACAAATTATGATTTTAAATTTATCTTTCCTGAAATTGAATAATGTTGATAGTAAACCAGCTTAAAGATGCCTTGAAATGAAGCTGAAATATTGTGTCCTTTTTGCAAACTGTTGACAAATCTGATCAAAAGACCTTCCAGCTCATTCACAGTGCGTGACTACAGTCAGTTTGATTAAACACTACTTAGTAGAACTGACATTCTTTGAAGAGTATCAGAGTTATAATATAACCACTGTATTCCAGAGATAAAGATAAATTAAATCAGGTACATCTTAGGTATTCAAACTGGGGCTGCCTTCAACTTGGAAGTAAAAAGGAATCACTCATTTCTTAATTTGTTCACTCACTCATTCCATATAACAAGCATTGTAGATCAGGAAAAAGGCCAAATAACCTCTGTCTCTGAAATTATACGATGCAGACTGTTCTTGCAAAGACTTAGGGACTTAATTGGGAGGTTGGGGGTTAGGGGAAGTGAGGGCAAGAAGACAATTGGCTATCAAATATGGGATAAGTACAAAAGAGAAATTCAGAAAAAGTGCAATGAGGCATTTGACAAAGGAGAAATATTTTCACGTAGGGTGGGGTAGAATCACAGGAGGTTTTTGGAAGATACAGCATCTGATTCGAAACTTGAAAAGGTTTTGACAGATGAATATGAGGAAGGGAGTCCTTTCTGGTCCTGGAAGATGGAATGAGCAAAGGCACAAAGAAGAGGAAGGAGAGTATGAATCCAGTCACTTATATTCAGTCACCAGGCACTTATTAATCACCAAGCTCTAAGCCCTATGTTAAGTTCTGGGGAAACAAAGAAAGGCAGAAAATGGTCCCTACCCGCAGGAAACTCACATTATAAAGGGAGGGTGTGTCAAATATTTAAATCCCTAGAGACATATAGAATAGGTTCACGAGTTGGAGGGAGGAAAACAGGATGTCTGCAGAAAGTGGGAGCCAAGAATGTTAAGAGGCAAAGGTGAGGAGAAAGAACATTTCAAGCAGAAAGGATGGTCAGTACAAAGGCAGGAGATAGAATTCACAAGTGAGGAAAAGTAAGGGGAATAGTATAAAAATATTGGGAAGGCAGGAAGGTACCATGTTGTAAAATACTTTGAAAGCCAAATTAAGGATTTTATAGTTAATCCTAGAGTGAAGAAGGGACCCACTGGAATTTGTTGAGTAGTAGGGTTACATAGGCAGATGCTTTTCACAAATGTTTCTACTTACTTTTTTAATGCACACATTTCAATCCTCTGGTATTTACTTTACAGGTGAGGAAACAGAAGTAGGCAGATGTCAAGTGACTTGCCCAGGGTCACATAGAGAGCAAATCTGAGGCCAGTACTCTATCTACTATGCCATACTGTCAACAAAAAAGTAACTATTGTTATTCTCCAATAGAGATGTTACTATTATAATAAGAAGGTATTTAGCACTTAGAGTAACTAATCTGAGCAACTGAGTGGGGTATGGGGGGGTCAGATTCCTCTATAATCATTTTAGAATTGTAAAACTAATTGAAAGCATAATTACTTATTTAGAAATGATGCCACATACTTGTAAGATTTAGGATTCCACTAGAGGGTAGTAGACACAAATTATAAAATATGAAAAAGAAGCTACTACCTTTTTTATTTAGTAGAAGCATTTCATTTTCTTCACCTTCTATCAATTTGCCCCTCTCTTGCAATAATATTAAATAAACTACACTGTTAACGGGAAAGCCACAGATATCTTCAATGGCTTAGTTTTATATTAGCACAAGGTAATTTAATAAAAACTCTGCCTATGTGTTTACGAGCAATGTAAGAAAGCTAGGCTCTAGATTGGGAAACAATGTGGGTGTAATCCCAGTCCAAAACCCTACTGGTATAAACTTTCTTTTCTTGGTGGCCCTACTCCTTCTGGAAGGGCAAGATGCTAGCATCCCACCAATGAGGAGAGTCTCATACCAATGATCGTTGGAACTCTGATTACATGGGTATTTTATAAACATTATTTTCTTCATTCATTCAAAAATAATTGCATACCTACTATGTGCAAGAACAGGACTTTGTGTTAAGGGCTAAAATGAGAGAAAAGGAGCTTGTGATTTGTTGAGGGAGATAAGACATAAAGAACACTCCTATTTAGAGATGCTTTAAACTTTTAAAACTTAAAAAAATTAATTACACTGATATTCTTATTTAAGATAAGGAAACTAACAATAGAAGGCAAGAGAAGGTTGGTACTAAGTATATTACAGCTTTCACAGAAGAATGTAAGTTTTTGAGGGCAGGGACAGTTTTTGTTTTTATCTGCATCCCTGGACCAGAGGTTCTCAAATAAAAATATCTTGAGATCTCTTTATACTCTTAAAAATTATTGAGGATCCCATGGAACTTATTTATATGAGTTATATCTATATTTACCATATTAGAAATTAAAACATCTTCACATTATTATGCAAATTGTTTTGTCCTTGGACCTTCTGAAAGGGTCTTGGAGTTCACCCATGGGTCCCTAGACCAGAGGGTATGCTGGAGTCGGCTCAAACCAGCTTATGAGTTTATTGTTAAATTTTCAACATGAATATTTTCACTTTAGAAATTGGCAAACTGCAGATCAGGGCTTGATTTACTGTTTTGTTGCTTGTCTGGACTTTAAAAAGTAATAGAGAGACTGGAAAGAGTGCAGACAAAACCTAAAAGTGTCCTGAAGTATTCCTCTCCCAGTCAGCTGCACCCTCCTGCCTAGACCCCACTTGGAGAATAGTTACCCTCGTCTGACACAGTGCCTGGCAAGTAGGAGGTGCTGACTAAACACTCACTGAATTGAACTGAATTTACAAAATGCTGAAATAAGAAATACAGCCTTGGAAATAACAAACAGTAATAAATGCAGACAGAGCACTCACTGTAAGATTTATTAGGCATTTGGCCTAATTATCTCATATGAACCTCATTACAACACTGGGAGGTAGGGATTAAGACCATAAGGCCATAGATTTTGAGGAGGAAGGAACCCCAAAAGTCATTCACTTCAACCCCCTAATTTTACAGATGAGGAAACTGAGGTCCCAGGGAAATGAAGTGACTTGCTTATCATCAATGGCAGAGAAAGAAATTAAACTCAGATACTCTGACTTTTTACACTTTATCATGATGCCTCTCTATATAAGCACCTATTTTATATATGAGAGTGAAAGCATTTATTAAACTCCTACTGTGTGACATAAGGCACCTAAGTGGTGTAGTGGCTACAGCACCAGACCTGGAATCAGAAGAACCTGAATCTAAATGTGGCTTCATACACTTAATAGTTGGGCAAGTCACTTGACCCTATTTCCTCAGTTTCTTCATCTGTAAAATGAGCCGGAGAAGGAAATGACAAACCACTGCCGTATCTTCCCTGAGAAAATCCCAGATGGGGTCATAGAGAGTCAGACAAACACGATGGAACAATATCTTTTATAATTACCACTTGTTAAGTTCTCCCAGAAGACTTGGTAGTCAGCATGAAACCTATACCCTGGGTGACTGTCCTTAACATGTTCTCACCAAATGTAATAAGAACAGTGAGCAGTTCCGTAGGCCCAGAAGGGAACTGCTACACCGTCCTATGAAAAACTGAAATGACTCCAATGTCGGCAAGAAGAGCAGGAAAGAAGGCACAGAAACTCCTTCCGGGAACCTAAGCATGGCTGGGAATTCACACCGGCAGCACGAGAAGAAATCAGAAATAGAGCATCCCCACCTCTCAGAGGTATGATTATGTCCCTTTCTTGTATGAGTACATCTTATTAAGAAGCTTTTTATTCCAATTAAAGCAGACCCACTCTCCATCATCTCTTTTAAGACAGACAAGGATATATGTGTATATATTTAAAGCATAAATTTCTCACTTGTTTGCGAGTGAGTTACAAATATTTGCAAAATAATACTAATTAATTATTAAATATTGGAATTGAAAGAAACTTCAGAGTACACAGATACTAATATCCACTTAGAGAAACTGAGACCCAAGTGGTGAATTTTATGCATTTATATGTCTAACTGAGGCAATCAACTCAATGACACTGGGCCTGGAGTCAGGAAAACCTGAGTTCAAATGCAACCTGTGGCCCTGGGCAAGTCCCTTAACTTCTATTTGCCTCAGTTTCCACTTCTGTAAAATAGGGATAATAATGGCACCTACCTCCCAAGGTTGTAAATCACATAGTAAAAATCCTATGTAAATATTAGCTACTATCACTATTACTCTTATTGTTATTATAGACAAATTCCTTTAATATGAAGGATTCCTGCTTCTTAAGGTGAAAAAAATTGAAGAGACTAATTTTTTTCAAGTTTCTGTAACGTGGTACCATCATCCTTTTTTTATTTATTGGAATCTATGATTATATCAATGTAGGGAGCTCATGAGATCTGAAATGGAATCCTGTCAAAAACTATTTATATTACTCAGTTTATAAGGTCATTTTACGCAGTTTCCTCATCCATTAAATGAGGGTATTGGACTATCTGACCTCCAAAGTTCCTCCAGCTATATGATCTTGGTAAGGAATTTCCTATATTAATGTAGAACCATATGTGCTCCAAAACTGGATCTAGGTTTTCATGGCTCTTGGGCCAGCTCTCTGCTTAGAGCCTAACTAAGCAGGTAGACTGCATGCTGGATAGAGTTCTTGGCCTTGAGTCAGGGAGATCTGAGTTCAAATCTAGCTTCAGAAACTTCCTAGCTATGTGACCCAGGGCAAGTCACTGATACTGTATGCCTTAGTTTCCCCAGCTGTAAAATGGAGATGATAAAAGTACTTGCTCCTCAGGATTTTTGTAAGGAGCTGATGAGGAAATATTTGTAAAGCACTTAGCATAGTGCCTGGCACATAGTAGCATCCTCAGGCCACTTCCTTGGATCTTACTTTCTTCATTTGTAAAGTGAGGTAGTCTTGGAATTCAAATCAAGCTTTTATTAAGCACACACTATGTCCAAGGCGCTAGGGATATAACTGTCCATGAGTTTACTGCTTTAAAGGGGGAACAAGGCATGTACACTCGCTGGTTAGTTATGGTGAGGGTAAAGCAGAGATCCCAAGTGTTGTCATTGCTGCTGCTGCTGCTGCAGCTGCTTTGGTGGAAATTTGGAGAGATTAGTTTCAGCTGGGGTGCGTTTGGGAAACCTTCCTGGAGGAAGAGGTGCCTTGGGAGCTATAAGGTACAACGTAAAAAACAGTTACTTCTGGATCAAAGGAGAAGGAGCCATCTCCTGCTTCTAATGCTGCCTGTGTGATCTTGGCCAAATTACTTTAACTCCTTGGACCTTCGTTTCCTCATCTGAAAAATGAAGGACCAATTAGCTTCAGAGATTTTTTTCAGCTTGAGCTCAATGATCCTTTGACCCTAAAAAGGTTTTCTGTGATGATCAACAACGGAGGACTCAAGAGGAAACTTGCCACCCACATCCAGAAGGAGAAGCTCTTTCTCTGTCTCTGTCTGTCTGTCTCTCTCTCTGTCTCTCTGTCTTTGTCTCTGTCTCTCTCTGTCTCTGTCTCTCTCTCTCTCTCTCTCTCTCTCTCTCTCTCTCTATATATATATATATATATATATATATATATACACACACACACACACATATGTACATCCATACATACACACACGTACATATTCTCAGTTGAATATGGAAATCTATCTTACCCAACAAGGAAATAGGAGGGGAAAGGGCTAAGAGCAAGGCAAGAGAGATAATAAGGGAATAATATATATTCTTCCTCTTTGAACCAGTTCATATGAGAGTGAGGTTCAAGTATTGCCCCCCTCCATTTTTCTCTCCACTGTAAAATCCTCCTTACATGCTAACTGAGGCATTATTTTTCTTGGATTGAACTAATACAGAATTTCATGACTATGCATGTTTATAATGAATTTTGATTTTCTTGCTTTCTCAACGAGGGTTAAGGGGATATGGTGGAGATAGTTTTCAGAGCTCAAAATAAAATATTTTTAAGAAGAGTTTTTCTATAGTAATTGTATCTGACAGTGTTCAATATGGGATTCTAATCCAGGGCTTTCTTGACAGGACATTGTGGCCCCTGTACCACCACAGTGCTTGTTTTCAGCAGAGCAAGATGTGGAAGGAGTATACCCCAAGGCACTAAGGGAACATAAGGAACTATGAATAAAATGCCGATTGCTAACAAGGGAAATAGTCCTACGATTTCATTGGCATTGGAAATTCTCTCTACCAATGAAGTTTAGTACCTGCTCTGCAACTTAAAGTCTTAGAGAGGTGCCCAGGGCACAGAGAGGTTAGGTAGCTCACTCAGGGTCACACAGCCAGTAGGTGTCAAAAGCAAAACTTGAAACCGGATCTCCTCAACTCAGAAGGCAGCTGTCTATCTAGTCAATGTAATCTGTGAATCTTTTATGAAGTCTCCATTCATACCATCAGGAAAATTAGACCTACCCAGTGGGGGCACCTTGGCATGTCAGGTGTACCTCACCGAGTCCTGACTTCTTATTCTTATTCTGGGAAAAATAATCAAATCAGAACTGCTATCGCTATGGAGTAGGGTGTGTCAATCACTGCCGTTCTCCCTGTCTCTGTGACTCCAGATTGGTCTATAATTTAATGATACAACCATTTATATTATTAACATGTACACACTTCTACATGACATATTAATTTTACAACTTAATCTGACATAATAACAATTCTTAATTGATTAGGAATGATAAAATCCAATGGCCTTGTGCTTTGCACAGTAATGATACTTTTACCAAGAGCTCAGCAAGTATATTATTTTCTTTAAATAATGAGGCAGTAAAACAGGGCTGACTCATTGACTAATACTAGAGTATTTAGAATAGATCATTTGTTCATTATTCTTGGAACACCAAAATTGTTAGCTCCAGAGAAAATTGAGGCAGAAATAAAATGAAGAACATAGCCCCAAATAGCTGAGCATTCCACATTTCCCCTGGACACTGTGAATCTCCACTCAAGACAACAGAGGACCACCTATTGAGAGCTGAAAGGAGTCTCAGAAGATCCCAACTCCTACCTCCTCATTTTATAGCTCAGGAAACTGAGACCCCCTTGACTAATGAAAAGTGTGGCAGATAATCATAGGTTTTTTGAGTTAGAAAAGATTACATTTTCGTAGATTTAGAATTAGAAATAATCTTAGAAGCCATCAAAGTCCACCCCTCACCCCATTTTATAGATTAGTAAGTCTGAGAGAGGTAAAGTAACTTCTCCAAGCTCACAGAGTGATAAATTGAAGAAATGGGTTTCAAACTCTATATCTCTTACTCCAGATTCTTTGTTTTTCCACTATAGTATGCTGCCATCAGGCACAAAACCTTCATTCTACAGATGAGGAAACAGGCTAAGAGAAAGAATGACCCAGTGTTACAGTTAATTCATGACAAAGCAATGTGGTAGGTGTAGAGGACCAGTACTGATGGAGCCCGGGATGTGAGGATAATTGACTCACCATCCCACTCCTGATATGCAAGGATGAGAACATCCTTACCCTGACTGCATACCCCAAGGTTGTCTCACTGGAAGAAATAGATTAGGAAGTATAAGAAGTAAACTAAAAATGTTCTCATGGGAATAACCCTGCTTGCTTGCCTATAAAAGACCATATAAGCCTTGACCCTCAGATCAATAAGGGGATTCCACTCAAAGTCCCGCCTGACTCGCGGTTTCTCATTTCACATTCACCCGGGTTGACAGCTGCCCATCATAGTGCTGGTCGCAGGTCCTCTTATTTTGTATCTCTCCACTAATTCTCTTGAAAATCTCATTAAGTCTGATGAGTTTAATAATCATATAACAACAATAAAAATGGTAATGATGATGTCATCATAGTATTTTATTTTAGCATTTATGGTTTTTAAAACACTTTATGTACGGCATCCTATTTTATCTTCAAAAAATCTATGTGTGGTTTTACTTATATATGCATATGTATATATACACATGTATATATATGTACCTATATACATATACATATAAATATATATATTTGCATTTAACTATAGTCTTCTCTAGATTAGGCTGGGGAGGAAGGGAGAAAAAATAGTAAGTGCACAGCAGTGAACAAAAGAAAACTTGGAAGCACAGAAAAGTTGGTTAGCTTTGAAAACAATGAGTCATATTTATTACATAGATTTTCTTTTTTGATTAATTTTTGGTTGTCAACATTCACTTTTATAAGATTTTACATTTATTATGTATATTTATATTTATGTATATTATGTATATTTATGAATTTTCCCCCTCTTTCCCTTCCCCCTTCCCAAGACAACATGTAATCTGACATAAGCTATATATACATGATCTTGTTAAACTTATTTCCACATTAGTCATGCTGTAAAAGAAGAATCAAAACAAAAGGGAAAAAACCAAAGGAAAGGATAAATAAACAAAAAAAAGGAGAAAATTGTATACTTTGATCTTCATTTAGACTCCATAGTTCTTTTTGTAGGATATGGACAGCACTTTCCATCATGAGTCTTTTGGAATTGTCTGAGATCATTGTATTGCTGAGAAGAGCTAATTCTATTAAAGTTGGTCACTGACCATTTTACTGAATACAGTTTCTTCTGGTTCTGCTCACTTCACTCAGCATCCATTCATGGAAATCTTTCCAGTTTTTTTCTGAAATCTGCCTACTCACCATTTCTTATGGAACAATAGTATTCCATTTCATTCATATACTATATCTTGTTCAGTCATTTCCCAATTCATGAGTATCCCCTCAATTTCCAATTCTTGGCCACCACAAAAAATATAGATATTTTTGTATCATTTTTGCTTTTTTTATGATCTCTTTGGGATATAGACCAAGAAGTGGTATTGTTGGATCAAAGGGTATGCACAGTTTTATAGCCCTTTGGATATAGTTTCAAATTATTACATATATTTTTAAAAAAGTAGTCTGAAATGGAAATTCATGGTTTTATTTTGAATCTTCTCTTTATGTTCTGTGTATATGGAAATGTTCTTTTTTTCCTCTTTTTGTATTTAAGTTTAAAATGAATAAATTAAAAAAAAAAACCTGTGTAGTAGGTTTATATTATCCCCATTTTACAGATGAAGTAACCAAGGTTAAGAGGTTAAGTGACTTGTCAAGGATCACACAGCTAGTTAGTGTCGGAGACAGGATTTGAACTACAAGTCCCAGGCTCTAGCCACTGTACCACTCCATATCAAGTTCTTAATTCTCTCATGAGCACTGGTACCAGATCACTTAATGCTTATGAAATATCTCTACTTGGATGCCTCATGGGCATACAAAACCCAACATCTCCAAAAAGTCTGCCCCTCCCCCAAAGAGCCTACTCTGCTTCCTACATTTTCTGTTTCTGTGTAAGATGTTATCTTCCTATCACCCAGGTTTGCAACCTCAAAGTCTCCTTTGACTCTTCCTTTCCTCACCCTGAATATATACTCAGTTACCAAGTCCTATAATTCTGCCTCCTCTGCATCTCATTTATCCACCCTTTCTCTCCACTCATGCAGTCACTCCCCTACTTAAGACCCTCACCCTTTTTCTCCTAGACTATGGCAATAATCTCTCAATTGATCTTTCTGCCTTTAATCTCTCTCTTCCCCAATCCATCCACCAAACAGCTGCCAAATTGATATTCCTGAAGCCTGGGCCTGAAGAACTACCCTTTTCGAGAAACTCCAATGGCTCCATAGTGACTCTAGGATAAAATTTTTACCCCTGTTTGGCATTAAAGATCCTTTGTGGCTGGACTTCAATCTAGAGTTCTAGACTGGTTTCATGTTATTTACATATGCTTCACCTTCTAGCTTAACTAGAAACACAACAAATTAAAAATCTAATAATAATACCAAAATGAAAACCCTGAAAAATCAAAGGAAATACTTTAAAAATTGAACATGCTGCCTGGCACATAGTAGGTGCTTTGTAAATATTAATTGATTGATCTACCTCTTCAGCTCTGTTATCTTCCCCAATTAGAAACTGAGGTCTTTGAGAGCAGGAATTGTATTTCTAGGACTTAGTACTAAGTTTAGCGCATAGAAAGGTAAATTAAATGCTTTAATTCAGGTGGTGCTGATTCCCAGATTGATTTTATCCATTGAAATACCTTCCCATCTTTCTTTGCCTCTCTTTGAGCAGTCAACTAATCAACATGTGTTTATTAAAAGCCCACTGTGTGCCAAGTATAATGCTAGGTTATGGATACAAACATAAAGAATGGAAAAAAAAAACCTTTGCTCATAAGGGGATTTAATTAGATGATGGACAAATTGACCTTAAATCCCATTTTAGGTGAAATATCCTCAGTTAGAACTTTCTGGCTTGAGTATAGAGGTCTCTCAGAAATCAGTTCATCTGAACACAACCTGACCCATTTTTTACATTCTCAGGTATCTTACTCTTTATAGCCCTCTAGGATTCAGTGACGTTACCTGTTGCAAGGAGAAAACTTGAAAGAAATATGCTATTTGAGGGTACCTGGGACCCTACTGAAAGAATTTCCCTCTTTCACTACAGACTTTAATTACTTAGTATGAACATCTTCAATATTATCTTTTGGATGCCATTAGTATAAAGTTCCTGAAAACCCTGACCAGGTGGATAGTGGCAGCTGAGCTATTGTGGGTGAGGTGGACTGGAGTTAAGGGGAGGAAAAGGAATTCATTTCCTAACTCCAATCCATGCTCCCACATTGGTTCTCTGGAAATTTGACTCCTCCCCCCTAGTTCCCCCAAAGAGAAGGCATACAATAGGTTAGTGCTTTCAGGAGTGTAACGCTCATCTTGTTCATGCCTTGGGCTCTTGGGTTGTGTGTGGGAGAGGACAGAGCAGGCAGGATGGAAGTGGCAGCCCTGGATGCATATAGCCTTGGGATGAGAAATGTGCAATTTCACCCACCCCTTGGGCACATCTAACACAAATTCCACCCACCCTGAGTCACCATCACCTAACTAGTGAAAGTGAAACCCTTTTATTAGAGAAGCCCTGTAATGAATGTCGTCTTGACCTTGTGGAATAAGGGATCTGTGAGTTTCTCAGATACTGTTATACAATTTTTATTTTATGTTTCATGTGTGCCAGGAGTTTCATAAATGAAATATTCAGATCCATCTACTTCCTATTCCTTACTCTAATTCAAACTCTAACCCTAATTCCAACTTTAACCCTAGTTCTGAGCTGTCCAATTTCATCATTCATAAAAGGAATTAATATTTATGGAGTTTTACACACAACAACCCCGTGAAGATGATGGGGCAGTTAATATTACCCCCATTTTACAGATTAGGATATTGAGGCCGAGTTTATACAGCCAGTAAGTGGTAGAGCTTGCCATAGTGGAAAAAATATTAGATTTGCATTCAAAAGACTAAGCTCCATATATATTTATTAATGTGCCAGGTACCGTGCTGGCTGGTGGAGATTCAAAATGAAATGTGTACTTGCCTTTGAGGAATTCATATTTTATTGGGGCAAAGCAATGTAGATAGAGATGCTTAGTAAAAACAACATCATTTCAGGCTGCATATAAATTCTGACCCTTCTGCCTATATAAGCTATGTAGCCTTTGACAGAACACAACTCTCTGGATCAATTTCTTCATCTGTAAACCAGGGACTTTTTTGGACTACACTATCTCAGGTCCCCTTCCAATCCTTCCAACCTTTCCAAAGATCCTAGGAAACTCCTATTCAGTTACCTTGGTTCCAAATCTAAGGTCTTGGTTTGGTTTTATTCCACCAGATGGTCTTTTTTTAAAAAGTTGTAATAAAGATCCTCTGGGCTGAAACACAAGGGGAAAACAAAACAAAACATGCTTCCTATTCCTCATCAACCATTGCTGGGGCACAAGTCAGGAAGACCTGAGTCCAGATCCAGCCTCAGATACTTACCTACCTGAGTAACACTGGCAAGTCACTTACTCTCTGTAAACCTCAGTTTCCTCAACCGTAAAATGGAGATAATAATAGCACCTACATCTCAGGATTTTGAGGATCAAATGAGATAATATTTGGACAGTGCTAAGCACAATGCCTCACACATAGTAGGCACTTAATGTTTGCTTCTTTTCCTTAATTTGTATAGAGTAATGTCAAGACAAATCTTAACTGGACAAATTTTCCTTGGAGATTACTTCTCTAGTTTCTTGCCTAATTACTGCAAAAAAAAGTTACCTAATTTTTAAGCATACACTGATTTTTATAATAACTTTTATCCAAATATATCCCTCTACCAGAGAATACAAAAGAGAGAAGAAAAGCAGTTCATCCAAACTAAACAATACATGAATAAAACCTGATGCATTTGAGACATGGCACCCATAGTCCCCCCCAAATTCTCATTTTTCCTCCTCTTTTTTCTTTTTCCTTTCCTTCCTCTTCTTCCTCCTCTTTTTCCTCCTCCTCCTATTCTTTCTTCTCCTTTTTCTTCCCAAATATTTCTAGGACCTGTAACAAAATTATACTTCTTAATATGCCCCCCAGCAATTTAAAATAGTAATAATTTGGATTTCAAGGAACCTAATGAGGCTATGTTGCACCCCTGCCATTTAAAGTGCTTTGAATTCTAAAGAAAAGAGTGGAATTGATTTATTGGGTTTTCTTCAGTAGGGGATGAAAGTTAGACATTTGGGAGGACCTCTTTTATCTGCTTTCAGGAAGAGGGGGATAAAAACATTAATACAGGTATCATGTATTTAATAACTCTCTGTTGGTGTGAAAAGACTGCTGCTTTTGGAATCAGATTGCTGGGCTCCCAACTCTGCCCCTTACTACTATGTGACCTTGGGAAAGCCATGTCATCTCTCTGAGTCTCAGTTTCCCCATCTTTAAAATGAAAGTGTTGGATTAGATGGCCTTTAAGGTTTTTTCTAGTGCCAAAGGAATGGTCCTATGATCCTTCTCCCCTTTCTTCAACAGATCTGTCATTTTATTGACAGATCTCCTCACCCATGCAGGTCCCAAATAATCCTAGATGTCCTCTCAAACCTTCTCTTTTTGTATCAGAAAATCACGTCCATGGCCTGTTGTAAATTCTCCATAGGAGCACTAGCCAATGTCCTGGGGACTTTCCTCCAGATCTCTTGTGAAATAAGGGGTTTAAACTGCATGCTTGACATTGCATGAATACCAATAGATTTATCTGTGTCATTTGTTGACTATTCCTTACTCTTTTATGATTGGCTCACCTTTTCTGGTCATGCACTTCTCTGATGATATCCTTAATTCCCCTTTTCCTGTGAATTTCCTCACTGGGTGTATACTTAAGCTTACACCCACCATACATCTCTCCATTCAGCTTTGAGTGACCTATAATGTTAACTCCTCAAAGAGTGGTCTTCCAGAATTTACAGCTATACAACATTACTGGAAGAATGTTGATTTTTAAAATTTGGATGTTTGTTCAATGATAAACTTAAAGCAATCAAACACACTGAACTATTCAAAAAATGCAGTCTAGCCTGTTCTCATCCTTCTAGACCATGCTTAAACCCAGCTCATCACCTATAGCAGAAGTTATTTATGTTTTTTAGGTATCCTGGATTCCTTGGACAATCTGTGGAAGCCTATGGACCCCTTCCCCAAAGAATGTTTTTCAATGAATAAAATTACAAAAGAAGCCAATTATGTTGAAACACAACTACCCAAATTTAAAAAAAAAAACACAAGTTTATAAACTCTAGGTTAAGAACCCCTGGTTTACAGAGTCAGTCCAATATATGTATATGTGTATATACAAAAATACATATGTTGATGGAATAGCTCTAGTGTTGTTCATTCAATAACATATCATGATCTTCCCAACAGGTATTATTTTTCCACCTAATTTTTCTTGTGTAGATTGACCGAAATGATTTGAGTGATTATAGGTCTTTTTGAAAATGATTTCTATCTATGTATTTTGTTGTCTTTTTTCATCATCAAAATTTTCCCCAATATTCCTCACCTTCCTTGTGATATAGATCTTACTTAGGAGACTTCCATATCTTGGGGCTTGAAATCATCATGACTTTATTCACAAAGAGGAGCATCTGAAGAGCTTCAACATCTCTAAGGAATCCTGTGATTTGGTCATTGACAAGCAGTACTGATGAATATAGGTCTTAGTGTCTGATGTTCTGTCTGATATTAGTAAGCTGAAAGTTATGGAGAAAATTATATGTTACATGTTCTGATGAATCTCGTGTGATTTAGCCACAAACATAAGGGAGCACATTGACTTGGAAGCTTTCTAGAAGAAGCAGATGGGAGCATTCCCCATGGAGCTGGGTATGCACTCAGGTGTCTTATGGGAGGACATGCTCAACCTAGCAATCCTTGATTGGTTCTTTGGTTCCCAAATCAGGGATGGGAGTGAGGGTAGGTTGGGAATGTTGTATCACAGATTATTGGTCAGAGATAGGAGGAAACACTTACTTAGAGAGTAAGAAAAGGAGCTGAAGTAAATCAATTTCCAACCAAATCCTCCTCCCCGCTACACACACCTCTCTCTGGCCTCTTCCATGGCTTCTTCTCCCTTAAACTTTCCACAAGGGAGGGAGAGAGAGGATTTCTTTCTACCCTCATAGTAGTCTATAGCTCAACAGTATGGGAGAAGAAAGAGGATCTGAGGAGAATTAGTATCCCTCCTTTACTCTTTCAAAGCATCACCTCCCTTGGCTTTCCAGCAATCGAGAGTTTCTGTGTTGAGTACATCTTTTAGCAAGGGGTCATTGCACATGTCCCAAAAAAGGAGCTGGATTGCATGCTTAGCTCCATGAAAGTTCCTCAGTCTATTCCTGGTACACATATATAAATATATAATAAATAAATCATCTTGCAATGCCTATGATGAATGCTTGCAAAAAGACCAGAATAAAATACTTTACCAGTATCCGTTGAGGAACAGAGAAAAGAGGAGAAAATTTTCAAATAACCTAATAAAACACTCCTTAACAACTTACCATGTTGCTTAATCCTCAGGATCAAACTTCTTCCTCCCTATCTGGTTCTTCCACCTTACTCTCTCCTATGTTCTATCCCATCCAGCCCCAATGACATCCTGGCTTCTCCATCTCCCAAATCTGAGAGTTTTCACTTCTGCCCTTCATGCCCTTCCTTATCCCTGCTGCTTGGCTTCCTGTAAGTCTCAGCTCATTCTCACCTTTTATAAGAAACCTTTCCCAGTCCTCCTTAATACTAGTCACTTCCCTCTGGTTATTATTTCTAATTTATCCCTTCTGCATCTTGTGTGTACGTAGTCACTTTTGCATTGTCTCCCATGTTATACTATGAGTTCCTCGAGAGCAAGGATTGTTGTTGCCTTTCTTTGTGTCTCCAGAGCTTAGCACAGTGCCTATGATGGGCATATGATGGGCACTTAAGAATGCTTGTTAACTGATTGACTGACTCAGGATTTCAATGCCAATGTTAGACTAAAGAAGGAAGTAAAAAATATCTCTCATAAACGTTTCAGGAGTAAGAAATGAGAGGAAAGACTTCTAGACCATTGGTGTCAGGTTCAAACAGAAACAGCTGTGGGGTTTATGTTGACTTAGAAATACCACTAACTGACATTATCAATATATTTTTATTTTGCCAGACATTTCCCAATTACATTTCTTTTAAAAAATTTTTGCTTGTTCATTTTTAACATTCATTTTTAGAAGATTTTGAGTTCCAAATTCTCTCACTCCCTCCAGCCCTGCCCTCAGTCACTGAGAAGGCAATCAATATGATATGAAATATACATGTGAAATTGTGAAAACATATTTTTACATTAGCCATGTTGCAAAAAAGGCAAGAAAAATAAAGAAAGTGAAAAAACTATGCTTCAATTTGCACTCAGACTCCATCAGTTCTCTCTCTGGAGGTGGATAGCATTTTTCATCATGAGTTCTTTGGAATTGTCTTGATCACCATATCTAAGTCTTTCACAGTTGATCCTCATTACAATACTGATGGCACTTTTTACAGTGATCTTTTGGTTCTACTCAACTTCACTTTTCATGAGTTCGCATAAATTTTCCCAGGTTTTTCTGAAACCATCTTGCTTGTCTTATAACTCAATAATTTCCATCACAATCATATACCAAAACTTGTTTAGCCATTCCCCAGTTGATGGGCATCTCCAAGATTTCCCATTCTTTGTCATCACAAAAAAAGGCTTCTCTAAATATTTTACTACACAGAGGTCCTTTTCCTTTTCCTTTGATTTCTTTGGGATACAGACCTGGTAGTATTACTGCTGGATCAAAAGGGTATGCAAAATTTTATTTCAACATAGTTCCAAATTATTCTCCAGAATGGTTGGATCAGTTCACAACTCTGCCAACAGTATAGCAGTGATTTACTTTTTCCACATGTCTTCCAGCATTTGTTATTTTTCTTTCTATCACATTAGCCAATCTGAGAGGTGGGAGGTGGTAGCTCAGAATTGTTTTAATTTGCATTTCTGTAATCAGTGGTGGTTTAAAACATTTTTTCTTATTAGTATAAATAGCTTTGATTTCATCTTTTGAAAACTGCTGATTCATACATTTTGACAATTTGTCCATTGGGGAATGGCTCTTATTTTTAGAATTTGACTCAGTTCCCTATACATTTGAGAAATGAGACTATAATTCCCTCTCCC
This sequence comes from Bettongia penicillata ogilbyi, assembly GCA_023548195.1. Classification (NCBI taxonomy): domain Eukaryota; kingdom Metazoa; phylum Chordata; class Mammalia; order Diprotodontia; family Potoroidae; genus Bettongia; species Bettongia penicillata. The sequence continues at coordinate 3,722,307 of JAJHZJ010000433.1, read as the reverse complement.
CAGTTTCCTGTTGTTCTTCTAATTTGGGCTTCATTAGGTTTGTTTGTGCCTTTAAATATTTGAATGCTCTACTATTTTGTGCATGTATGTTTAGTATGGCTATTACTTCATTGTCTATGATACTTCTTAGAAAAAAAATGTAGTTTTCCTGACAATCTCTTTTAATTAGGTCTATTTTTTGTTTTACTTTTAGATCATGAGTGCTACCTCTGACTTTAAAAAAAAAAAATCTCAGCTAAAACATAATAGATTCTGATCCAGCTCCTTATTTTAACTCTGGTTAATATAATTTTAATTTCTGTTTCAAGAGTGTTTATTGTAAAGAAGGTATTATTGGATTCTGGTTTCTAATCCGTTTGCTGTCTGTTTCTGTTTTATGGGTAAGTTGATCCCATTTACACTCACAGTTATGATACCAACTGTATATTTCCCTCTACTCCATTTTTTTCTCTTTATCCTTTTCTCTCTTTTTTACTCTATTCCTCCTCAAAATCTGTTTTGCTTCTGGCCAGGGCTTAATCTGCCCTCCCCTTTATCAGCATCACACCCGTCTTTCTTTTATGCTCTTTCCCCTTACTTCCCTGTTGGGTAAGATACATTTCTAAATTGAGTGTGCATATATATTCTTCCCTTTTTGAACCAATTTTGATGATAGTGAGCTTCAAGCATTGCCTGTCACCACCCTCTTTCCCTTCTATTGTAAAAACTTTCTTGAATATCTCTTTTATGTGAAATAATTTTCTCTACTTTTCTTCTACCTTCCCCTGTCTCCCTCTGCATTTCTCTTTCTCACTCCTTAATTTTTTTGGATCATCCCAACATAACTGACTCATCACCATGCCTTGTAACCTCTAATTGCCTGAATAAGGATACATTTCTTAGGAGCTAAATATATCATCTGTTCACATAAGAATTTAAATAGTTTAAACTTATTAATCTTTTAATTAATCTTATTAATAATTAATAATTATTAATAATAAATAATAAATAAATTAATAAATCTTATTAATCTATGTTTCCTCTTTCATGTTAATGTTTTTATGCTTCTCTAGAGTCTTGTGTTTAAATGTCAAATTTTCCATTCAGCACTAGTCTTTTCTTCAGGAATGCTTGCAAGTTCTCTATTTTATTAAATATTGAGTTTTTTCCCCCTGAAGGACTATACTCAGTTTTGTTGGACAGATTATTCTTGCTTGTAATCCTAGCTCTTTTGCTTTCTGGACTATCATATTCCAGGTAATCCATTTCTTTAATGTGGAAGTTGCTAAATCTTGTGTGATCCTGACTATGACTCCACCATATTTGAATAGTTTCTTTCTGGTTGCTTACAAAATTTTCTCCTTGACCTAGAAGCTCTAGAATTTGACTGTAATGTTCCTTGGAGTTTTCATTTTGAGATCTCTTTCAGGAGATGATAAGTATATTTTTAAAATTTCTATTTTACCCTCTGGCCCTAAGACATCAGAACAGTTTTCCTTTATAATTTCTGGAAATATAATTCTTAATAATTGTTAAATTATCTATCCTTAATCTGTTTCCCATGTGTATTGTTTTTTCCAGTGAGATATTTATTTTACATTTTCTTTTATTTTTTAATTCTTTTAACTTTGTTTTATTGCTTCTTGATGTCTCACGGAGCCATTAGCTTCCACTTGCCCAATTCTAATTTTTAAGGAATTATTTCCTTCATTGAGCTTCTGACCTTTTTTTTAACTTGACCAATTTTACTTTTTAAGGTTTTCTTTTCTTTAGTGAATTTTTGTGCTTCTTTTATTATTTCATCAATTTTGTTTTTTAATATGTTATTTTCCTTGGTATTTTTTGTACCTCTTTTTATCAAATTATTGGTTCTCTTTTCATAATTTTCTTGCATCACTCATTTCTTTTCCCAGTTTTTCCTCTACCACTTTAATCCCTTTCTTTAGGCCTTCCAGGAATTCTTAGTGAACTTGTGTCCAATTTGCATGTTTCTCTCTGAGGCTTTGCTTATAGCTGTTTTAATATTCTTGTCTTCTAAGTTTGTGTCTTGATCTTCCTTGTCACCAGTAACTTTTCATGATCAGGTTAATTTTTCATTGTTTGCTCATTTTTCCAGCTTATTTCTTGACTTTTAACATTATATATAACATTGGGCTCTGCTCACCTAGGGGTGGGGAGACACTGTCCCAAGCTTTAAACATTTTCATGCTCTTTTTTTCAGAGTTAGTTCTGGGGGTCTGCTAAGTTCTCAATAACATGATCCTAGAAGAGGTGTGAGCCCTGCTCTCTTTGTCTGTGCTCTGGTCGTTACCCAAGAAAAGCCCCTGCTCACCTTCAGTTGCAAGTGCTAATGATCCTCTGGCCCTGGAACTGTGACCAAGGACCTTGCTCTCTTGTAACTGATCACAAGGGCTCCTCTCCTCTCTGAAACTGTAGTGTTGCCAAACAGCATTTGGTCCTGCACCTCGTGCCACAGAGGGTCCCTTGTAATCTCCTTCTGACTAGTTGTCCAATCCACTTCCTCTCTCTGAGTCAATACCTCCAAAACCAACTTCTACCACTGTTGCTACCTCCTCCAAGGCCTGCTGGTGGTGCTGCTGCTAGGTGTTCTCCATGCTGACTGCCACAGTGTCACAGACCTCCCTTGTTGACTTCCTGAGTTGTCTTATGCTAAAAAACTCTCATTTTGACTTTTCATTGGCTCTGCCACTCTAGAATTTGATTTGACATGTTATTTTAAAGTTCATTGTAGAGGAATGTTGGGAGAATTCAACTGGGGTTTATACTTCTATTCCACTATCTTCTCCCAATTACATTTCATTTTGGGAGTTTTGGTAGCAGCTTGCAGGCTGCTCGTTGGCAGTCTGATATCCCTGTTCCAGGCTGTACAGAAACCTCATGACAATGTAGTATGAGAATAAACATGATAACTCTCCAATAATATCTGAAAAAAGATGATTACATCCTATTGATGGGAAATGATTAGTTGCCAATGTGAAAATACTTTTCTAAATTGGCTCTCCATATACCACTGAACTGTTACATAAAAGAATAAAATCAAGAGCAAACTAGAAAAATTAAAATGTGAAAGAATAAAAGTTGAAATTATTGCTAAGCTAAAAGAAAGATTTTTTTGATGTCTCAAAAATCTTAACACAGCTTTAAGTTATTAAAGTTTATAACTGCACTAAGATTTTTAGGATATCCTATAAAAGGTAACTTTCATAAAGCTCCAATCTGCCCACTTTAAATGTGTTCTTAGTATTTCCATCCCCAAATCAGAAATGGTAAAGAAAATGGCCAGGGGACAGGAGAAGTGAGTGGTTAACTGAACTCACCAAATTGATTCTATATCTCAAGTTCTCATTAAGTCCTACCAAGCAAGAAGAACTTTGAGTATAGGTCTAGTGGTCTAGTCTAATTAAATATGGAAAATCTTCTCACCACATTTGTCCCAGGATTATGAATTTTCAACCTCAGTAATTAACAAAGACCATGTACTAAGGCAGGAAGGACAATCTAACTCCTATTACTTGCTCTCTGGATTCCTCCTATCCCCTTGAGCTTTCTCCCTTCTGTAGAGCCTTTGCCTGGTGAAGACATCATTTCAAATTCACACTGATCAGAGTGGTCAGAGGCATAGGAAACTTTCCATACAAGAAATGATCTTGGGGTATTTATCTTGGAGAAAAGAAGACTAGAGGAGAGATTGGGGAAGGGAGACATGAGTGTTATCTTTGAGCCAGTTGTGGTATAATAGAGACAGCTGTTTTGTAGGGGCAAAAAGAGGCCTGGGATTAGAGTCAGAAAATCTGGGTTCAGAGTTTGAGTTCTTTATACTGGATTTGTGACCTTAAGAAAAATTATATTATCCACCTCCCCTCTTCCCCCCAAGTTTCTTCCACACCATGACAGAGTGGATCATTTCTAAGGTCTTTTCTATCTCTAAAATATGATCCTTTCTGTCTGAAAAACTGTCATGTGGACAAGGAATTAAACTTGTTTTACTTGCTTTCTCTCTCCGCCTCCCCAGAACTAAGAGCAAAATATGGCAGTTGTGGAGTGGTAGATTTAGACCAGATGTAATTAACAACTTCTTAATAGAATTATCTAAAAGGGGCCTGGGCTGCCTCAGGCGGTAATTAGTTCTCTGTCACTGGGGGTTTTCAAGTAAAGACTTGATGGATGACCATTTGTTAAGGATGGCAACTACTGAGTACAGTGAAAAAAGGCTGGACCTGGAATCAGGAAGACCTGAGTTCAAATTCAGCCTGAGGCACTTATTAGCGGTATGATCCTGTCAAGTCACTTGCCTCAACATCCTCATATGTCAAATAGGGATAATAATGGATTCTACCTCTCAGAGTTGTTTTAAAGATAAAATAGCATAATATGTATAAAGTGCTACATAAATTCTAGCATTATTACTATTATTATTGGTTGTAGCAGGGATTCTTGGTCTGGCACAATTTGATCATATGGCCTCTGTGGTCTCTTCTAACCCTGAGAGATCTGATTCTATGAGTTGGAATTGCTAGGTCTTTGTTGAAGTCTTCACAAAAATTACATAGTCTCAAAATTGGAAGGTACCTCAGAGTCCACTGAGTCCAAACTATATCTGAGCAAGAATTTCCTCCACAATTCCCTATACATACTAAAAAATGGCTATCTATTTTTTTTCTTGAAGATTCTGAATAAGGAAGCACCTACTACATTCCAAGGCAGCCCATTCCACTTGGGATAACTCTAATAGTTAGCAGGCTTTTTCTAAGCTTAAGTCTTCTTCTTTTTAACTTATATATATTGTTCTCAATTCTACCAGCACTACAACTGTGTGGACTCTGCAACAGTGGTGATGGTGGTGGTGGCAGTTGTTGTGGTTATCAAATAACCTAGGTATTTGCAGACTTAGTGATCTCCTATGACCAGCAGGGATATGATAACATGAAAGAATTGAGTACATTAGGAAAGGGATAGCCATCCATTATGCACCAAAGAGTAATTTACAGCTGGTGGCTGAAGTATAGTATCACCTGGTGGACAATTCAGATATTGTACTAAGCTAACAAAACTTGATTGCTGGATAATTAATCCAGGAGCATACTGTCTTCATATAGGCTTAATTAAGCAAGGCAGCAATTGACCTGCACAACCAAAGGACCTCACTGAGGAGTCTGTGTAATATTCACAATATATTGCTGTCTGCTTGTACCCACAATGTACCTTTTGGCATGATGCTCAACTTCAATTCTTCAGAAACTATTGTTTCAGTGAGTCAATCAATAAACATTTATTAAGTGTCTACTATAAGCCAGGTACCATATTAAGTGTTAGGAATGCTAAAAAAAAAAAAAAAGGGTGAAAGGACAGTCCCTGCCCTTAGGGAGCTCACTAACTAAAGTATTGTCACCTGAAAAAAGTATGACCATAAAACAAGATAGACTGAACAGTGGCAAGAGGGAAAGATAATTAGTAGCCAGCATGACTATTCCATTAATAATCTTGTGGCATTAGGAGAAAGTGAGAAATTTCCCCACCATGTTGGGTAGATCCCCATGACATACTTATGAGAGGACATGGTGGATAAAAATCACGTAGGATGAACAGTCATGAATGAGTTTGATTGACATTGTTAGAGATTACAAGTATCCCTAAAACATTGGGTAAAGATAAACAGTTGGGTTTAGAGAGTCATTTCCCCACCCCACCCCCCTCACTCATACCCTTGCACTGACATAATAAATAATCACTTTACTTAGGGATTCAGATAATTTAGGGAAAGATTGACCATTAGTTGAATGCTTTTTCTTACAAGAGAGCCACAAACAATGACTCTAAATATTTTAACTGTCAAGTGATACTAAACAAAGTAAATGATTTGAAATGGAATTCCAATTTCATTCTGTTCACCACATGAACCAATTAAGAATTAATTCAACATGGGAGTGCATCCTTCAATAATGTTGTCTGGTTTTTGGGAAGTGCCTTGGATCTTCCATTATTTTTTACCATCACTTCACTAAATTCATCTATACTTGTGAGACAGGGCAGTACTAAAATTTACAGATGAAAAAACTGAGACCAAATGAGGTTAAGAAATGTACCTGAAATCATACAGCAAGACAGTGGAGGGTCCAAGGTTAAAAGGCCATTTTTGATAATGAAGATTGCATTTAGATCAGAAAGAGACAATAAAACATGGAAAAGGAATCCAATTAAGTTCAACATATGTTTCATTCAACACTGATCATGTGCTGTCCTAGGTGCTGGAGATCAAAAGATAAAAATGCCTTCAAGGAATTTAAATCCCTTTGCCTCAATTACTTTGTATGTATTTTCTTTATATATATATGTATATGTATATATATATATATATATATATATATGTATATGTATATATATATATATATATATATATACACATATGTGTGTGTATGTGTGTTGTCTATCCAGATAGAATGTAAGTTCCTTGAGGGTAGACGCTGTTATGTTTTTGTCTTTGTATTACCAATACCTCCCAAATGGCTTGGCACATCCTAAGCACTTAAGAAACATTTCTTGATTGATGAATTAATTCTCTCTCTCTCATTATCTGTATATCCTTGTCTAGACCTGTGATTTTATTGGTGTGGAGTACTTCAGCACTCAAAACCAATACAGAACAATCAATCCTCTGAAATTTGATGTGTTGGACAGTTCCTGAGGGCACAACACCAACAGATCCAAGAATGACTTGCCTGCAGCACAAAGCCAGTATAGGCATGATCTACTCTCAGGTCTTCCTGTCTCCAAGTCTAGGTTTCAAGACACTTGGTCATGATTGCTTAGCTACGAAGAATAATGATTTAAAAAAAAAATACTACTACTACTGATATTATTAACAAGGTGAAGCTATGTAGTGCCACAAGGTTTACAATGCTATTTGCTTGTCTTTATTTTGTGAGATAGTGCAAGTATTATTCCCATCTTGTAGATAAGAAAATGGAGGTTCCAAAACAAAAAAAATCCACAAAATCTAGCAAAACCTTAAGGTTTGTCTAGGTAAATGCTTTGCAACTGTGAGTCTTTATAACATCTTAAAGGTCTCACAGCTATTTCCAGGAGTGTGACAATATTGTGCAAGTCAAATATGTTTTCATTTCATTTCAGATAAAGACAACCAACAGCTTCTAGGAGTATGGAAAGAGTAGGTTAGGCAGTGGGACAGATGCGTTCGCATTTTTAGTTACATTTTGTCCAATGGTCCGCCATGTGTCTTGAGTTTGAGTTGGGAGGCCCAGACTTTGAAGTTCAAATTCACATATTAGATTAGTGGCTGAGCCAGAATTAGATTCTCTCCACCCACCCACTCCCAAAAGAATGCAATAGAAGGAGCAAGAGGCAAAGGAAGAAAATTCCCTTAATCTTCCCGCTTCCTTTCGATCCTTTTTCAAATTGTTGTTTTCTCCTTTTACTCTGCATTGAGTACCTGGGGTCAGGAAGATCTGAATTCAAACTCAGACACTTACTAATTGTGTGACTCTGGGCAAGTAACTTGACCCTGTTTGCCTCACTTTCCTCTTCTCTAAAATGAGATAGAGAAGGAAATGGCAAGCCACCCCAGGATATCTGTTCATTGACACTCTATCTTCTGACTCAAGGTTATTTTCCCAGGCTGCCCCTCATGCCTTGAATGCTGACTTTCCTCATCTCTTTCCTTCAAATCTCAACTAAAAGCCCACTTTCTATAGGAAGTATTTCCCTTCTCAATTCTCCTTAACATTAGTGCCTTCCCTCTGAAACAAGCCCTAACTTATCCTGTACAGTTCCTTTGCAGCTGGCTGTTTGCATGCTGTCCCCCACGTCAGACTCTAAGCGTCCCTCCAGGAGGGGAAAGACTGATATATTTTACCTTTCTTTGTGGCCCCTAGTAGTTAGCACAATGTCTGGTACATAATAGATATTTAATAAATCCTAGTTGACTGATTCCTTCAAAAAAAAATGAAAGGATATGAAAAGTATTGGTCATATGTACCTTTGTCAATAAGCATTTATTTTATATATATTACATGTATATACATATATATGTATATATATTTATATATGTCAAAAAGCATTGATTTTTGGTTTGAAATATTATTAATCAATAATAGTATTGATTAAGCATCTTCACTGTGCCAGCACTGTGCTAAATGCTAGGGGCTACAAAAAGGGCAAAAGACAGTACCTCTTCTCAAGGCATTCATGATATAATGGGGACAGAGGGAGATGATATATAAATATTTAGGTTTGTACAGAGAGAGTAGATGCAGGACAGAGGGTATCCTCAGATCGAAGTAGAGAATCCTGCAGAAGATGTGCTTGGAGAAGAGCCCTGAAAGGGGGTAGAAATGAGGAGGGAAAGTATTTGAATTAGACAGCTGGAGCTGGATCAGCCCTAGTACACCTACTCTGAGTCCCAGAGAAGAAAAAGGAAGTGTCTAAAGCCACACAGGTGGGCAGCAGCAAAGAACTTGGTGGTATGATAAATAGGAGAGAGATGAAAACTGTCACATAAAAATGTTTAGACATTTTACTAGTGACCTCCCCACAATTTACCATCTGCCCCACTCCCTTCCAACCTTTTTGTGATTCATTAGTTAAGATTAAGAAGTGAAGCTGTCAAATTGTGTTCATTGCCTGTTTCTGATGTTTTAGCTCTAGTATACAGTGTTTGCTGCTTTCTCCTTTTACGTATGAGGAAACTGAAGCCTTGACAGGAGAATAGGACTCAGTGTTGGAAGAGACCTTAGGAACCATCTAGTTCAAATGCCTCACTCTACAGATGAGGAAACTGAGGTCCAGATAACAATAACAATAATAATGTATAACATTTATATATTATATATGTTATGTGAAATCTTGTTGCCAAGGAAGCATGGTAGGAGGAAGGGGGGGAGAGGGAGAGAGAGAGGCTTCCCAGAGAAAGGAAGTGATTTCCCCAATGTCACATTGCTGATAAGTGGCACTGCAATATGATGTTTCTGATTTCCCTCACAGATGGAAATCCTTAGATGTGTCAGCACTTATTAAAAAACGGAAGCAAGAGGTAAAGGAATCAGTAACAAGAGGTAAAGGAATCAGTAACTACTATTAATAAACATTTTTATGGGATTCTTATTTCACTATTTTCCCATGAGGTTTTAAAAATCAAAAATTCACTATCAGCCCTATGCCAAGTATCAAAGGGTCCCCATTCCACAGTCAACCGCTGGATGAGATGCTTCTATAACAATGTTTTATTTGGAATTAAGAAAAAGAAACATTCAAAACCCAAGCCATGAAACCATGGCTCTACATTTGACTTCCAATGGGGAACAGGGGTGAAGAGTCATAATAGCAGCTCATGTTTCTATAGAACTTTGAGGTTTGAAAAGGGCTTTCCTTACATGATCTTATTTGAATTTCACAACAACCCTAAGAGGTAGGTGCTATTTACTGTCCCTACTTTACAAAGGAGGAAACTGAGGCTTAGAAAGCATATGTCACTTGTCCAGGATCAGACAAGAAAGGACCTGGTTGGGTTCTAGCCCAAAGAACACTAGCTATTATACACTGTTTCCAAGAAGAGAAAAAGTTTGCTAAGAACTAATAATAGCTAGTACTTATTAATTCTTTAACGATTGCAAGCAACTTTACATATACTCTTCTGTTGACCCTAGAATGTTCCACTAAGAGGAGGTCTTTTGAGTAGAGACTGGAATGCCACTTGGGAGGGGGGCATTATAAAGAGAGAGTGTGCTTGTTCAGCTATGGTGGGTTGGCCAAGATGCCTCTGAGGTCCCTGACAGCTCTGCAATATTGAGATTCTGGGAAGATCGACTGTAAATCAACAGATACTCTATCCACCAACCTATTAACCCTCAAAACAATGCAGACAAGAAAAATGAAACAAAACAAAAAACATGGTCCAATGATGAAATTGGAGTAACTAACCATTGGTTACCATAGATGGGGAAGGCCAGAAGCCACAGGATAGAAAACCACTGCTCAACTTTGTCCCCTGTGAATGAGATTTTAAATAAAAAAGATAAACGAAGGGACAACATTTCTCCTTGGGAAGTCTCTCCCAAACAGATCATCTTTCTCTTGTTTAAGACACACTTTCAAGTGTGCTGTTTATTTCTTTTTCAGAGGCCAATGGAGGTTTCATAATCAGAGTTATTTTTCTACCCTTTGATGGAATTTTCTTGCAGACACAAACTATTCTATAGTAACTGGCTTCTTTTTGTTTTCTTCTATGTCTGACTCCAAAGATTTGGTCTGAACTTGTGATTTCATTGGCATAAGAAAATCCCTGAAGAGAAACTTGCCTCCTCCAAGAGGGGCTCTTTTCTGGAGTTTATCAGGAGCAGATTCTCAACTCATCTGAAAACTTCCTGGGGTGCTGAGATGTTGAGTGACTTGCCCATGGACAAGTAGTGGTGGTGGTTGTGGAGTCAGAGGCAAAACTTAAAGGTGAGTCTGTCTTTTTGCCTCTCAGGCATTCTCCCCTATACACCACATGGTGTGGTAGCTCCAAAAATACTATGAGAAAAGTCTATTGACATTTCTCATGGTTAGGCAAGGTGCACACCTAATGGTCACCCATTCCCCCTTGATTGGGAGCAGAAGAATTCAAAGTAATATTGACTCACCTTGATACGAGGCTTTAAATGTCATCATAGCACAAGCTCTTGACTTAGAATGAGAAGACAAGAGTTTAAATTTCACTCTGCTACTTAGTGTGTTGGTGACATTAACAACCGATCAATCACCAAGCATTTGTTGAGCACCTACTATGTGCTAGGCACATCTGGTGATATACAGACAGATGTGAAATAGTCTGGAAACAGAGGAGCAGGGTTCAAATCATCCTTGACATTCACACTCTGTGGCACCCTGTGAAGGTCACTGAATTCTTTGGGCTTTTTGGTTCCCAAAGGGGACTGGATTGGCAGGTATCTGAGGTCCTAGGTAGCTAGGTGGCAACAGGGACAGAGTGCTGGTGCTGGAATTTGGAACTCATTTCCCTGAGTTCAAATCCAGCCTCAGACACTTACTAGCTGTATGACCCTGTTGCTTCATTTCCTCATCTCCAAAATGAGCTAGAAAAAGAGATGACAAACCACTCCAGTATCTTTGCCAAGAAAACTCCAGTTGGGGTGACAAAGAGTAGGGCATGCCTGAACAACAGTGAGGTCCTGGATTCTAAATCACTTCAACCTTCTGGGATTCAGTTTCTTCTTCAATAAAGGAGAAGGGTTGAACTAAATGACCTAGGAGATGTCTTCCACATGAGCTCTTCTCAGCCCAGGGCCTTCAGCCCTTAGCATTCCTATCAATCTCCTGGAGTGAGTGCTGAGATAAGACAGCAACTACAGGAGGTCTTTCACTTGATTTTTGGAGGTTTGAAAGAAAGGGCAAAACATGCCAAGGATTCCTGTGTCCTTTGACTTCCCTCCTTCCCAAGGCCCACTTTTCAGTCTTTTGTTCTTCTTAGTTCTATCATGGAGAGGATGTAAGTAACTGTCAAGGGGGTCTGCAGCTTGGTGAGGGTGCTGTGGCAGCCTAAGAGTAGTTTGTCCTTCATTTTCAAAGAGGATCGGTGACATCACAGAGAAGTCTTGACTTTGAAATGAATCGTGTCTCCTCTCTCTTCCAGAATTATCAAAGTCCATTGGCAGGACAAAAGACTGATGTCTCATATGCTTGACCAAGCACTAAGCACTCCACAATACCTGTTTCAAGCCTCTGTCATAGCCACTGGAACAAATTCTTCTCATCTGCCCATTCCACCAGGAAGTTTTCACATTCTGGGGTTAGACATCCCTCTACCTCACCAACAGGTTTGAGGTCCATCGGTTACCTTTAACCTGGTTAGCCTGTCTGCTGAGATGTCACATGCCACAGCTTCTTGGAGCCACAGAAGCCAGGTAGACATCAAAGGTGGATGAGAAGCCCCCAAAAGGTGCTAGTCCTCCTTGAATACCCCATACATCCCCAGATCTTGTTATAGAACTAGACAGTTTGGCAAGGGGTGGGAAGGTCTGTGGGGAAAACCTTTGGTACCTCCAATGTTCATAGATCAAGTCCAACTCTGTCAGTTTACAGGTGAAGAAATAGGTCCAAAGAGAGAAGCAGGATTTGAACCCTGACTTCAGAGCCACTTACTGCTCCCCCCAATATTTTCTACTCCTTTTGGTAACTTCCTGAACACCCTGTTCACCTTTCTAAATAGCAGCTGACATTTGGGAAGCTTATTAAGGTCTGCCAAGAGTTTTACGAAAGTAATCTCATTCGATAATTACCCCAGAACCAGAAGGCAGTGGTCTTGTTATTTTTATTTTATAGATGAAACTGACACAGGTTAAATGACTTAACACAGCTGGTTAATATTGGAGGTCGGATTGGAAACCTGGGATCCCTCACTCCAGTGCTGTGTCCTCTTATACCATACTGCCTCTTTACCACTGGTTCAGCTTTCATCACCAAGTCATATCTAAGGGGGCTGCTCTTAGATTAGCATCTGGAAACCAGAAATGGTATTTTTATTCAGGAGTTACTGCAGGCAAGGGATTACATGGAAATTTGGGTTCCTATAGAGGCAGAAGTGCGGTGGCTAGAGCAATAGACCTCGTCAAGAAGACCTGGATTCAAATCTCTCCTCTGATAGGGTTCTACTAGTCTTCTCTCTACCCTGTTTGTTCCTGGGTCCTGGAATACTACTGTCTCTTCTCACCTCTACCTTGGAAAATTCTTAGCTCCCTTCAAGGCTCCTCTCTGGAATCACCTCCTACAGGAAGCCTTTCCTGATCTCTCTCTCAGTTCTGTCTCCAGGCTTCAGAATAAATTGTGTTTATTTATCTGTGTAAATATCTTAGCCCTTTTTAGTAGAATATGAGCTCCATGAGGGCAGGCTCTTTTTTCTTTCTTCTCTTTTTGTAACCATAGAATCTAATACTGAGTCTTGCACGTAATAAGAACTTAACACATGCTTGTTAAATTGAAGCTTTGAGTTCCTTATGCTCAGTCAATAACTTTAGACATGTCCACCCACCCCCCTCAGTTTTCTCATCTGTGAAATGGGAAGATTAAAATGAATGGTCTTCTTGTAGCTCTGAAAACACAGGATTGTGTTCTGTAATTTTAAGTAGCAAATGTCGCCCTAATGTATGGCTAACAGGGCTGGACTGGATTTATTTCCTTTAAAATAAAAAGGAAAATGTTCTCTTGGTGTCTATTGTACTGCCTCTTATCATTAAATATTTCTCTTAATCTGCTCACTTCCAAATAGCATCTTTCCCTTTGTAAATGTCTTGGTTAGTTTAGGCAGAAGAAAGGGGAAGGGGGACATGTCTTCTATGGTGCCTCCAGCCAGACCGCTCCATTCTTAGAGTCTATGGGGGAGCTAATTATAGATGAGCTTTAGATAATTATTTAAGGTCTCCAGTGTTATAAAAAAAAAGTGTCTATCCACCCACCTCTCTCTCTCCCTCTCTCCTCTAGCTATTCTTCTTTCTTTCTTTCTTTCTTTCTTTCTTTCTTTCTTTCTTTCTTTCTTTCTTTCTTTCTTTCTTTCTTTCTTTCTTTCTTTCCTTCTTTCCTTCTTTCCTTCTTTCCTTCTTTCCTTCTTTCCTTCTTTCCTTCTTTCCTTCTTTCTTTCTTTCTTTCTTTCTTTCTTTCTTTCTTTCTTTCTTTCTTTCTTTCTTTCTCTTTCTTTCTTTTTCTTTTCTCCCCTCTACCTACCACCACATTTATTATCTATTCATCCATCCATCATCTGTCTATCTATCTATCTATCTATCTATCTATCTATCTATCTATCTATCTACCTATCTTCTCACTTGATCCTTATAAATAATAAAGTATTCAAGTTTGAGGGCCTGGGTTCAAATCCCAGCTCCATCACATATTTTATGACCTTAGTCAGCCCCTCCAGGCTTCAGTTTCCTCCTCTGTAAAATAAAAAGGTGGTGCCAGACAATTTCTTGGGAAAATTGTCTAAATCCCTTCCAGCTCTGAATTTATTATCCCTTTAATCCTATTATCTTCATTTTACAGATAAGGAAACCATGGAGCACCCCAGAAAGCACCTCCAATCAGAGGACCTTTGTTCAAGTACTGGCCTTGCCTCTTCACTCTCTAGTTGACTTTGGACAAGTCAGTTAACTATCCTCCTAGCACCAGTATAATTCAGGTCACAGAGGCTTAAAATGGGAAGTTGAATCTTTTGCTCATTTCAATTCATGAAATTGTCTCTTAAGGTATGGAAAAGCTATAATCTATGTAGGAGGAGTAATGGGAGTACATCTAGCTTGGAAAAATAAAGATCTTTTGAATTTTTGTAGTCCACAGAGAAGGCAAACTAGTCAATCTGCCATATACCCTGGAGGTGATAAGTTGTTCATCCTTCATTCTTGAATAGGACCAATGACCCCAGAAGGGTGATATTCTGACTTGCAGGTGAAGTGGATTTAAGTGAGGCAGAGCTGTGCAGAGTCATCGGCCTCACTGTCTCCTCCAGTTATCAGAGTCCACTGGAAAGACCTATGTCTTTTAATATGACTGGTGACCCCCACTCTGGGGGTTACAAAGAAGCTGGAGACTTGGTCCTACTTTCAGGGGCTCATCAATCATTTGGTGAGGAGACGATGGTGTGAAAAGAAAAACAGGTCCTTGATCCTTCCCTCAGCTGCCCTTCTTGTGAGACTAGTCTGCTGTGTTCCACAAATTCACCTTGGAGAGTCTCCCCTGATGAATTCCTGCATCTCTCAGTTTGCTCTTTTGGACTTGCTCTTGTCACATGTCACACCATCTTGTGTGTGTCTCTCTCTGTGTGTGTATGTGTGTGTACATTTCTTTGCATTTCTGCTTCTCCTTCATAACTTCTTACAGTCATGGTTGCCTGCTTACTGGCTCATACCATCAGGATTTGTGAAAGACTGTATGGTCCAGTGGAAAGGATATTGGGTTTGGAGTCAGAAGAGTTGGGTTCAAATTTCCCCTTACTATTTCCTACCTCTGAGACATTGGGAAAGTCACTTAATGTCTCTAGGCCTGTTTCCTCCTCTGCAATGTCAAGGAGTTGAAATAGTTACTTTAAAGCCAAGCTTCTTAAGCTAGAGTCTGTGAGTTAAAAAAAAAAAAAACACAAAACAGAACTACTGCTAAGTACATTCCTTTGTAAACCCGTGCATTTTATTTTATGCATTTACAAACATTCTGAGAAGGGGTCCACAGAATTCAGCAGACTTGTTTCAAAGTGGTTCGTGACACAAAATAAGTTATAACCTCCTGCTCTAAGGTCCCTTGTGAAATCTGTGACCCTGTGAGTCTAGACATGGGCTGGTGAGACAATTCATAATAGTAACTATGATGGACAATGCCACTGGAAGCGTATAGAGCCCCAAGCCGGCAGAATACTTGCCCTCTTAATAGCTCCTTTGAGATCTCGGAGCAGCCCCGTGAAGGACCTGCATTTCTTTCTTTTGGGGCTACATCTGAGAGTTCATTGCGGGGAGGGGGAACGACTTCGAGGGCAGATTAGTAACTGTTCGGCAAGTCAGTCTTATTGCTCCCATTTTCCAGGTGAGGAAACTGAGGCTCAGCGAGGTGCCTTGTTTCTGTAACGCTGGTGTAAGTGGTGGCCTCCGAACGCCCGTCTGTGTAACATTAGGCAGGTCGCCTTTCCTCTCTTGGAGGCCCCTAGTTTCCTCGCTTGGAAAGAAGGGGTGGAGCAAAGTCCCGGTGCCAGAGCCCTGATCCTGGGAATGCCCAAGGGAAAACTTTGGGCGGGCTCAGGGCGCGGGCGCACTGGGCATGCTCCGTGTCCTGGCCAGGTGTCCCGGCTGGCAGGCGGCCGGCGCCGGGCGGGGGGCGGGGAAAGGAGGGGGGCAGAGAGGAGGAGGGAGAGGAGGGAGGAGGGGAGGGAAGAGAGCGGAGCCCCGCGGAGCCAAGAGGAGGGAAGCGGCTCTGAGACGAGCCAAGGGAGCCGAGCGCTCCCCCGCCGCGGCTCTACCTGAGCTACCCCGCCCCGCCCCCCGCTGCAGCTTACCTGAGATCCCCCGCCCCTCACCCCTACCCCTAGCAGGGCACGCGCCGCCGCCGCCGCTGCTGCTGCAGGACTGGCCGGGCACCTGGCACCTGGCGACCGCTGCGGGCACTCCTCCCTACCCACCTAGTCACCGCCAGGCGGGATCCGCTCAGCCCGAGCAAGGGACGGGCTCGCCGACTGACCGACCGCCAGCCGGGCGGCCAGAAGAAGGGGACTTGAGAGGAGCGGGGTGCCGCCAAGAAGGAAGAGCCCGCGGCCAACTTTGCCTCCGAGCGCCGGGGCTGAGCCCGTGCCCCCCAGCATGGCCTCCGCCGCCGCCGAAGCCCAGGGCACCCAGGTGAGCAGTCCGCCCTCTCCCAGACACTTTGTCTTGGCCGGCTTCCCCGTCTACTTGTTGCTTCTAGGGGCTAGCTGGGAGGGAGCAAACGGAGCTGGGGTAGAGGCAGGGGCCTTGGGGCGCGGGTAGAAGGGAGGGACCAGGCGGGATCCTCAGGCACCATCCAGTACCAAGAGTTCCCCGTGCCTTCCGAGAGCCGGAGCAGGGACTTAGCAGCCACAGTGGCCCGGGGCTACCCTCCGTGCCAGCGGCGAGGCATCTCCCTTACTCCTGGGGTTGGGATCCTGGACAGGTGCGGGGGAGAGGACTGGGGGCGCGGGACTGAATCCCTTCCGACTTAAGGAACACCCTGAGGAAAGAGAAGCAGTTAGAGCTAGAAACCTTTCCTAGAGACCCCAGTCCTCTATTTGACAGGGCAGAAACGGCCAAGGCCACTGCGTGACGCTTTACCCAAGATCGCAGAGCTAGCAAAAAAAAAAAAAAAAAAAAAAAGCCAAGTCGGAATTCGAACCCAAACATTTGACTTTCCAAGTCAAGGCTCCCTCCATTACATCTGGGGAAGATGGATGGGTTTAAGTGTCCCTCTCCTCCTCGTTCCATCCAGGGAATCCGGAGGAGAAATGAAGAAAGCATGACCCAGGGTGTATTTGAATCCCTCACCTTTCCTTGGCATTCTTCTGCCTTTATCTCCTTTTCCTGCCCTTGGGGCCAGATTTCGCCCTTCCTAAAGGCACAGCTCCCTGGAATAGCTGCATTTTAGGGGGCGGTGGGAAGAGATCGAGTAAAGTGAGTAGGGAAATCTCGAGATTTAGAAGTTTCCTAGCTGCTTCTACTCCAGGAAGAAATGACGGTGCCCTCCGGCGTTCTTTGAGAGCACCTGGGCTCAGGGAGGTTCAATGGCCTTTGGAAACTGACAGTTGATTTACCTCTGAGTCTGGGGCAAGTTTGCTTTTAAAAGCAAAGTTGCTGATGGACGATGTGGGAGACCTATCTCCTTGCAACAGAAGTTGATAAGACTTTGTCAGTAACAAAAGAGAACACACACACACACCTTGCTTATGATACTGCCTCTCTGACTTTGACTCTTAGCTCTTCCTGTTGAAACCTAGGCATGTGCTGACTTATTTTAAAAGTGACTTTTTCCTCAAAAGGTATGCAGGAATATAAATTAGTATGAGAAGGTGGCAAATGTATTTTACAGTGACAGTTACCTGGTGAGAGATGAGGAGAGAACAGGGTTCAGTAAGTTGGAGGAAGAAGAAGGTTTGCTACTGGGTTTTAGACATCATTGGCCTTTTCTCTGGAAAGACCTGTATCTCTTACTTTTAGAGAGAACCACAAATGCCATAGTTCACAGGACAAACTGGACAAACCAAGCTGCTGTTGAGGTTTGGGATATGGTGGAGATGGTTGTGGGGCAGCTGGGCAGAGCTGGTCTCAAGATCTCACCTGGGTATGGTCATTAGTGTGGTAAGAGAAAGCTGCTAGCTTTCTATTTTAACTAATTAATTTTGCTAACTAGGTGCATAGCTCACTTGTTTCAATATAGGACTTCAAGTGATATCAGCAGATACTGTCCCACCTAGTTATGACCCTGTCCCTAAGGAAGGCAATTTTCAGTGCTGAACATGAATGGATACACAATAAGGGTAGCCGAAGAAAAGAAAGAAATAAAAATAAATAAGGACCTATAAGCAACGTGAACATCTCCAACTAATCCCTGTATGTTGGGAATTTGGGGCTCCTGTGTGTGTCTTTCCCCGTTGCAAGGACTGATAACATTTCTGTTTGCTAGAAACTCTGTCTCTTGGCAAAGAGACCCCTTGTTTTAGGGGTCATGAAGAACAAGCAAAAGGAAAATAGTCTCCTGTTGGGCAGAATCGTAGCATGCTACACAAGCACCCAAGTTTCTGAAGAATTTTTCGAGGCAAAGTATGTCGACACCCTGCTCATTTATCACATTTAATTAGTCTCCAGCTACTTCTGGGTCTTCCAGCTGTCTGTGCTCCAGTGGGAAATATGCCGACCACACATAAGGAGGGGTGCCTTGCTCCATTCCTGAAATCTCTTGCTAAGCAGTAAGGCCCATGGGGTGTGCTTGCCTGCAAGAATCACCAAACTTGGCTTTATTAAGCTGTCTTCAGAAAAAGGCATTCTTCTTACAGGAAGGGACCCTGGATATCACCAAGTCTGGAGGCAACATGGTTTGCTGGACAGTCAGATGATATGAGTTCGAATTCACCTCTGCTCTTTCCTCACTGGGTGACCTTGGGAAAATCACCTAATTTCTCTGGGCCACAGCTTCCTTCTTTGCCTAATGAGGGGTTTGGACTAAGATGGTTTCTGAGGTCCCTTCCAGCCCTGGATCTGTAATTCTACCTAGTCTAGCCTTCTCATTTTACTGATGAGTAAACTGAGGCCCATAGAAAGGAAGTGATTTGCCTCAGGTCAAAAAGTTGGTAAATAGAGCCAGGCAAGGTAGTAACTAGAACAGGGCAACTGGAATTCTATCCCAGGGGACTGAAATGTAGAGGGTGCTGACAGCACTAACATTCCTTCAGCAGTGAAGAAACAACTGAGTTTTGCACCTAGTTAGCAAGAGTACTTAGTTAAAATAGAAACTTACTAGATAGAAGCTTTCTCTTCTCAGCACACCTGAGATGAGCTCTTCTTTTGACCTGGCCCTGCGTTGTGCCGTACTCTTCTCCCCGTTTGAGGCCCCATGGACATCTGTCTTGCAGTACAAAATTATGTCCTAAAGTCTTCTTTTGTCCTGGGGCACATCCCCCTACAAACCCCTCCTCCCCCATGATTTTTTTTTTATACAGGAGGACACATTTTTCGACTTGTTTGCATGGGAATCATTTGTCGGGTCTCCAAACTATTAATTGTAGCCTTGGAGTCTACCATGCTTCCTTCTGTGCTGCTTTTTTGCTATGTTTCTATCTGTTCTTATGTCAAGTCAGAAAATAAATATTGTTTCATAAATGTGCACTGCAATGCATTATGAAGAGGACTGTTGGTGGTGCATGTGGTACAGTAGCATTAGTGGGAGGTGGATGGTGCATTTCAGAATCCTTGGAAACATGTACAGGAGATCTCTGTTTTCTGTTTTTGTTGTGCTAGGAACAAGTTGTCTTTGTCTGGCAGTTTTCAAGTGTTTCTCCTTTACCTTTAATAATATCACAGCAGTTTGCAAGAGAGCATTCTAAGTGGTGGGCTGACTTATTGGAAATTGAAAGTAAAAAAGTTGTTCTTTTCCTGGTGTGTCCACCCAGCACAGTGTTTGATGACTTAATGGCTCAATTCCATTTAATTCTAGAACCTTTTACAAAGTGTCTACTAGGTGCATGGTACTGTGGATACAAAGATGAAAGCAAAGTAATTCCTGTCCTCAAGGAGCTTATATTTAACTGGAGACAGGGGCCAGAATGCAACATGTAAACAGATAAGTTCAAAGTCATTTTTGTAAGGAGAGTAACTCCCCATTAGTAACTGGGTAATCAGGCTAGACTTCTTGTAAGAGGTTGTGATACCTGTGCTAAGTACCGAAGAGAGCTCAAGATAGCCAGTGAATGCTAACTAGGCATGAGGGCAGGCAGCCTGTGGGAAGAAAGGTGTAGAGGTGGAGATGCCACATCAGAGAAGGGAAATTAAAAGTTGGTTGTCCCCTCTGATTTCAATGGTAGTGTGCTGTATAACCCTAGAAAGTTTGACTGCAGACTTTAAGTGAGGGACTTTAAGTAACAGAAACAGGAGCTCAGACTTTATTCTAGAGTTGATGGATAGTGACTGACAATTCTCAGACATAATGGAAGGACTTGTGCAGTTGACATCTAGATGGCACAGTGGACAGAGAACTAGGTTTGGAGTCAGAGAGATTTGAGTTACAATATGACTTCAAACACTTACTGACTGTGTGACCCTGAGAAAATCATTTCACCTCTGTTTGCCTTACTCTGTCTGTAAAATGGGAATGATTATAATAGCAGGTAGGTTGATATACAGATGATATCTGTAAACACTTAGCACAGTGCTTGGCATGTAGTATGAACTATATAAATGTTAGCTATTATTACTGGGCTTAGGGAGATTATTTTGGCAGCTATAAAGGGCATATATTGGAGAAAGAGGCTGTCCAAAAGTCCACAGGAAGGTGTTAAAGGCTTGAGCTAGGTAGGACGCTATGTATGTGAGAAGAGAGAAGGTTGGGGATGGCACGAAGGTGACCCTGGGATCTCAAACATGCTGGCAGGTGGGTACAATCTGCATCAGGTCCAAAGAAAGGAAAGGCTCCTAGGACTTTCCTGGTCATGAAGGACAGATTCATTGTTGTCTGAGATACAGCCCAAGTTCAGAGAAATTTTGTCACCAGTTGGCTACAGCATGTTGAAATTTTGGCCAGCAGAATTCCTGAAGACCATTTCCTAAGATGGAGAAGCATTGAGTGAAGTAAGTACTCATGCTGACAATATTGATAACTCATATTTACATAATGCTTTGTCATTTTCAAAGCCCCTGGGGAGCTAGATAGTACAAATATAGTTAATCTCCTTTGAGAGAGGAGGAAAACTCTGTGCCAGCAAGGTAAAGTGAATAGCCTATGTTCCCTTTGGTAATAAGTATTGGAGGCAGGATTTTAACTCCATATATGACACATTTCTTCCTGGATACAGCAGTTTTATTTTAATATTCAGGAAAAAAACAACTTTTCACAGGAAGAAGTAATATTGGGGGGGAGGGGAGTTGTTGGCATCCAATGGAAGGGGCATCCTACTTGGTCTACTTGATCCAGGAGTGTGAGTAGACATTTTGTTGGTTTGTTTGGTCCTGGCACAGAGGTCCCTGGGAAGACACTCTGTCACTGTGGGTCAGTTTCTTTTGCAGCACTTAACATAGTATAACTGCCACTCAGTAGGCACTTAATAAATACTTGCAACAAATGACCTTCTTTGTATCTTAAAATCTTAGCACACTGCTTGGGGTAATGAGAGATTAAGTAACATGTGTGACATCTCAAAGGATCTTCCATCCCTCTGTCAGAGAGTCTATCCATTGCCTCTTCAGTGACAAAGAGGCTGACTGAGGCATAGTTTAAAGAAATAACTTCTGAACTCTCCAAAAGCTAATACCTCCCTTAGAAGTCTTACAACAAAGGTCAAATGGTCCAGTGATATCAGAGGAGATTCTTGATCAGGACCTAATTGAACTGGGGTGCTGTCAACTCTGACATCTGGAGATTCTGCTTGCCTCAGTGCTATGCGCTAGCTGGAAGGGAATTTTAGCTCAGCCAGGGTGACTTTTGTGAGCATGCTGAATAGTCTGAGCCTCTGTAGAGGCCCACACCTGTGCTACAGTCATATAGAAGGGCTTTTGTGGGCGATGAAACTTGGCCACTTTGCATTATTGAAGCCTCCCTTTCAGAAAAGAACTGGGTCACTTATGATCTAATCAGTGACTGTGACCTTTCCTGGTAGACACAGCCTCTGCAGCCAGGCACAGCAATCCACACTCCGTTTGAGCAAATGTGTGTTGAGCACCTTCTGGCTGGTTAACTCTGTGGGACCCAAAATGAGGGGTCAGTTTGTGAGATGCAATTTTTTACACCATGAAATTATGAGTAAATTGTAACTTTTGCTTTTTTTAATTGTATTCATTCCACAGTATCTCTATCAGGATTTATTTTGGTAATTGGCTAGTTTCTATTTTTATAATTGAAAGCATTGTTTCCCTGCCTTTATAGGCACCTCTTTTCTAATCCATTTTCTACACAGCTGACAAAGTAACCTTAATGTACAAATACGATCATGTATCCTCCCTACCCCGCCAAAAAACTTCAACAAAATCCACTTCAGAAGCTCCCAAGTAGGAAATGCTAATACCTTAACCTGGCATTCTAGAGCCTTCATACTTTGGTTTAAACCTGACTTTATATGTTTCCTTAATTTAAAAAATTTCTGTTTTTCATTTTTACACGAACTTCTATTTCCCATTGTTCCTCAATCCCCCAGCTCACTCCTAGACAGATTTCACTATAATGAGGAAGAAAAAAGAGGAAGGAAAAAAGAACTTTTGTTACTGGAGAAAGCATGGGTCAGATGGCCAGGGTGCACACCCTGCCTCTCCTGTTTACTCACTACCTATGTGACCTTGAACAAGTCACTGAATCTCTGTGGGGCTCAGTTTCCTCCTTTGTAAAATGCTTGGAAGTTGAATTAATTGATCTTTGAGATCATAATATATTCATTCTATCGTAAAAAGACTTAAATTATCTTCAGTTTTTCATATCCATGGATTTCTGAAGAGCAGGAAGTAGTTCATATGCCATCTCATAGTTTCTATTAGGGCCAAGCTCAGGCATCATAACTTCTCAGCATTGAGTTTCTCCTTGCAGTTATTGTCTGGCCTTATTTCATGTGACTTCCTTTTCTGAACAGGGCATACCAGTCACATTGGCCTGTCAGGCATTCCCCTGTCTCTCCCTGAAATCTCCTTCTGGGCTCTTCCCACCTCTGTGTGTTCATGCCAACAATCTTTCATGCATAGAAAACACTTTTCCAGAGCCAACTTCTGTTATTTCATGCTTCATATCAACTAGTCAATATGGATTTTATTAAATGCCTATGATGTGCCAAGAACAGAGGGCAGCTGGGCAGATAGAGAACTGGGACTGGATTCAGGAAGACCTGAGTTCAAATCCATTCTTAGATACTTAACAGATGTGTGACACTGGGCAAGTCACTTAACTGCTGTTAACCTCAGTTTCCTCAACTTTAAAATGGGGATCAGACCAGCAGCTGCCTTCCAGGGTTGTTGTGAAAATCAACAGATCTTCAACAGTGCCTTACTGACACTTAGCCCAGCACCTGGAACATAAGAGGTGCTTAATCTTAGTCCATTCCTTATTTTTTCCTACTTCCACATTGGAAAGAACAATTTTTAGGCTAATGGCCAATCAGAACTGTTGTTCTGAAAGAACAGCCTGGGTCCCTTGTCCTAACATGCTTGCAAACAGTACAAGCAGATTCTTCCTATGCCTTTGATAATTCCAAGGGAAGTGGATTTCTGTGTTTTTAAAGAATTTTATTAGTGCTTTCCCTCAGAACCATGGCAGGCTAGGTGATTTAATTCCTGCATTTGCCTTAATGTCAGTTTCATTCTTGAAAAGGTCAATGAAGTGAGATGGAGAGCACTGCTGTTAACCTCAGTTTCCTCAACTTTAAAATGGGGATCAGACCAGCAGCTGCCTTCCAGGGTTGTTGTGAAAATCAGCAGATCTTCAACAGTGCCTTACTGACACTTAGCCCAGCGCCTGGAACATAAGAGGTGCTTAATTAATGCTTAGTCCATTCCTTATTTTTTCCTACTCCCACATTGGAAAGAACAATTTTTAGGCTAATGGCCAATCAGAACTGGTGTTCTGAAAGAACAGCCTGGGTCCCTTGTCCTAACATGCTTGCAAACAGTACAAGCAGATTCTTCCTGTGCCTTTGATAATTCCAAGGGAAGTGGATTTCTGTGTTTTTAAAGAATTTTATTAGTGCTTTCCCTCAGAACCATGGCAGGCTAGGTGATTTAATTCCTGCATTTACCTTAATGTCAGTTTCATTCTTGAAAAGGTCAATGAAGTGAGATGGAGAGCACATTCAGAACCTGATACTTGACAATAAAGAAGAAACTGATTGCTGAAATGATGGGAGTCTTGGGAGGGAGCAATGACTCCATCTTAGAATTCATCATAAAAAAAGATCGGGAAGTAATCTGCCTAGCACCTTCAGGTAACTCAGAGAGAGGACTTTTTCATGGCAGGGGGGCTCAAGATGCATGATGGCAAATTCTCAAGAATGAGGTTCTGAAGAAACAATGTGGTATGCTGGAAAGACCCCTGGATTTGGAGTCTAGTTCTTGCTATCTGTGTGACCTTAGAAAGCTTACATACCCTCTGTGGGCCTCAGTTTCCTCCTCTACAACATGATAGGGTTGGACTAGACAACCTAAATCCTCTGAAATAATGTTGCTCAGGAGGAGAAGGGGAAGAGAGAGATACCTTTACATCCCTAGGGTTGGATGATCACTTCGAAGATAACCATTTGGTTAAGATGTAGTTCCAGTTAGAAGATAGGTTAGAATAGATGGCCTTAGAGGTGCCTTCCAAAGCTGAAGTTCTATGAAATCTGGATAACATCCCAGGAAAGGAGACTGACTTCACCCAAAATACAACCTACTATTTGTTAAGTTTTTTAAGGCATGTTTTATGCAAGTTCGGTCTTAATGCTTTCTCTTGAGAAGCATTGTTTGGCTTAATTAGCCACTCTCTTCTGAATCACAAAGGGAGAGTAGGCCTATAATAGCCAAGTTTTATTTTCTTCAGTTGAATGTAAGAGATGATGGAATCATTTCCGCTTTTTTTTTTAACCGTTACTAGGGGATAGGGGCAATTTTCCTTAGTACTTGTCTAAATTTATATTAGCAGGAACTGGTGAATAAATGAAGAAACAAGATTTTACAGCTTTGTACAAATATAAGATGTTGAATGTATTTTTTTTATTTGGTTCATCATCAAGAATTGCTTAGCAACCACGGTTTTGAGACTGAACTACTGTAAGAGCCTCCTCATTGAACTCCCAGCTTGCAGATTCTTCCCTTTCCAATTCATTCTCCATGTAGTGGTCAACATCATCTTCTGAGAGTTCAAGTCTAATTATATCACTCTCCTCTAGGAGAAATACAAAATTATCTTGGCATTTAATGTCCTTTGCATTCTAAATTTCAGTCTTATTGTCTAGTATTCTTCTTTGTTCGCTCTACCTTTTGGTCAGACTAGTCTACTTGTCTTTCCCAAACTTGGCATTCTATTTCTTGTCCCCGAGCTCTGGGCCTGGAAAGCTCTGCCTCTTCTCAGAGAATCCTGACTTCTTTCAAAACTGAAATTGTGCCATTCTCTTTGGCAAGAGTTCTTTTTTTTTTAATTTATTATTATTTTTTAGTTGGATGAACAAGAATTTAATGTTGCAGTTCTTTAAACTATTAAATTTACTTCCACTCAGGAAACATTTATTAAAGATCTATTTTGTTTCCCCCCCCTTTAAATAGTATTTTTAAATTACATGTAAAAACAATTTTTAACATTAACAAAACAAATTTTTGAGTTCCAAATTTTCTCCTTTGTTCCTTCATCTCCCCTACTCCCTATGATGTTAAGTAGTTTGATATAGTTTACCTCTGTGCAATTATGTAAAACATATTTGCATATTAGTTATGTTGTGAAAGAAGAAGCAGAACAAAAGGGAAAAAAATGAAAAATTAAAGAAAGTGAAAATTGTATGCTTTTATCTACCTTCAGAATCCATCAGTTCTTTCTCTGGATATGGATAGCATTTTGCATCATGAGTCTTTGGGACTTGTCTTGGATCATTGCATTGTTGAGAAAAGCTAAGTCAGTCATTGCACAACATTGCTGATACTGTGTATTATGTTCTCTTGGTTCTTCTCACTTCATTTTGCATCAGTTCATGTGAGTCTTTCCAGGTTTTTATGAAATTCATCTCCTTGTCATTTCTTATAGAACAATGGTATTCCATTACATTTATATATCACAACTTGTTCAGCCACTCTCCAATTGATTTGGACAGTTCTTAGTCCACACTCTGTGATCTTGTTTAAATTTTTTTTTTGATAATCCTATTTCAACTTAACTGGTTTCCCTTGTGTCTTATGTATTTTATTTTAGGCAATTCAAACCAATATCCTTAGAAGAGGTCATTAGACTTCCCAAGACAGTCATGAAGGGTCGAGAGGGAGGTGGTCCATGACACACAAAAAGATTAAGAATATCTCTTATAGGAACCCTTTACTAATCTCACCAGGATTTAATACCCTTTCCCTTCTCCAATTATGGATCAATTAATCAACCAAGAATATTTATTAAATACCTACTGTGTTCCTCACCCTGTGGTGACAAGGATAATGAATGAAGCAGTCTCTACTTGTATGAAGTTTTCATTCTAATGGCATAGATCTGGTATTTTGTATTATATATGTACAAATGTGTATATGTGTGTGTGTATATATATAATGTATACATATATATATATAAAATCTGATTATGTATATATAATTGTCAAGTATGTACTCATTGTTAGGAATATCATGTGGTACAGTAGGAAACATCATTGGCATTAGAGTCAGTTGGGTTTGAATCTTGGCTTTGTCACTTACTACTTGTGTGACTTTGAGAAAGTAATTTTTCATTTGTCAGTTTTCACTTTTTCATCTGTAAAAATAAGGGAGTTTGACTACGTCCCTTCAGAACTAACTCTGTGAGGCTATGATGTTTCATTGATTCCTCATTAGAATAGAAGCTTCTTGAGAGCAGGGTTTTTTTTCCTTTGTATGCCCAGATCCTGGTACATAATAGATGCCTAGTGAATATTTATTGACTCAGCCTGGTTTGCTGATAACATTAAGAGATGAAAAAGTTGAGAATTTTCCTGGAACTTGTATCCTTCAGTTGGACAGAATGTGTTTACTAATGTGTATGTTTGAGCACAAGGAAGGAGCCCAAGTTTGTTGAAATGCTGTTGTCTAATAAGGAGATCTAGCACCATATGTTTCTGAACTTGGAAGGAGCTTTTCCTCTAAGTATTTGGAACACAAAGGAATTATTTCATGAGTAACCATTTCCATCTGGCAGGCATCTCTCTGAAAACCCCCTTCCACAGTGAGCTTCTTCAGAGGTTCAGCCTGGACACTTGGGAGCTAGCATGATTTGCCTTGATCATAGCCAGGGCTAGAATATCCAGGATAGAAGGTTGGAGAGTATATGTCTTTCTCCTTTTTGCCCTCTTATCTCATCCTGCCATGTCCTCTTTCCATGCTTTGTTCATTCCCCACCCCATAGTTTCGTGATGTACTTCCTCCTCATCTCCACATGCTAAAATCCTCCTTTTAATTCAAGGTTCAGTTTTAGTGATGCTCCCTTCATAAAGCCTTCCATTATCCTCCCTTCTCCCATGAATGGAATCATTTTCTCCTCAATTTTTTTTTTTAATGACAAGAGATGACCTTAAAGGATGACCACTTTTCAGGTTATAATGGACATTCCTTTTGTAGCTGCTGGGATTCCTTCCAACTTTTGGATACTATAATTCCATTCCCTTTGGCTCTAAATCTATGATCCTATCAATTTCTAAGTGCCATATCAATATCAGTTAAAATAAATTTGTACCCTAACCATGCCTGACAGAGTAGATATCATTCTGTGCCCGACCTCTTATTTGCAATTTGCAATTGAATGGACCTCAGAGACCATCTGGCTCAATCTGTAATCTAGGGTGAGCAAATTGGAGCTAGGTGACTTTCCTAAGGATACACAGGTAGTAAGCAATAGGATCACACTGAGAATCCAAGTCCTTCGGCTTTCATTTTCCCTTTTACCATACCATCACCCCTGTGGTGGCCACCTCTGACCAAAGAGAGGGAATATGTTTCATCATCTGACCTCTGGAGTTTTTGGTGACTTTGATCAGTAATGAAATCAAACTGAGCCTTGCTGTTATTGTGTTGCCTTCCTTGAAGTGCCATGAATGTGTAAGGGATCCAATGCAGACTGCTGGGTCTGGCACCAGAGGACTTCTTTTGGAATCCAAGCCCCATTCCTTCTAAACTGCATGGCCTTGGGCAACTCAGTTTACTCCTCTAGACCTCAGTTTCCTTATGTGTAAAATGAAGGAGTTGGATGAGCTCTCAAGGGTCACTTCTAGCTCTGATCTCAGAATCTATAAAGTCCATAGACTTTAAAGTAGTCTAGTGATTATTTTGTGTAAAAGGAAACAGAATAAATGTTTGATAGAATGATTGTTGGAGTCCAGCCTCTTAAATTGTTGTGTCAGTTTGTTGGCTGTCTCAGAACTATCCAGATTCAGCTGAAACTACCAATCACCAATATGTTTATTTGAGCCATTATTTTATGCAAAGACCTGGATTAGATGCCATCCCTGGAGGTTAAAACAATGAGTTTGAGCCTCAAGGAGGGAGGTTTGACTTATAATCAGGAAAAGATGACTAACTTGAGGAAGCAGAAATGGACAAGGGCCAAATGTGGTAATATACACATAAGCGTTTTGATTTTGTGTTTTATGGATTTATTAGAGGAAATGGCATTAAAAAATAAGTGATGACATTTATTTGCCCTAAGACTTTGGGACCTTTCCATCTGACTTATGACTTAAAACTTCCATGAGTATTGTATCCCCCATTGGAATGTGAGCACCCCAAGGATCAGGGACTGCCTGAGTTTTCCATTTATATCCCCAACTGGCACTTAGCACAGTGCTTTGCATGTCAACAAATGCTCTAGTCATTCATTCATTCATTTTGGGAATTCAGAGGAGAAAGTCATGGTTGTTCTTTGGTCTGACTTGGTACCATAGTGGAAGGGCACCTTAAGTACTTCCCCTTGAAAAAGAGGAGGGATTTAGGTAAAGGGGCAAGAGCAGGCAGGAGAATGACATGGATGAAGGTTCGATGTCATGGGAGCATATGGTCAATTGATTGATGAGATTGTGAGGAGATCTATTTAGCTGGAGCTGAAGGCTTGCTTAGGGAAGTGGAGGTGGAGTAAAACTATAAAGGTGACTTGGGGCTGGATTGTGGAAAGCCTTGAAGACCAGGTTGAGGAGTTAGAACTTTGTCTTCTAGGTTTCCAAATAGGAGAATTTTCTTGCTGTAGAGGGAAAAAATGTTAGGCTTGAGTTGTGCCTCTTCTTATTTATAGGACCTTGAGCCTTCACATCTTTGAGGCTGTTTCCTTGGCTGTAAAATGAGGGGGTTGAGGTAGAAGACCTCTAAGGTCCCTTTCAGATCTGATAGTCTTTGCTTCCATCATGCTATGATCAAAAGGGTTTATAAATCTTTATTTTTAAAGGATGACTTTTAGAGTGTGGAAGGTCTAAGCAATCCCATCCAACTCCACTGCTGCTGAGAAGAAATGAAGGGAAGCTCACCCAGCCTTAGAGCCTATATTGACACTGGGGCCCTGGCTCAGTCTAGGGACACTCTGGGAGACCAGGTAGTTTGAAGGGTCCCTGCCAGGGTGGGTCTGGAGAGCTTGCATTTCTACTTTGAATCACACCTTCAGCCATACCCTGAAATGAATGTGATCCTCCCACTCCCAAACCCCAATCAACACTAGCATCAAATAGTGTTGCACGCTCAGCCTGAGTTGCTTAATGTGGCTTTCCTTTAATACTGGCTCACATCTCTAAGGTGTGACTAGAATCAGGTCAGTCTCCTGGGATCCAAGAGCAAAAAGAAGCTCACTGGGGAATTCCCCCTTTGGCAATTGTCTCACTCCACAACTTGTGTTTCATTTGACTTGAAATACAGCATAATGTGAGAATAGAACAGGATTAGGGTCATGAGACAGGATTTAACAAGTTCATGACTTTGGAAGGTAGTTCTTTGTTCGGATTAAATTTACGTGTCCATAATTTATAGCCCATGTAGGAACATCATGGCCACGGCACCAGCGCTGTTTTTTAATTCTGGAGTTGACTTTTTTCCTATTCTCATTCAACCGAATCAACCAGAAAGGACTTTGTGTGCTATGTTTCATGCTTGTTTACTTTCTCCTCCTCCTCCTCTTCTTACTCCTCCTTTTTCATTTTTATTTTTTTTTGCCATGATAAATGACTTGCTAAAAAGAAAAGAACATTTAAAATAATTTATCAAACTTTTTTCAATATATGATGTGCTGGGCTAAGGGAGTTTCAATGATAAATTATACATTCTACTCTCAAGTAGCTTACAATAAAGTCGTAGGGGGTTATTCAGGGATAGGCTAGAGGTTGGACTTGCCATTTCATTAGTTTAGGGAACTCATGAATGAGGAACCTCCTTTTTTTTTTTAAATTTAGTTAAATTTATTTATTTAACTTTTTACATTCATTTTCACAAAATTTTGGGTTCCAAATTTTCTCCCGATTTGTCCCCTCCCCACCCCAATACACCGAGTATTCTAATTTCCCCTATCACCAATCTGCCCTCTCTTCTATCATGGTTCCCTTCCCTTGTCCTCATCTTCTCTTTTGTCCTGTAGGGCCAGATATCTTTCTATTCCCCATTACCTGTATTTCTTATTCCAAATAGCAAGAACAATACTCAACAGTTGTTCCTAAAGCTTTGAGTTCCAACTTCTCCCCATCCCTCCCTCCCCACCCATTCCCTTTGGGAAGGCAGGCAATTCAATATAGACCATAGCTGTGTAGTTTTGCAAATGACTTCCATAATAGTCGCATTGTGTAAGACTAACTATATTTCCCTCCATCCTATCCTGCCCCCCATTGCTTCTCTTCTGTCTTTTGATCCTGTCCCTCCCCAAGAGTGTTGACTTCAAATTGTTCCCTCCTCCCATTGCCCTCCCTTCCATCATCCCCCCTACCGTGCTTATCCCCTTCTCCCCCACTTTCCTGTATTGTAAGATAGGTTTTCATACCAAAATGAGTATGCATTTTATTCCTTCCTTTAGTCAAACGTGATGAGAGTAAACTTCATGTTTTTCTCTCAGCTCCCTTTCTTTTCCCTCTACTAAAAAGTCTCCTACCTGCCTCTTCCATGAGAGATAATTTGCCCCATTCCATTTCTCCCTCTCTCTTCCCAATACATTTCTCTCTCACCGCTTAACTTCATTTTTTAAAGATATGATCCCATCCTATTCAATTCACTGTGTTCTCTGTCTCTGTGTGTGCCTGCATGTGTGTGTGTATGCATGTGTGTGTGTGTGTGTGTGTTTGTGTATAATCCCACCAACTACCCAGATACTGACAAGTTTCAAGAGTTACAAATATTGTCTTTCCATGTAGGAATGTAAACAGTTCAACTTTAGTAAGTCCCTTATGACTTCTCTTTGCTATTTACTTTTTCATGCTTCTTCTCATTCTTGTGTTTGAAAGTCAAATTTTCTTTTCAGCTCTGGTCTTTTCATCAAGAATGCTTGAAAGTCCTCTGTTTCATTGGAAGACCATTTTTTCCCCTAAAGTATTATACTCAGTTTTGCTGGGTAGGTGATTCTTGGTTTGAGTCCTAGTTCCTTTGACTTCTGGAATACCATATTCCAAGCCCTTTGATCCCTTAATGTAGAAGCTGCTAGATCTTGTGTTATCCTGACTGTATTTCCACAATACTGGAATTGTTTCTTTCTAGCTGCTTGCAATATTTTCTCCCTGACCTGGGAACTCTGGAATTTGGCCACAATGTTCCTAGGAGTTTCTTTTTTTGGATGTCTTTCAGGTGGTGATCGATGGATTCCTTCAATACTTATTTTGCCCTCTGGTTCTAGAATATCAGGGCAGTTTTCCTTGATAATTTCATGAAAGATGATGTCTAGGCTCTTTTTTTGATCATGGCTTTCAGGTAGTCCCATAATTTTTAAATTGTCTCTCCTGGATCTATTTTCCAGGTCAGTTATTTTTCCCATGAGATATTTCACATTCTCTTCCATTTTTTCATTCTTTTGGTTTTGTTTGGTGATTTCTTGGTTTCTCAGAAAGTCATTAGCCTCCATCTGTTCCATTCTAATTTTGAGAGAACTATTTTCTTCAGTGAGCTTTTCAACCTACTTTTCCATTTGGCTAATTCTGCTTTTGAAAGAATTCTTCTCCTCATTGGCTTTTTGACCCTCTTTTGCCAATTGAGTTAGCCTATTTTTCAGGGTGTTATTTTCTTCAGCATTTTTTTGGGTCTCCTTTAGCAAGGTGTTGACCTGCTTTTCATGCTTTTCTTGCATCTCTCTCATTTCTCTTCCCATTTTTCCCTCTACCTCTCTCACTTGATTTTCAAAATCCTTTTTGAGCTCTTCCATGGCCTGAGCCCATTGAATATTTATTTTGGATGTTTGGGATACAGAAGCCTTGACTTCTATGTCTTTACCTGATGGTAAGCATTGTTCTTTGTCCTCAGAAAGGATGGGAGGAGATATCTGTTCACCAAGAAAGTAACCTTCTATGGTCTTATTTTTTTTTCCCTTTTCTGGCCATTTTTCCACCCAGTTATTTGACTTCTGAGATTCCTCTCCAGCCCCGCCTTGCCTCCAGAGCCACGCAGCTCATGCTTGGGGTCTGAGATTCAAATGCTGCTTCCCAGCCTCGGGACTTTCGGCAAGGTTGGGGCTGCTATTCAGTGTGAGATTAAATTCAGGTGCTCAGGTGGGGACAGGGCTGCTATTCAGTGTGAGATTAAGTTCAGCTGCTCGGGTGGGCTAAGGCCTCACAAAGCTCAGCTCCCTCAAGGGGTTTACTAGGAGATCTTCAATAATGGATCCGAGCTCCTGTCTGCTTTGGGAGTTCCTGTCCTCTGCTGCCTCTGCTGCTGCCTCCCGAGGGGGCCTGAGTTATTGAGAAACCCCACTCCCTTCTTGACCAGTCAAACAGGCTCTCTCATTGACCTTTGGCATCTGTGGGTGGAGGAACCTGCGCAGCTGCTGAAGATTTTGTCCCTGAAGCCTACTCGGATATGCTCCTCTCGGTGCCACACGGCCAAGGCAGGGCTGGGCTCCGCTCCAGGTCCTGTGTGCGATGGACCTTTGGTGGCAGTTTTTCATGTCTCTCTGGAACAGAAATATTCTCCACTCTGTTACTGCATGGCTTTCACTGCTCCAGAATTTGTTGGGAGTTCTTCTTTACAGGTATTTTATGGGCTGTAGGTTCGGAGCTAGCGTATGTGAATCTTTCTACTCCACCATCTTGGCTCCTCCCATGGAACCTCCTTTTACCAATGAAGATTGACACCCTTCATGCAACCTGTAGACCCAGAGGAGTACCCAGAGGGCCTAGATCACTGAGAGGTTGAACGATTTGTTCAGAGTTACACAGCCAGCCCATGGCAGAGTCAGGACTTGAACCCAGGTCTTCTCCATTTCTCACTATTCCATATTGCTACTCCTTGGGGCATTTACTAAGAAGTTTGCCCTAATCCTGACCAGGAAAGCACAGAAAACCAAGATGTCTCTGCAGCTGCCACAACACAGACAACCAAATACAGATTTAGAAAATTTTTTTAAATTGAATTCAACATAGCTCTTTACAAGCTTACAGATCACCTTGACTATTGAGTAAGGACAATGCATGCTTCTCATGTTACATAACTCAGTGTTACTGAGTTCCATTGAGTTGATCTAACAAGTGAAATATGGCTGGCCAAGCTTGATCCAGGATGTGGTCCTAAGGTTCAAGATTAGAGTGAAATAGCATTTAGCAGTTATCCAAAGGACATTGACAGCCACAACAGGAAGAATATTTGGTGGGGAGACAGCCTTGAGTCAATTGAATAAAACTTTTCCCACCTCTGAGTTGTGGGTGGTGGTCAGCCACTTGTGAGCTGGAAAGCTCCATGTCCTGGCTCTTTTGTCCATAGAGACCATGGTTTGGAGCCTTTTCTTTTGCGGTCAATAGGATACCTTCCATATCTTTTAAGGAAAAGAAGAGGAAGTTGTGGTACAGTGGTAGGGAGCTGGCCCTGGAGCCAGGGAAGACCTGGGTTCAAATTCTACCTTTTGCTCTTACTCTCTGTGTGATCTTGGGTTACTTAAGTCCTTAGATCCTTTTGGAGTGGCTGAGCTGTCAAACTCTCAGGGCTGTTAGAACCAGATTAAAATGCAATTGGAGAATGTTTAATAAAGTACGTAAAAATACAAATACAACATTGATAACGCTATTTTGTGGTTTTCTAAGTCAATACGTAGACAAAAGGATCCATTGCTATCTGAGTTTGATATCCCAGGCAGGTAGAGAAAGTGCCAGTCTGCATTGATAAAGGAAGTTTTCCTCACCTGAGAGTTTTATTTGTAATGAAATCAAGGGTCTAGTTCTTTTCCCTTATTCTTAAGGAAAATAATTCACCTAACCTAGCCTACCCAAAGGGCAATTCCTCCTACAATTAAAGAAATAGGGTACTAATGTGGGGGGGGGTGCCATGGAGAGAGGCGGAGGTGGTAAATCAAATGAGACCAATCTTAGCTTTGCCTTTAGGGAATACCTACCATTAGTCCTTCAGGAAGATAATGAAACTTCATATAGGCTCATTTTCTTGAACAGATTTTGCATCCAGAATTTGTTTTGGATTCATTTATAAATGTCCAAGTGGAAATGAACCTAGGACACACTTTTAGGAGTTTATGCTTTTTATAAGATTCAGTGAATGTTTTATCTGGCTTTTTTAGTTTCCTTCACATCCCAGCAGAAATGCCATGTTGTATAAAAACTTCCCCATCCCCCTTAATGCTACTTCCCTCCATTGCTTATCTCCTTTTTATTTTGCTATGTTTTGTTCATCCATAGCTGTTTGTATATTGTCCCCCTCATTAAACTTGGAGCTCCTTGAGATGCGGGTCTGTCGTTTGCCTTACTTTGAATAACCAGCATTTGGCATAGTGCCTGGCACAGGTTAGCAATACATGCTTATTGATTGACTGACTGAATATTGGTTTTGTTGGTGAGTGAGATGCAGGACTGTAACTGGGCGGGGAGCGGGGGAGAGGGGGGTGGGCGATGATCAAGGCTTTGCCTCAGGGTGCTGAACTAAGAAAAGTCTTATGACACTTTCAATCCTACAATAGTGTAGAAATAACAAAGCTTAGCACCTAGTTAGCTGAATAGTTACAATAGCAAGCGACCAGATGGTGGGCTGGGATGACCTCTATTCCCTGTGCCAGGTGCTTCTAGGGAGACAGAAGAATGGGAAGCAGATGGGATTATGAGGGACCCTGATAAGTAAAGTATCCAGAGGAGAGTAAATAGGATAATGAAGGGCTGTGAGATCGTCTTGTGAAGGCAGGTTCCAAGAGCTCAGGTTTAGACTGAAGAAGGAAAGAATTAGGGGGCACATGATCTTTATGTATCCGATGAGGTATCACACAGAAGAGGAGCAGTGAGTGGACGTTACAAAGGAGCAAAGACAGGTGTGGGAAAAACTTGCTAACATTCAAGCTATCCATCAGCGGAAGGGACTGCTTCTGGAGCGTGGGAGTTCTTCAATCAAAGACTGGAGGTTGACATTTTAGGAATATTGTAAAAGGGATTCTACCTCATGTCTGGATTGAATTAGATAAACCCTGATGTCCCTTCAGTTTTGAGATTCTATGATTTGATGAAAAAGTTTGGTTCATTGACACATTTGAACTATAATATACAACCAACAGTTTTCAAAAAATTGGAATAAAGTGAAATATGTTTCACATTCAAATAATGCTCCATGGACTTTAATCCTTCTCTGATGATTCTGATGCCTACATTGCTTCAGGTTTATTAATGGGGATGCCATTTATAATATTACTATAGACTTAGGAAAGGCTGATGAGCATGTTGTCTGACAGCCTGCCAGAAAAACCAATATTTATACAGGAATGCGGCTACACATGCATTTCCTTCCTCTCCCATGACCTGAATGGAGAATGAAGTTAGGAGTGCTCCCTTGTTAACCCCTCATCTGTTCAGCATCAGTCATACGGACAATCTCTCTGGAATGCTGTAGAACATGTAGGGGAACAGGAGAGCTGACACGAAGTACTTGAAAGTCTTCTGGTTCCTAGACTGGGACCTGGAAGGTACATTAGAGATCTGGCATATGGAAGAGAGGGATTAGGTTTATTCTACTCAGTCCCATCAGATGCACCCGGGAGCTCTCCGTGGGCAAATTTAGTCTTGGTGACCCTAACTTGGTGACTAACCATTAGAGCTATCTTAAGTGGAATGGGCTGCCTGAAGAGGTCATAGGTTCTCTACTGTTGGAAGTAGTCAGGCAACAAGCAACACACCTTTATTAAACACTTACTGTATGCTAGGCACTGTGGTTAAGTTCTGCAGATACAAAAGAAAAATAATCCCTGTCCTAGAGGAGTTTACATTCAAATGGGGGCAAGACAATACATAAAACAAAGAAGGAAGGGATCAAACATTTATATAGCACCTACTATATGCCACTATGCCAAATGCTTTTTTCCAGATGATTTCCTTTGATCTTCACAACAACCCTCCTGGGTAGATGCTACTGTTATCTTCATTTTACAGTTGAGGAAAGTGAGACAAACAGAGTCTAAGTGACTTGCCCAGGGTCGCATAGCTATTGTCAGGCTAAATTTGAACTCAGATTTTCTTATCTCAGACCCAGTGCTCTATCCACTACACTGCCATCTGTCTCTAAGGTAGGGAGAGAAGGCACCCATTCAGGCATAGTGGCAAAATCTGGAGAATCAGAAGTATAGATGGGAAGGAAATGAAATGTGGCCAGCTTGGGCCGGTTCCTAAAACAGAGGACCCCAGAAAGAAATTACTAATGGGAGAAGGAGATCATTATGGCAAAGGGAATTTCCAGGAAGAGAAAGTAATTGAATTGTGATAGTGAAGACTGTGGAGTAAGCTGCGGTAGAGGGATGAAGTATGGATTAAGCAGGTGTTGGAGGACCACTTGTCAAGTATATTGTCATGGACATCCTTTTCCTGATATGGTTTGGGCCACTTGCACTTCTGAGCTCCTTTTGACCCTGAAATGCTCATATTCACTTATGTGATATCAACTACTCTACTCATATACCTTTGAGTTAAACCAGCTGAGCTGACTCATAGAATTGGATAAAACATTTTAGAATTTCGCTCTCAACATTATACCTTGGTAGTTGATTGTATTAAAATGATTTTGATGAAGTGGTCTTTGTAGTTATACTCAATTGTATCTAAGAGACTTCCCTAGTTTGTTTGGGGGGATGTTATTAGATGTGGTATCCAAAGGAAGGTCCTGCATAGCCCTGGATTCTCAACCACTTCCTATTGGAAGGACATAGCTGTTCCAGGGTTAGTTTTAGAGGACACTGAATTGCGGTGGGGAAGGTCTGAACCTCTGGATCTCATCTTGCAAAGCTTCCTACTGAGCTGATTCAGACCTTTGGTAGATGACCTAGAATTGACCCAGACCCTGTAGGTAGAAGCCAAAAGTTTATGCATTCTGGCAATGCCTGTGTTAAGCCATGAAATTTATTCAGCAAACATTTATTAAGCTCTTACTGTGTCCAAAGAGAGCATTGTACTTGGTTTTAGGGTGGACAAAACTTAGATAAAATTTTCTGAGTGTTTGCCAGTGTGGTAATTTCCAGGACAATCCAATGTCATCTAAGAATGGTTATGATATATGGTACCAGTTAGTGGTTAGGTTATTTTGAATGTATGTTTAAGCCAAGGTTTTGAAAACTTGCCAACAATCTGGCTTCAAGAGGGGGTATGGACAATAATTATACCCTGGATGTCTATGGTACTTTTAACTTTGGAGAAGTTTTATCTTTTTGATAATTCTGTAATTCCTCAGCATATGGTGGCTTTGTCTCCCATCTAGGACATTTATGGTAATATAAATGAAAAAAAAAAACTCTTTACTTTGGATGACCTTGCTATTAAAGGACCCACCCTGTTTTCTACTCTCATTTAGTTGCCACTAGTCATGAACTCCACGAATAAACATCTAAGTACCAAGTTTGGTAACCCTTTGCCTCCCTCCTTTCTCTTGCCACAAAAGGTAGGACTCTGCTCCAGACTTGTAAGTTATTTCTGAGGTTTTGTTTGTTTAAACAAAAGCCAAAGAAAACCCTCTCAACCATTTTGTTTTATCTTTGGATAGGGTATGTTTTCCTCCTTCTTAGAGACAAGAGTCAAGAGCTAATGTAGCCCATAGAAACCTGGGTGAGAAAATTGTCCCTTTAAATTAGATAAAATTCTACTCATGTTCTGTTTGGCTTACGATTTCTGTTTTGTTTAAATTTTTTTTAAAAAGATTGCAATTGACACGTTTTATTTTTACGTCATTTTCATTTTTCCAATGTATCCCTTTTTCTCCCCATTTCCTTCCCACTGGAGCCATTCCTTGTTGTGCTGAGTCATTTTCAGTTGTGTCTGACTCTTCATGATTCCATTTGGGATTTTCTTGGCAAAGATACTGGAGCAGTTTGCTATTTCCTTCTTCAGTTCATTTTACAGATGAGGAAAGTGAGACCAGTAGGGTTAAGTGACTTGCTCAGGGTCACACAGCTAGTAAGGGTCTGAGATCAGATTTCAACTCAGGAAGATGAGTCTTCCTGACTCCAGGCTCTCTATCCATGGCACCAGCTGCCCTTATTACAAATAATAAAAAAAGAAAGAAAGTCATCTGTAACCAACACATTCACTGAGTCTGACAGTTTATGTGATAATCTTAATATTTTTTTTATTTAAAATGTTGAATTCTAAATTTTCTCCCTCCCTTTTCTCCCCCTCCCTAAGATGGTAAGCAATTTGATGCAGGTTACATATGTGCAATCATGTCAAACATATATCCATATTATTCATGTTGTAAAGGAAGAAACAGAACAAAAGGAAAAAATGAGAAAAATTTTAAAAAGTGAAAATAGTATGCTTCAATCTGCTTTCAGACTCCATCAGTTTTTTCTCTGGATGTGGATAGCATTTTTCATAGTGAGTCTCTTGGATGATCTTGCATCATTGTATTGCTGAGAAGAGCTAAGTCAATCATAGTAGATCATTGTATGCAATACTCTTTACCCTCACCAAAGCACTAGAGAGAAGGGAAGAAGGTAGTACATTTTCTCATCTTTTCTTCAGGCTTGACGCTTGCCAATTTTAAAATAGGGGGATGGCAATAATATCCTAGAAAACACTTCTTCATCTCCTAAATACAGAGTTGGGAGATTGCTCAGGAACCATCTAATCCAAACCTTTCTTTCTTAAAGAGGAAAGGGCTGAGGTTCCAGGGAAGTTAGGTGACTGAGTCACAGGAGGGCTAAGTGGTAGAAGTGGGGTACAGGCTCATATTTTTCACTCTTCTTCTAGCCCCATTCCTAGCAGGTAATAGTTCTCCATTGTAGAAATTATCTTGTTTCACAGTGGAAATCAAGGCAAAATCCTCCTTGGTTACATATTTTATAGCATGGCTATTTCCTTTTATTTTTTAAATTTCAAAAATGCTTTAACAGGAAATGGTTTATATGGACATAAACTTTATAAATGTGGAAAATCTAAATAATTTTATCATGAATGTTTTTCTCTAGTAATAAGCTAATTTTGCTTAGTAGGTTTCATGTTGACCTTCATAGCAAAAGAACAGAACTTAATGTTATAAAAGTAATTCTAAAAATTAAAAACAAAAACAAATTTTGGTTTCTTAATAAAATAGTACAGAGTTTTGATATTTCTTAACCTCAGTGACAATGACAAGGATATGCTCCAAAAATATTTGTTGAATGAATGTTTTAAGTTTCTAGAATTCATTTAACCTAAGTTGGCTAAACTTTGCATTTTTTATTGTGAATATACACATATATATGAATATATGTAGTATTATATATGCATATATACATAAAACATTCATTATATTTTCAATAAAAATATGGAAATCTCATTAAACCACTAATAAGGTATAAGTTCATAAATACAAAATTAAAGTTAGACTTGCAGTACATTTCCTCTTGTATTCAATGTGACTTTTGCAGTTAAAATAACTAATTTAGAAGCTTGGACAGATCTGATATTCCTATTTTTAAAAATATATTCTTTTAGAAGTTTTAAAATTGCACAGATAACTTTATTGAAGATAACCAATTATTTAAAACCAGGTACCAAAATTTAAAATTGCTTGAAATTTTTTCATCTTGTTCCAACTTTATTACTTTGTACAAATAGGTGTTTCTTATTTCATGGCAGATGATGTGATGGAATTTCAAGCAAATCATATAAAGAAATTTCAAGCTTTAATCAGGTTAAAAAGTTACTCCATATTACTTAAGATTCAAATTTATAACAATACTTTGCAAGGGGCACTATGTCTGTAGCATATTCACTGTGTAGTTTCATAAGTCATACCTTCCTCATTGCTTTGATTGATTTTTGGGCCAGTGCGCCACTTGGGAAGCAGCCCTCTATTGATGGGACTTTCAAACCAAGGAATGGACTCTCTTCTTGCAGATACATCTGAAAGTTGTGCTGCTTCCCACTGATTTCATCTTATTTTCCATTGTTTTTCCTATTGTGCAGGAAATTAGCATCATTGTTTAAGTAGGTAGAAGAGTAGGTAGAACAAAATTCCATTAAGCTACCTCAAAATGCAACTCTTCCATGAATTGAGAATACTATGAATTTTGCCCTTGAGATTTAGTACAAAAACATGTGATTCTACTTCCAAAGGGAAAAAATATGATTCTGTTTGGTAACTTGATTTCATATCCGCTATCTGTGAGGTAGAACAATTTTCTTCTTTTCTCTCCCATAAATGATTCTTATTGTAAAGTGTTTATCCCACAGGAAAGAGTTCCAAAGTTTTTTCTCCATTATTCTAGATGAGAAAATTCTCTTTGTACCATTCAGCTGCTTTCTTTACTCCTCCTTTCAGGGAGTTTTAGGTCCCCATCCTAAACCAATAATTTTTTTCCTGTGGGCAGACAAGGGAGAATTGCCCGAGAAAGTCTCACGTCTCATGTCACTGGATGGTGTATCATCAGCATAATCAACTCAGTTTTCCATTGCAGATGAGTTGAATTAACTATTTGACAGGTTGTGCAATTGCTGTCTCAAAACTTGTTCTTTTGTCATAAATTTCACCTGGTTTCCCTTTCTTTAGAACAATGAGTAAAGGTTCTACTACATTGGCTGCATAAAAGAAATTTCATGTTTGGAGTCTTGAACCACAAATGCGACATTTTCTATTATGTTGCAATAAAATAAATTTTGGAATGAGCTTTTCTGGATATTGATGTGGTCCATAAACATCGCTACTCCTCATGATAACAACTGGAAACAGTTCCCAGTAAGACTGTACAAAATATTCTCCAGCTGCTATAGATGATGCAAAAGGATTCGTAGGTTGTTTTGGTGATGACTGATCAAATTCGTCATCAAAGCTACTACCACATAATTCATCAGTGTTCATATAAATTAATTTCTCTACTTTGACTTCATAAGCAGCACTCACCAAAACATGAGTACCACAAGTGTTGATGTAAGTAAACTGAAAGATCTACTTGTGTTTATACTGCAAAATGTAGTACTGCATCTATAACATCAATTTCAAAAAAAAAAATCAGTTTTGTGAAGCGAGGTTTTGTTTGTTAAAAATAGTTCCAAGGTTTTTAGGCTTGCACAGTCGTTCAGCTCATGAAGATTTATGGTCATATCATCTGGATAATCTTCTACTAGGGAGACTATTACACGTGATGCACCACATGAAGCCAGCACTGCCTGTCACCAGGCTTGGAGAAGCCACTCAGCAGCCTGGGGCTTTCCCCCGATCTGTGACTAAAAGACTGGCTTTAGAGTCAGAGGATATAGGTTTAAATCCTAGCTCTGCTTCTTGGACAGGTCTAGGATCAATTTCTTTTCTTGTAAAATGGGAGAGAGAAAGGAGGGTTACACTAAGCAATCTAAGTCCATTCTAACTCCAACATAGAAGTCGCCTAGTGGCCTGTATGACTGTATTAGAAATGCTTTGTTTTCTTTGCTGCCTGTAAAATATAAAATGGTGTAGAAATCCATCCCTCCTCATGATTCTCTTCTAAGTTTGAGAATGGTGTACAGTGCATTGTTTCATCATATTTAAAACACACACACATACACACACACACACAATTGCTTAAATAAACCTTAATCACTAGGAACAGGAAGGTGAATGAGTCAGGGACTGAGAGACTTAAAGCAATGCTGACCTCCTTTCCTTGATCTCATGCATCTCAATTTCATTTTAATAGTTTAAAACGTGAAATCTCAGTGATTCAGAGAACTGCAGGGGGCGAGGGGAGGGAGGCTGGTTTTGCGCACTCTTATAAATCACTGACTGGGTAACAAGCTACTTTTAAAAAAATTTCTTTGTTATCCTTGAAACACTCAGGGGCTCCAGTTACAGTTGGGCTTCTGTTATGATTCCTTGCATTTCTCAGAACATTTTTCAACTTTTGTCTGAATGAGCTGCCAAACCCAAGCTGCTTCTTACCACCAAGCCCAGTCTGTGTTGTCGTTGTTTGATAATATTAATTTTCTCCCAGTAAGAGGCATTGTAGCTTAATGGATAGAAATACTGTCATGAAGATCCATCACAGAAAGAGTGTCAGCTCAGAAATGGGGGAGGAGGAAGAAGTGGGAGAGATTTGAGGAGAGAATGTTTGGAAAAACTTTTTTAAGGAGTGAAATAGGGAATCAGGGATAAATAAAAGAAGTACCTTGCTTCAGGGAAGGTTCAGTTGAAATTTGATAACATGGATTTATAATATACCCATTCAGTATGATTATGTGACTTCCAACTCTGTGTAGCAGCATGGGATAAGGAGCAAAGGAGATAGTTTATAGGAATAACCCAGGGCTGAGATTTGGTAGAACAATAGCACAAGGGGGAAAAGATTCAAAAATAGAAGGCAGTGAAAACTTGAGCTGGCTATCTTTGAAGTCAAGATTGGAAAGGAGGAATTGAAGTGGGCAGACAAGGAGAATTGCCTGAGAAAATCCTGAGGAGGAGAAGGATTGGATGTTTTGGTGAGGGAGAAGAATGGATCTGGGAGGAATGAGGGATGGAGGGATAGAAAGCAGGGTGGTTATGGTCAGATAGAGGAATGTCAGAAGTTTTCATTAAGGAAATGCAATACGCATAGGTGATGGTGAGATTTAGTGTGATCATTACTATGTGTGCCTGAGGGAGAGTTAAGGAATAAACCATGGGATTTAAGGTGACAGGAATCAGGTTAGAGAGCTGCAGCATGGGTGCTATGGATGTCCTTAGTATAAGGACAGGAGTCGGGGAGGAGAGGAAGTTGGTGAGCTCCATGTGCTTAACTCCTTGAGAAAAAAAGAGAAAGTGATTGGATAGCTAACAACCATCCTAATCTGGATAGGGGGTAGGATGGGTTTTTGATACTGGGAATTTCAAAGGTGGAAAATTTGTTGATTGATCGTGATAAAGATAGAGTCTAGAAGGAGCTACTGCAAGCAATATTCCAATTTCCCCTCTAAGATCAGTGTGTTAGGTACAGTTAGTGATGGCGAGGGTAGCCAGGGATATAGAGTCTGCAGGGGGGAGGTAAGTTTAGAGACAGAGGTCCAAATGAAGGGAAGTTTGTATCAGTACAGAACAGGAATTTTAGAGGGAACGGGGAAGGAGTCGATAATGACTTGGGTGAGGCAGGGCTGAGGAGGCTGGGGATGTAAGAGCAAGATGTGGGGTTTGAGGACAGAGTTTTCTTATGAGGGTGTTTACTGATTAATGCAGGTACAGGGAAAGAAACAGACAGTGGGAGATTGTTAGCCTTAGGAGCTGT
This sequence comes from Bettongia penicillata ogilbyi, assembly GCA_023548195.1. Taxonomy (NCBI): domain Eukaryota; kingdom Metazoa; phylum Chordata; class Mammalia; order Diprotodontia; family Potoroidae; genus Bettongia; species Bettongia penicillata. The sequence goes on along the minus strand of JAJHZJ010000433.1, from coordinate 3,678,612 downwards.
AGAGGGTGGCAGATAAAAAGGTTTCTTCACTTGGCTGCCAACCTTATTTTGATGATCCTTCTCAAATGTAACTAGTTGGCTTTCATGAAAACCTGTGCTGAAAGTCTTTCTACCTTCCAGAACCATATATATGAATATGAATATATGTGGATTCATATATATGGATATATATATATATGTGTGTGTGTGTGTGTGTGAGTATATGTCCCTCTATATAACTATATATATAGCTAGATAGATAGCTAGATAGATCATATGGAGCTCATATGCATATGAAGCCCCTAAGGAGAACTTTAGAATTTCTTCATTGTCTTTCTCCAGTGCCTCTGATGACTGTGAGCTGCCTCAGTGAAGGGTGCATACGCAGGTCTTCAGAATATCAGCACAGCCCTCATAATCCTCTGTCCATGTGCCCATGTAGGCTTTGCCCTAGCCCAGCCTATCACTTTTCTTTTTCCTGGAGGTCAGCAAGGGGCTCCCATAGCCACAAATCCTTCCCTGATCTCCCTGACTCCAATTCTCTTCCTCCTCACATTCTTAGGCAATTTCGCCAGTTTCTCTCTTTTGCCCCAGTCAAGTTTGTGACCTTAGGCAAATTCTTGACCTCTGTATGCTTTGGTTTTCTCATCTGTAAGATGGAGATAGTAATAGTGGCTAACTCAGTTGTGAAGCTCAGATATATCGATAGATGTAACAAAATTTAAATCACAATATAATAATAATAACCCCCAGTCTTTATGTAGTGCCTTAAGGTTTATAAGATACTTTACAAATATTATCTCATTTGATTTTCATGGCCACCTGGAAGATAGCTGCTATTATTAACCTCATTTTACAGATGAGGAAACTGAGGCAGACAGGTGTCCCACAGCTAGTAAATGTCTGAGGCTGGATTTGAGCTATTGTTATGATAATTGCCTCATATTTACTTGCATTCATGTATTATAAGTGATTTGAGAATGGGTTTGTGTTACTTATCGCCAGTACCCACATTGCTCCTTGCACATGGTGTGTAAAGACTGAGCCTTTATTAGGTACCTGTTGTGTACAGGACATTGGGCAGGCAAGCCTGAAACAGCAATTAAGACAAACCCTTGGAGTGTTTCTAGGAGTGGGGATGGCAATGTATCTGTCACCAGTCAGTTCTAGCTCCTGCTAACTGCTGGCAGACATTCTTGGGAATGACTGATTTGGATTAAGGGTGCAGCCTTTGATCAGAGATAGGACCACATGGGTCTCAACTTTATGATTTTGAGATCAAACCATTACTGCTTTTGGCCAAAGACCCCTGCAAAGCTACAGTTACATGGTGTTCTTTAGAACATGTTCAAGACCAGAGACAGTTGGCATAAATTTCCAAGCATGGACATCTAACATTTCAGAAGTTGGACACCCAGAGCTGTGTTATTTACTTTGGGCATGTCTCTGAACCTTATTTAGTTTCTCCATTTGCCATTTTTTAAAAGAGTTTTTATGAATCGATGGAGCTGCAAACTTCATTGTCTTCTGGCTGAGTTTCTGGTGACAAGGCATTCCAAACTTAGGGAACATCCCTATCAGACCTTGCTTGCCTGCCTCTGACAATTAGATCTCTCCGGCACTAGAATCTGTTACCTTTCCCAGCCGTAAGTTTTCTGCAAACAGAGGCTGGATAATCATTTGTCAAGGATACTCTAGAAAAGAACCTTGTACTAGGTAGAAGCTCAGATTGAACCATCTCTCAGGACCCTCCTCATCCGAGATTCAATGAAGCTGATTTTTGTCCCTTATCACAAAGCTCTCTAGTGTCCCTTTGTATTTTCACTGTACAATTATTTATATCATGTGTTGACAGCCAGCCCCTGACTGCCCTTCATCTCTTCGTTCCTCTTTGAGTGACTCCCCCCAGCTTTAAATCTTTGGAGATGGTGTTATTGCATGACTCACAGTTATATGGCACAACCAAAAGAAGATTGGGGTTAAAAATGGACCTAAACTTTATGAAGAGGCTTGCAGATTATTGTAACCATTCTGGTTTCTACAAGGCACTTAGCCTGCTTTTAGAATAATATTAATATTAGAATAATATCCAAGTGTTTCTATTATACATAAAGTATATAATATAAATATAATTATAAAATAACATTGTCATTATAAAATGACTGCTCAGACATCACTGATTTAGTGGAAAGGCTTGTAGCAAATTTTCTTTTGACTTTTTAAAAGTAGCCAGGGTAAAAGCAGATTTGTAAAAGTGAAGTATGTACCCTGGGTTAGATAACTTCCCTTTTCAGGGTTGTTTTTGGCTAAATTGTTGGTTACCAGTTGTGATAAGTCTATTTACGTTTGGCTGCTCCTCTGTCTCACATCTTCATCCCTTTCAGTCTGGCTTTGGACTTCATCACTAAACTGAAACTTTTTTTCCCAAAAATTGCCAAATGATTTCTTAATTGACAAATCCAGTGACTTATTCTCCTTTCTCATCCTCATTGACCTTTTTGCAGCATTTGACATCATGGGACCATTCTCCTCTCAGATTCTTTCTCTTTAGGTTTTCATGACTGCTGTCTTGCTTCTCATACCCTATCTGACTATTCCTTATTAGTTTTCTTTTCTAGCCCACACTGTGATTCTGTCTATCCCCCCAAACTCTATTCTGGATCCTCTTTTCATATTTTGATATAATCTGTCTCTCTCATTGACCCCAGTTCCCAAGGATTCAACATCTTTATGAAGATCTCATGTATATTTATGTGTAGATGGATGTATGTGAATTAGGCATATATATGGATATACATACATGTCTTTTCTCTATTTTTACCCATCTCTCTCTCTCTCTCTCTCTTCCTCTTGGTCTTCTCTATCTGTGTTGAGAGAAAGAGGGAGAGACATATAGCCCAAGTCTGTCTCCTGGGCTCCCATCTTGTTGATTAGTCTTTTCTAATTGGCTATCCTGTTGGCATCTTGGACTTGGCATATCCAAAAAACAACTTAGTTTTTGCCTTCAAACCTATCCTTTCTAACCTCCCTGTTTCTGTCAAGGGAACTCCCATCTTCTCAGTCTCCCTGATTACCAACATTATAGTCATGCTAGATTCTTGACTCCTTCAACCTCCATAATCTTGTTGATTCCTGGGTCCAACCCCCTTCCCTCCTTCCACAAAGCTGGCTATCACTCTAGCCCAGGCCCTATCATCCCAGCTATTGAAGTCACCTCCTAATTGACTTCTAGGTCTCAAATTTCTTCCCTTTTCAATCCATTTTCCATTCAACTGATTGACCATGTCACTCCTCTGTTCCAGAAGCTTAAGTGATTCCCTATTACCTCTAGGTTAAAATCCAAATGCCTTCATTTGGCTTTTTTGTAGCTTTGTTACCTGCTGCTCTTCCCAAACTGATATAGTTCAAAGTAGCTCCTCACATGTAAACCTTCATCTCATGTCACCTTGGCCATCTGTCTCCTTATGCTTGGAATGCCCACCCTCACCTCTTACCAAGTTCAGCTTAGACTGCACCTCCTGCATGAGCCATCTCCTGCCATCCTGATCCATATCTGGCCACTGGATGCAGATGGCTCTGGAGAATAAGATGAGGCTGGTTATTCTGCACAGCCTCCCTCACTTAAATCCAATTTATTTTCAAGTTATGTCATCACCTCCCTGATATTCACCTGTTCAAGAATGAAGTACAGACAATAGCTCCTAGGCAACCCCTGACCCTGCTCCCCAGCCAAATGGCTTAGTTTAATTTTGTGTAAAGTTATTTGTGCGAACGCTCTCTCCCACAAGAGAATAGAAGGTCCTCCAGGTGACTACTGTTTCATTTCTGTTTTGTATTTCCAGTGCCTAGAACACAGTAGCTGCTCCACAGATTCTTGTGAAACAAAATCTTGTTTGATTTGTTCATTCTTTGGCCCATGTGTTTAAGGCAAATTGGGTTTCCTGCCTAATTAACATGTTGATCACGTGAGCTGATTCCTCATACACAATCTGCAGTTTACTTCTGTACATTTTTCCCCCCTCATTATTCTATAGTTTCAGAGTCATCTTTCTAATGCACATTGGTGGATTTGTAACATTGAATTTTTCCCTGGGGGCCCATAAGTAATCTAAGTAGTCAATGACTTTGAATGACATCAGACACCTCACATTAATTTATACCTGTACTGCAAAACTGAGGGTTGACTGTAGTATCGAGTTTCATTTCTGTTCCAGACGTTTTTCTGATTTAACGAGTCTAATACACATTAGTTTTATTAGAAGAAGATAATATTTCATTGTGTCACCTCTAATTTGGACACGTTTCTTTGTAGTCTGATTTCCTCAGTTGCCCCATTGAAGCAATATCCCAGATAGATTTTTGGCTAAACTTGAAGGTTTTCCATGAGTCTCAAATTTGTATATGTATAAAGCAAGAGTTAATAATAACTAGGAGAAGGCCTAAGGACTACACTGGCATCAATCAGTGGGCACTTGTTTATTTGTAATGATTTCTTATTGATTGTATGAGTTTTTAACATTACCTTGAACTGTCTCTTCTAACGATGAATAAAAGAGAAAGAGATGGGGGTGGGGAGGGGAGGATAGGTTAGTAAAGCAACATCAACCAGATGTGACAGTATGTACAATTCAGGGGGTATTTATTAAGCTTTTACAATGTGCCAGGAATTGAACAGGGGCTAGAGATGCCAAGGTAGAGAGGAAGCAGTTCCTGTCCTCAAGGAGCTTGTGTGCTGGCCAGTAAACAAAATATGCCTATGTCAATGTAGACAAAGTAAAAGCAAGGTAATATCTGGAGGGAAACATTGACCAGGGGGAAGGAGACAACAGGGAAAGCTTTGTCTAAAGGTATCCAAAACATATCCAAGAATCCAAGTCAATGTGCAGTTGACTAGGTAGATTTTCCTTGGAGGGTTTACAGAAAGTCTTGAACAACAACTATTATTATTACATATAATATAGTGTATATTAATATTTCATTATAAATGTATACTATATGAAACACTAACAATAACTAATATTTATATAATATTCTCAGGTTTGCAAGGCACATTACAAACATTATCTCATTTACAAATATCGCAGCAATTCGGAGTGGTAGGTGCTGTTATTATCCTCAATTTTAAAATGGGAAACTGAGGCAGACAGAGGTAAAATGATTTCCCTGAGGTCACACAGTTAAGTTCAGAGGCTGAGTTTGAGTTCATATCTTCTTGATTATCACCCTGGTGTTCAGTCCAATGCTCCATGATAAAAGTAGAGGTATGGGTTTTCAACTCGATGATCTGCTCCATTGGATGAGATCATACACACATTGAAATATTAAGTCTGGAGTAAATATTCATTTTGGCTGAATCATTTGCTGCACCGATGACCACAGGGTCATTGATTATAAAGCTGGAAGGGACCTGAGTGGTCATTTAGCACAACCTCCTCATATTTCAGATGAGGAAACTGAGATCCAGAGGGGTTCATGGTCTTGCCCAAGGCCAAATAGGTTGTGTCAGAGGTTGGTGCCAATTGCTCTGGCACCAGATTCAGTGTTCTTCCACTACTCCTGCGAAACCTCTTACCTGTTCATTTGTACCCTCGATCTAGTTCTTCAGAGGTTGAACTTATTCAACTTTCCTCTCTTGTTAAATATGTACTTCCATGTTCAATCATTAGTGTTCTCTTTTTTTTCACTTTAAAATTTGTTGCTAAGGAAGGGGGCTAGTCCCTTCTAATCATTTTGTCCTATAATTTGTTTATTGGAAGAAATATATTTTTACTAGTATCTTTTGGTTCTATATCATCTACATTTTCTACTGTCTCTTTCCAGGAGTTATTTAGCCTGACCTCCTTATTTTACATGAAGCCTCTACCCCTTGTGTTTACACACACACACACACACACACACACACACACACACACACACACACAGAGAGAGAGAGAGAGAGAGAGAGAGAGAGAGAGAGAGAGAGAGAGAGAGAGAGAGAGAGAGCGAGCTTCATCACAGGCTCCTGGTATAGTCTAGGTCTCTGAGTCACTGGTTCCTTTTTGCCCTTCCATATTTGTTATTCTGTCATTTTAGTCATTTCTGACTCTTTGTGCCCCCAAATGGAGTTTCCTTGGCAAAGATACTGGAATATTTGCCATTTCTTTCTCTACCTCATTTTACAGATGAGGAAATGGAGGCAAACAGGGTTAAGTGACTTGCCCAGTGTCACTTTGCTAGTTAGTGTCTGAGGCCAGATTTAAATTCGGTTTATAGTGGATAGAGTAGTGAGTCCAGAATCAAAACAATTTCTCTTCCTGAGTTCAAATTTGTTCTCAGACATTTACTAACTGTGTTACACTGGGCAAGTCACTTATCTCTACTTGCCTTGGTTTCTTAATCTGTAAAATGAATGGCAAACAACTCCAGCATCTTTTCCAAGAAAACCCTGCTCCCTAGTTTTATAACTTCTTATTTCCATCATCCTTCCATCCTTCTGACTTAGAAAAGCTATACTTCCCATCAACCCTTGCCAGAAAAAAGCTACATACAGATGAGTAACTCAAATGCCAGAGAGGTGAAGGATCTTGGGAGAAGAGGTAGGTAGGACACACAGATAATGAAATGTAATTACTTAGAGGACTTGGATGATTTCATTTTTATTTTTGTATTCTCAGGTGTCTATCACAAAGCGTTATATAAAAGTCATGTAATAAATATTTAATTGAACAGTTGGGATTTGACCTGGGGTCTTTTGCTTCCCAAGAAAGTGCTTTTTCAACGAGAGAGAGAGAGAGAGAGAGAGAGAGAGAGAGACAGACAGACAGACAGACAGACAGACACAGACACAGACACAGACACACAGACGGAGAGAATATATCACTAGACTTTAATGTTTTTCTCTCTATGGTCCTCCTCTTTTCAGTGACAATAATCATGTTGAAAAAAAAAAGTCTGTCCTAGGTTCTGCTGGTATTTTGCTAGATTTTTAAGAGCAGTAGATTTTCTTTGAGGGCAGAAGAAGGGGTCAGAAGATAGCATATTTCCTTTTCCTGAATAGATTCTTCTACTTTTGTGACAACAATAATGATAAAAATCCTGAGTTTTTCAAATGTCAAAGTTGTCTTGTGAATGCCTAAATTTTTAATAGTTCAGAGAGTTCAATTGACTGTATTTTTAAAAATTATTTTAAAATTTCTATTGATGCCTTTTAAAAATATCATATTCATTTCTGAATATATTGATCTTCCTTGAAACTCAATCCTGTATAATTATAATATTTAAGAATAATTGAGGAAATATACCTTCCTCCTTTTATTAAAGAGATGGGATACTATGGGTATGAAATATTTCATTTACTGACAGGTACAACTGATAGTTTGATTTTTTGAAACAATTTCTATTTTCCCTTTTAAAAATCATTTTTATTTATTTAACATTAATTTTTGCAAAATTTTGAGTTCCAAATTTTTTCTCCCTTCCCTCTTCTAAAAATAGTAGATGGTTTGATATAGTTTATAAATATGCTGTCATATAATAGCATATTTCCATATTCATCATGGTTGTGGAAGAAGAAATAGATCCAAAGGCAAAAAAAAAAACCATGAGAAAAATAAAATAAGTGAAAAAAATATGTTTTGATCTATATTCAGAGTCCATCAGTCCTTTATCTGGAAATGACTGCCATTTTCCTTCATGAATGCTTTGTACTTGTCTTGGATCGTGTTGATGAGAAAAACTGAGTCATTTATACTTGATTATCACATGATGGTGCTGATACGGTGTACAGTGTTTTCCTGGTTCCACTCACTTTGCTTTGCACCAGTCTGCACAAGTCTTTCCAGGTTTTACCAAAATGTGCCTGTTCGCCATTTCCAATTGCACAACAGTATTCCACCACATTCACACACTACAGCTTGCTCAACCACTCCCCAATTGATGGGCATCCCCCCAACTTCCTACACCTTACAGTCACGAACAGCGCTGCCACAAATACTCCCCATGACCTCTTTGGGACACAGACCCAATAGTGGCATCACTGGATTAAAGGCCATGCACAGTTTGGTTGCCCCTCAGGCAGAGCTCCAAACTGCTACTCAGAACGACTGGATCAGTTTTCAGTTCGACCAACAATGCACCATTGTCCCAATTTTCCCATATCCTCCCCAACACTTATTCTCCTCCCTTGTCACATCAACCAATCTGATAGGTGTAAGGTGGTACCTCACAGTTGCTTCAATTCATATTTTTCCCATCAAAACTGATTTAGAATACTTCTTCATATACTTATAGATTAACTTCATCAGAAAACTGCCTGTTCATTTCCCCTGACCATTCATCAATTGGGAAATGGCTTGTATTCTCATAAATTTGACTCAGGTCTCTATGTATTTGAAAAATGAGGTCTTTCTCAGAGTCACGTGCAGTAGATTGTTTCTCAGCTCTCTGCTTTCCTTCTGATCTTGGTTGCATTGGTTTTGTTTGCACAAAATTTGTACAAAATTTAATATGATCAAAATGATCTATTCTGAATTTTTATTGCTTTCAATCTTTTGTTTGGCCATGAATTCTTCCTCTCCCCATAGTTCTGACAGGTAGACTATTCCTTGCTCTTCTGATTTAATTCCTTCATTGTCTATGGCCTTTTAGCAAGATATAGTTTCCTACATCCTACATCTATAACTACTCAGTGCTGATGGAGCCACATTGATTAGTGATAAGAACATGATCCTGGAGAGATGGGCTGAACACTTTCATAGTGTTCTCAACAGACCATCATCAATTAATGCTGAGGCCATTGACTGTTTACCTCAGGTTCAAGTCAATCCCTCCTTAGCTGAACTTCCAACTGAAGAAGAGGTTTTGAGGGCCATTAGGCTCCTTTCATGTGCTGATTTTATTACAGCTGAGATTTACAAAGTAGGGGGACCATTGCTCATATAAAAGCTGACTGAAATTTTCCAGGTTATATGGCAAGAGGAAGTTATCCCCGAGGAGTTCAAGGATGCCTTCATTGTCCATCTCTATAAAGGTAAAGGGAATAGATTGTCCTGCGACAATCACAGGGGGATCTCTCTCTTAGTCATTGCTGGCAAAATTCTTGCTAGAGTCCTTTTTAATAGGCTGACCCTTCACCTGAAAGATGGCCACGTACCTGAGAGTCAGTGTGGCTTCAGAAAGGGCTGAGGAACAGTCAACATGGTGTTTGCTGCCCAACAACTGCAGGAGAAATGCCAGGAGCAGAACAGAGGTCTGTACACAACATTGGTAGAACTGACCAAGGCCTTTGACACTGTTAATCATGAGGGCTTATGGAAAATTATGTCAAAATTTGGTTTCCTGGAGAAATTCCTCAATATTGTATGTCAATTTCATGATGACATGTTTGCCCAGGTTCTGGATAATGGACAATGCTCTCATGCCTTCCCAGTCATCAGTGGAGTGAAACAGGACTGTGTGCTTGCTCCCATGCTTTTTAGCATGATGTTTTCAGCCATGTTGACGAATGTTTTCAATGAGGATGAACACAACATCAACTACCATACTGATGGTAAGTTCTTCAATTTGAAAAGGTTACAAGCAAAGACCAAACTGAAGGGAGTGTTGGTGCATGATTTTCTGTTTGCACATGATTGTGCACTCAATGCAGTCTGTGAAGCTGAGATGCAACAAAGTATGGATCAACTCTCTGCTGCTTGTGCTAATTTTGGCCTAATAATTAACACCAAGAAAACACAGGTGCTCCATCAGCCACCATCATACCGTCCACACGTGGAACCATCGTTTACAACAAATGGAGAAGTTTTGAATGCTGTGGATAAGTTCACTTATCTTGGTAATGTACTTTCCAGGGATGTACACATTGACAATGAGGTTGATGCATGCATTGCCAGAGCTAGCTCAGTGTTTGGGAGGTTCTGAAGAAAAGTTTGGGAGAGTAGAGGTATCATCAGACTGACTACCTAACTGAAGGTCTACAGAGCCATTGTGCTGATCTCATTGTTATATGCTTGTGAAACATGGACAATCTACTAGCGCCATGCCAGGAAATTGAATTGCTTCTATTTGAACTGTCTTAGGAAGATTCTGAGGATCATCTGGCAGGACAAGCTACCCAACATTGAAGTCCTTGCTCAAGCTGAACTGCCAAGTATTCAAACTATGCTTTAGAGAGTGCAACTCCAAAGGGCTGGCCACATTGTTCAAATGCAAAATATACACTTGCCAAAAAGACTATTTTATGGAGAACTTGCATGGGGCAGGCGATCACATGGTGGCCAGAAGAAATGGTACAAGGACACTCTCAAGGTCTCTCTCAAAAACTTGGATTTGACTGTGCAATATGGGAGACACTGGCACAGGACCACTCAGCATGGTGCTCACATCAGCTCACATCAGAAATGGTACTGGGATTTTTGAGAAAAGCAGAATTGAGACAGCACAAGGTAAATGCAGGATGCACAAATTTGGGATATCCACACCAAATATTCACAGGGACTATCTGTGCCCAACCTGTGGTAGAGCATTCCAAGCTCATATTCGTCCGATCAGCCACAGTTGGACACACTGAAATTTCACTTTATTATGGTGATGTCATTTTGGTCCTCTTTGAAGATGAAGGACAACAACCAACCAGTTTCCTTCCTCATCTCTTTTAATTAGATCTATTTTTTGCTTTTACTTTGTCTGAGACCAGGACTGTGACCCCCGCTTTTTTTTTTTTTTACTTCAGCTGAAGTATAATAGATTTTGCTCCAGTCCTTTACCTTTACTCTATGTGTTCCTCTCTGCTGCAAATGTGTTTCTTATAAACAACATATTGTAGAATTCTGGATTTTGATCCTCTCTGCTATCTCCTTCCATTTTATGGGAGAGTTCATCCTATTCACATTCACAGTTATGATTATTATCTGTGTATTTTCCTCCATAGTCTTCTTTCTCCTGCTTTTCCTCTCTCTCCTTTAATCCTTTCCCACATCACCAGTGTTTTGTTTCTGTCTACCACTTCCCCTGATCTGCCCTCTCTTCTGTCAGTCCCCACACCCCTCTTTACTTAATCTCCTTCCCTCCTATTTCCCTGTTGAGTAAAGTAGATTTTTATATTCATCTGATTGTGTATATTATGCCCTCTTTGAGCCAATACTGATAAGAATAAGGATCAGGCAATGCCCATTGACCCCCCACCCCCCCACACCCCTTCTTCCCTTCCACTGTCTCACCCCTTCATGTGAGATAATTTACCCCAGTCTATCTCTCCCTTTCTTCTGCTCACATTGTACTCCTCTTTTTCATCCCCTAATTCTTTGTATGTTATTCTCTCAAATATACCTTATACCCATACCTTCTGTCTATGTATATTCTTTCTATTTGTACTGTTAGTGATACAATTTTTAAGATTTATAAGCAATCTTTTCTCCTATAGAGGTGTAAACACTTTAACTCTATTGAATCCCTTATGTTTTCTTTTCCCTTTTTATCTGTTTATGCTTCTCTTGTGTCTTGATATTGGAGGTCAAATTTTTGTTTTGTTCTGGTCTTCTCCTTATGAAGGCTTGAAATCCTTTTATTTCGTTGAATGACCATTTCTCCCTGGATGCATTATCCTTTATTTTGCCAGCTAAGTGATTCTTGGTTGTAGTTCTTAGCTCCTTTGCCCTTCAGAATATCATGTTCCATGACCTCTGATCCTTTAATGTTGCTGCTGCTGAGTCCTGTGTGATCCTGATTGTGACTCTGATATTTGAATTGTTTCTTTCTGGTCATTTGTACTATTTTTAACTTGACCTGATAGTTCTGAAATTTTGCTATACCACTCTTTGGAGTTATTTTAGGATCTCTTTCCTGAAGCGATTGGTGGATTCTTTCATTGCCTATTTTGCACTCTGGTTCCAGGACATCAACAGTCTTCCTTGAAAAATTTCTTGGAAGATGCTATCCAGGTCTTCCTTTTGATTATGGCTTTCAGTGCAATGACTCTAATACTGTCTCTCTAGGATCTGTTTTCCAGATTAGTTGTTTTTTTCATGAAGTATTTTGCATTTTCTTCCATTGTTTCATTCTTTTTAATTTGTTTGATTGATCCATGATGTCTTCTAGAGTCATTAGCATCTACTTGCCCAGTTCTAACTTTTAAGGCGCTGTTTTCCTCAATTAGCTTTTGTACTATCCTGTCCATTTGGCCAATTGTACTCTTTAAGGTGTTGTTTTCTTCAGTAGATTTTTGTATCTCCTTGTCTGTTTTGCCAATTCTACTTTTTAAGCAGTTTTCCAGGCTGTTGAATATTTTTTTCATAATTCTTTTGCATCACTCTCATTTCTTTTCCCTATTTTTCTTCTGCCTTTCTTATATGATTTTTATGCTCCTTTTTGAGCTCTTCCATGAGTTTTTTCTGGGATTGAGGTGACTGTCCCATTTTTCTTTGGGGTTTTGCCCATAAGTGTTTTGACATTGTTGACCTCTTCTGAGTTTGTGTCTTGGTCTTCCCTGTCACCATAATAACTTCCTAGTCATATTTTTCTTTTGTTGTTTTTTGCTCATCACTTTTTAGAGGGGTGGAGGGTCTTTTTTGGTTTCTTTTAAATTTGATCTCTGCTCCCAGGGTGGGAGGGGCTCTGTCTCAGGTTTCTTGTGCCATTGACCACAGGTCCTGGCTGTTTACCTGGTTCTGGGCTGAAGTTGCTCTAAGGCCCACAGGGGACCCTTATATCTGGGGCTGTGTTGAGGGTGTTTGATAGGGGGTAGCTGGTGCTGATAGAGGCTGTAAGGTTCTGTCAGCTTACTTAATACTGAGCTTGGGTCCTAGTGGTGGTAACTGGCATGTGCTGAGGTCAGGTGAGGTTTTTCTGCATTTTCTCAAGGCCACCCTGAAGTACATAGCAGTCTGGCCCCTGAAGGATGCCTGTTTGCCCTAGGGTGCATGGAAGCATGTGGTGATTCTCAGAGCTGGAGTCTGCTGCTTCCCCTAGATATTCTAAGGCAGGGGAGGGGGCCTGTTGTTGCTATTTTCCTGCTCCACAACACTGAGGCTCAGAATCTCCCACTGGCTTATTGAGGTGGGGCTTACTGCTGCCCTTCTGGGCTGCTTTCTGTTCTGGAATGCACTTCCCTGTTACCTGAGTGAGATGAACCCCTCCTACCAATCGTCTAAGTCTCTTGGGTCAAAAGATTCTCCATCCCATTCTGTTCCTGGCTCCACTGTTCCAGGACCCATTCTGGGGCATTATTTCACGGTCCTTTTGTTGTTTGGAGGTAAATATGGGAGCACCACAGTGATTCACTCTATAATTCATCATCTTGGCTCTCCAAAGTCAGTCTGTTGACTAATTTCTTGTTTCTTTCTTAATCTTTGTTACAAAGATTGGGTTTTATCTTCTTATTCTTTCCATTTATTGTACATTATTATCATGTATATTGTTTTCCTCATTCTGCATACTTTTTGCTGTGTCAGTTCATATAAGTCCAAATTGCTTTCTAGAATGACTGGATCAATTTTCAACTCAGCTGATAGTTGATTTGTGTGCCTTTCTTCCTCAAAGATCGCAGGTTTTGGAATCACAGGATCTGGGCTCAAATTCTGACTTTGTTACCCACCACTTGTGTAAAATTGGGTAAATCACTTAATTTCACTGGGCCTCAGTTTCCACATCTGTAAAATGAAGTAATTGGCTTAGATGACCTTTAAGCTCTCTTCCAGTACTAAACATATCATCTTGTGACTATTTCTGTCTTTTGTCATCCTTGACAATTTGCTGGTAATCAGAGTTGTTTTAATTTGCATTTGTCTTTTTAGTGTTTTGGAGCAATCTTTTGTCAGTCATGTTGTAGAGAATGATATTGAGGTTTCTTGGTACTTAGCTTTTGATGATTTGTTTTTCTTTTATTCTTGTTAAAAAAGAACAATCAGCAAGGTCTGCCATGGGATTCCAATGGCTTTAGAATCTGGACAGTGCCACAATGTCTGATTCTTCTGTGTTCATTCTGTTCATTAAAATTGACTTCCTTGAGTGACCTTCATTTTGCTCTTTCCAAGGCTTCTTTGTGATCTGCTTTTTGGGTTCAGTAGTGCAAAGTTATTAAAATTCTTAAGACTTTATATTCCCATCCCTCTCATCATCAATACATTTTCCTGTTAGTATGATTTCTTTGGATATTCTTCCTAACTTTCTCCCAGCTATACATATCTTTACTAATGTATATACTATAGTATACACATAATGTGTATACTATTTGGGTAATGATGTTTTTTATTCACTTTGAAGTTCTTGGAAAATTCAGGCAAAAACTGACTACTATCACCACTTCATACATGTTTATATTGGCATCCACATTGAATTAGAATGGACTGACACATTGAGTGGCCAAGGTTTAATTAGTATTTCCTTGAATTGGTATGCAAAGGAAGAAAACAATATTGATATTGATGTGAAATGATTTCTTTGAAATGTTGAACTTGACATGTTTATGACAATGATACCTGACTTTTGAGGAATTTTAACATCCCTTTTTATTGTCTTGTATCTTCCTTCAACCAGAGGACGTATGTTAATATTCCTTGGTAAGACAACACAGTTTAATGGAAAAAACATAGTTGGAGTAAGAAGATGTGGGTACAGGATTAAAGGCAATTATTTTAAAGTCAATCAAAAAGCATATATTAAGTGCCTAGTGTGTGTCAAGAAGTGTGCTCGGAGCTGGAAATTTTTTCTGAACTTATAATTTTATTGGTAGAAGTTGCTCCAAGAGAAAAATCCTTCTCTCAGTATAGGTCCCCTGTCTAACTTTAATAGGCATATTTACATATTTCTATGTAAATATTTTTAGTGAAAACAATTAATAAAAATATTTAAAAAGTAATTAATGGAAGAGTATCAGGTACTTTTCATAACTAGCTAGGGATTACATGGAATTAAAAAAAATTTTCATATAAACAAGATTAATCAACGCAATTAGAATAAAAAGAAAAGTTATTGATTGGGAAAGAATATTTATATTAAATTATCTCTGATAAGGGGCTATGATCTAGTGTGTGTGTTGTATGTGTATATGTATGCATGCATATGGAACTTATATAAAATTTTATTAAGAATATTATTAAGTATATAAAATATTATTAAGAACTGATATAAAATACTATTAAGAATTGAAAGTGGTAAAAATAAAAAGAAACAGCTCTAAAAAGAAGAGTTACAAACTTTATTTCTAACATATAACTCATAATCTTTCTTCCCAACTCTTCCTTTCTTCCCAGCCTTCCCATTAAGGTTGAGGGCACCATGTCCAAGGCTTAAACCTGGGTGTCATCCTCAACTCCTCACCTGCACTCACCCCATATATTTAATCTTTTGCCAAGTCTTATCATTTCTGCCTTTTCTCACTTCACACATATACTCTGATACATGCCTACTTCATTCACCCTGTGCCTCTCCTATTGCGTTCTTACTGGGCTTCCTACCTCAAGTCTTTCGTTACCCCTGTACACCCTTCACTACTGGCAATCTTCCTACTGCACTGGCCTCTTCTTACCTTCCTAGTCCTCCCCTAGTTGTTTTTTTTTTTTTTTTTTAATATAAATTTATTTATTTAACTTTTTACATTCATTTTCACAAGATTTTGGATTTCAAATTTTCTCCCCATTTATCCCCTCCTCCACCCCAATACACTGAGCATTCTAATATTCCCTATCACCAATCTGCCCTCTCTTCTATCATCCCTCCCTTCTCTTGTCCCCATCTTCTCTTTTGTCTTGTAGGGCCAGATGACTTTCTATTCCCCATTACCTGTATTTCTTATTTCCTAGTAGTAAGAACAATACTAAACAGTTGTTCCTAAAACTTTGAGTTCCAAATTCTCCCCATCTCTCCCTCCCCACCCATTCCCTTTGGAAGGCAAGCAATTCAATATAGGCCCTATCTGTGTAGTTTTGCAAAGGACTTCGATAATAGTCGTGTTGTGTAAGACTAACTGTATTTCCCTCCATCCTATCCTGCCCCCCATTGTTTCTATTCTGTTTTTTGATCCTGTCCCTCCCTGAGTGTTGACTTCAAATTGCTCCCTCCTCCCATTGCCCTCCCTTCCATCATCCCCCCCACCCTGCTTATCTCCTTCCCCCCCACTTTCCTGTATTGTAAGATCGGTTTTCATACCAAAATGAGTATGCATTTTACTCCTTCCTTTAGTCGAATGTGATGAGGGTAAACTTCATTTTTTTTTCTCAGCTCTCCTCTTTTTCTCTCCACTAAAAAGTCTCCTGCTTGCCTCTTGAATGAGATATAATTTACCCCATTCCATTTCACCCTCTTTCCTCCCACTACATTTCTCTCTCACCATTTACCTTAATTTCTTTTAAGATATGGTCCCATCTTATTCAATTCATTCTGTGCTCTCTGTCTCTGTATGTGCGTGCATGTGTGTATGTGTGCGCACGCATGCATGTACATGTGTGTGTGTGTGTGTGTATATGTGTGTGTGTGGTCCCACCAACTACCCAGATACTGAAAAGTTTTAAGAGTTACAAATATTGTCTTTCCATGTAGGAATGTAAACAGTTCACCTTTGATAAGTCCCTTATGACTTCTCTTTGCTATTTACTTTTTCATGCTTCTTCTCATTCTTGTGTTTGAAAGTCAAATTTTCTTTTCAGCTCTGATCTTTTCATCAAGAATGCTTGAAAGTCCTCTGTTTCATTGAAAAACCATTTTTTCCCCTGAAATATTATACTCAGTTTTGCTGGGTAGGTGATTCTTGGTTTGAGTCCTAGTTCCTTTGACTTCTGGAATATCCTATTCCACACCCTTCAATCCCTTAATGTAGAAGCTTCTAGATCTTATGTTATCCTGATTGTATTTCCACAATACTGGAATTGTTTCTTTCTAGCTGCTTGCAATATTTTCTCCTTGACCTGGGAATTCTGGAATTTGGCCACAATGTTCCTAGGAGTTTCTCTTTTTGGATCTCTTTCAGGCGGTGATCAATGGATTCCTTCAATACTTATTTTGCCCTCTGGTTCTAGAATATCAGGGAAGTTTTCCTTGATGATTTCATGAAAGATGGTATCTAGGCTCTTTTTTTGATCATGGCTTTCAGGTAGTCTCATAATTTTTAAGTTGTCTCTCCTGGATCTATTTTCCAGGTCAGTTGTTTTTCCCATGAGATATTTCACATTCTCTTCCATTTTTTCATTCTTTTGGTATTGTTTTGTGATTTCTTGGTTTCTCAGAAAGTCATTAGCCTCCATCTGTTCCATTCTAATTTTGAGAGAACTATTTTCTTCAGTGAGCTTTTGAACCTCTTTTTCCATTTGGCTCATTCTGCTTTTGAAAGCATTCGTCTCCTCATTGGCTTTTTGAACCTCTTTTGTCAATTGAGTTAGCCTATTTTTCAGGGTGTTATTTTCCTCAGCATTTTTTTGGGTCTCCTTTAGCAAGGTATTGACCCGTTTTTCATGCTTTTCTTTCATCTCTCTCATTTCTCTTCCCAGTTTTTCCTCCACCTGTCTCACTTGATTTTCAAAATCCTTTTTGAGCTCTTCCATGGCCTGAGCCCACTGGACATCCACCTCTGATGTATGGGATACAGAGGCCCTGACCTCCATGTGTTTCCCTGATAGTAAGAATTGTTCCTCGTCATCAGAAATGAAAGGTGGGAACATCTGTCCCCCAAGAAAATAGCTTTCTATAGTCTTATTTTTCTTCCCTTTTCTGGGCATTTTCTCAGCCAGTTACTTGACTTCTGAGATTCCTGTCCACCCCTGCCTAGATCTGCCCAGCTAGTGCTTGGGGTCTGAGATTCAAATGGGCTTTCCATGGCAGGCAGGGCTGCTATTCAATGTGAGCTTAAGTTCTGGTGCTCAGGTGGGGTCAGAGCTGCCTCCCAGGCTCAGTTCCCTCAGGGGCTTTATGCGGAGACCTTTGGTAATGGCCCTGAGCTCCTGCCTACACTGGGAGACTTGGTCCACTCCTGCCTACTCCGGGAGACTGGGGCCGCCGCCGCTGCCTCTGCCACTCCCTCTGCTGCTGCCTCCCGAGGGGTCCTGATTTATGGAGACACCCTGCTCCCCTCTCAGCCTGCCCAGACATCTCTCTCACTGACCTGTAGCACCTGTGGGTGGAGGGACCTTTGCGGTTGCCAGAGATTCTGTCCCTGAAGCCTCCTCGGATCTGCTCCTCTGGGGCTGTGTGGCCAGGGCAGTGCAGGGGTGGGCTCTGCATCCGGTGCACGATGGACCCCTGGGGATGGCTTTCCAGGGCTCTCTGGAATGAAAATCTCTTCCATTGTGTTTTTGCGCAGTTTGCACTGATCCAGAATTTGTGGGGAGTTCTTTTTACAGAAAATTTATGGGCTGTGGGTTCGGAGCTAGCATACGTGAGTCTTCCTACTCCACCATCTTGGCTCCTCCCCCTTCTCCCCTAGTTTTCTTTGCTCTACATACTTTACAATCAGTGACACTGGCTGATTTACTGTTCCTTCCATACCACGCTCCATCTCTCTACTCTCCCTTTTCACTGGCTCTCCCTATCCTTAGAATACTCTCCCTTTTCATCTCTACCTCCTGGTTTCTTTCAGAATTTACCTTAAATCCCACCTTCTGCAAGAGCCTGTCATTGCTGTGTCCTCCAACTGAAATTACCTTTTATTTACACTGTATGTATCTTGTATGTGTGTGTCTTTCCCATCACGATATGAATTCTTTCAAGACAAAGACTTACTTTGTTTTTACTTATGCCTGGCACATAGTATGTGTTTAATGAGTGCCTGTTGACTATCTGACTTATACAAAACATTGCTCCAAGTCACTAATAATAAGATAAATGCAAGTCAGAGCAACTCTGAAGTTTCCCCTCATGCCCAGAAAATTGGTAGAGATGACCAAATATGGGAGTGATTGCAGAAAGTGAAGAACATTTGGTAGAGCTGTGAGAGTGGTCCAACAGTTCTGAAAATAATAGAGAATTATGGACCAAAAGTAATTGAAATGACCGTGTTTGTTGGCTCAAAGATCCTACTTCTAGGCATATAACCCAAGGAGGTCAAATATTGAAAGAAGACCCCATTTATTCCACAATAACCACACCACTTTTTGGAATGCCAAACAATTGGAAAGCAGATTGCCACCACGAAATGACTAAACAAATGTTGACTCATGGATTTGGTGGAACATCATTGCACCCTAACCCATGATGAACCTGAAGAATTCCAGGAAGCATAAGAAGACTTAATGCAAAGTAGAATAAGCAGAAACATGAAAAAAATACACACAATGACCACAATAATGTGAATAAAAAGGGAAAACAAACTGACTCAATGCTGGACAAATCAATCATAAGCTTGGCCTCCAAGAAGAAAGCGAAAAGTGTGCCTCATGCCCTTCATTGCAAAGATAAGGCACTGTGGGTGGGAAGAATTGTATATTCTGTTTGACTCAGGTTAATGGTATGGTCAGGACTGTTCTGTTCCCCACTCCTTTTCATTTTATTTCTTCACTAAAGAGCATATTTCTAAATTAAACTGTCAACAACAGCCAATAAAAATAAAAGTTATTTCTTGCCATTCCATTTAGGATATTTCACATTTGATTTTGGTTTTGGGGGAGAGAGACACTTGGCATTTAATCTAAATTTGGCTGTCTTATAGTATACTGGATAATGGATAGTATACTTTATATATATGTGTATATTAATTATATATATATATAATATACTTAGTATGCTTAATAATGTCTTCTGGGCAACTTGGTGGTGCCATAGAGCATAAAGCACTGGACCAGGAGTCAGGAAGATTCATTTTCCTGAGTTCAAATCCTTCTTCAGACATTTACTAGCTGTGTGACCCTGGGCAAGTCACTTAACCCTGTTTGCCTCAGTTTCTTCATCTGTAAAATGAGCTGGAGAAGGAAATTGAGAAACCTTCTGTATCTTTGCCAAGAAACCTCAAATGGGGTCATGAAGAGTCAGACAAAACTGAAAAAATGTGTCAGTAACATGAATGTCTTCTAGTGAAATAATTATAGGCTGTCCCTCTCCTACCACAGGCAATCTCCCTCACCCCATCTCTGGCTTACTCCTACTCCAATTTTTTGATACTGCAGAAACTTCCTGAAAAAATACTTAAATTCTACTCCCAGGTAAAGTATATTCCTCAAAACGAATTAAAACCACTCCTAAGAATGATAATGACAGTCTCTAGCACTCTCCTGATGTCTTTTGTCTACAAGTCATTTTATTTGATTTAAGTAAAGGAGGCTCTCTTAGTGTAGATGATAAAGTGTTTAATTTTTCCTGGGGTTTGTTTCTGATAAATAAAAGTTCAGTGAATGTAGCACTATTTGGAGACAGATTTCTATGAAGTCTAACTGTGCAAATTTCTGGGAATTGTAATCTCAGAAAGACAGTGTTGCTTTCTTCCCATCCTGGGACAGACTAGTACTATCATGAGTTCTGGACAAAGCTCAGCAAGACTGGGGAGTTCGGATGTAATTTTAGTTTTCAGAGAAAGAGACACTCAGCATTAAATCTATTTAATCTGAATGGAGCGGGGGGGGGAGAGAGAGAGAGAGAGAGAGAAAGAGAGAGAGAGAGAGAGAGAGAGAGAGGGGAGAGGGAGAGAGACAAACAGAAAGATACAGGGAGTTCCAATTGATAAGTCTCCCATTCTGGTTCCTGAGAGGGGAGCACTGGCACTCCTCCAAAGTGCTGGAACAATATCCTTCTGGAGTAAGAAGACCTGTCCTGGGTTGAGTCCTGTCCTGGGATATCTACTAATTGTGGCCCTGGACAAGTTATTTCACTTTCTGAGGCTTGGTTTCCTCACCTATAAAATGAATACCATAGTCCTTTACAGAGTTATTGTAAAAACCCAATGAGATGATGTACGTTAGAAGCATCTTAGTCCATGAAGTTTATAAAAAGGCCACTGCTGTCATTCTCACATTTCCTTGCCCTGCCCTTCTGCTTTATGGGATAATCTAGGTGAATCCATGCTTCTTGTGTCACTACGTGGGTCTTACTGTTTCAGTCTCTTACCCATGTGGTGGAGACACTAAAGAACTTTCTCATGTTGTAGCTATGTTAGAACAGATCATGGAGTGTTTAACTGACTGATTGGACAACTGGACCTGGGAGCTTTTTCTATAGGAAGTTATTGGTGGGCCATCCTCTAGCCTCTTGGAAAAAACCTTTTTGAAGAATTTTTCTTTGGTCATAGGTTGGAGATCATATGCAAAATTCTATTCCAGGTATTTGTAGCAAACTTAGATGAGTTTTCATTAAAAAATTAATTTGATGTACCAGAATAGAAATATTCTAAAGGTTACCTATAACAAGAGGGAATAGACTTGAAGTTTCATTGCTGAGTAGATCTCTCAGATGAGGAAATTCCGTGTTACTTAAGGCAACTGGACCCCTTCTCTGCAATGCACAGCTTTAAGAAGCCCCTGAGAACATAAGTTATCTTCCCAAGGTAGCAGGGCTGCTTACTTAGTACATGCCACACGTGGGATGTGAACCCACCTCTAGGATATACTAGCTGACATCTTGCCTCCAAGACCAACTTTCTGGTCATTACACCAAAAGTTTAAAAAAAAAATACTATTTTTCATGCTCATTGGTGTGGGGAGCATTAACTATGTTGACTCTGTAATGAAAATGAAAGCACCCAATCTCCAATCCATCCTTTATGCAGCTGCTAAAATAATCCTCTTAATCCATAGGCCTGACTGACCATGTCATCTCATGACTCAAAACCTTCAAGGACTTCCAGCTACTGGCAGTTTAAAATAAGCTTCACAACTTGGCATTTAAAACCTTTCCCAGACTGGTCCCAACTGACTTCGCCAGCTTCCTTCACATTGTTCCCCACCCACCCCTAGGTCTGTGGAGGCAGTTGGGGAAAGGACACCATTCTTCAGCTACTCAGCCCCACAACCTGGGAGTCATCCTTGACTCTCCTCAAGAAGCTGACCTCTTACTGGGAAAGACAACATGTGCACATATAAGAGTATGCATAATATTTACCAAACAGATATAGGTGGGCCCTTGAAGGGAGGGGTGAGTCCTCAAAGCTGGAGACACCAGGGAAGGCTTTACATAAAAGACAGCATTCAGGTATTGAAGGGGGACCAGGAGAGGGGGCACCCCAGGCTTGGGGGTCAACCTCTGAAAAAGCACAGAGAGGAGATGGGGTGTTGTATGTAAAACAGTGAATGGGCCAGTATTAAATAAAGACTTAGTTTGGTAATTGAGAGTTGAACATGCTTATTTATACTACATTGAAACTGGAAATTAATATAATTCAGGAGTCTCTTATCAAGAAAAATAAGAGTGCTTTGGGGTACCTATAATTTTATTATCCATTCTGGCTTCTCACTGGTTTCGAAGTTATTTGGCAATAAAGTATAATAAGCAGATTAGACTTCTTCCTTGAAAAAACCAACCATCTCCAAATTCAGGGGCAGAGAAAGCAGAATGCAAACAATTAAATTATAAGTATTATTTGTTTAACTATTACACAAGATTATATAATTGCTTTTGTCCTTCCTCTACCACAGCTGCGGCTCCTCCGAGGCCCTACGTGCAGCTGTGCCTCTTTGATCAGGGTTGCCAACAAGGCTCACGGGGCTTGGAACTTTATTTAAGGCCCATTTTGAACTAGTACTTCCTAATAACGAGGGATTAAAGGGTGTGAGTCACCAAGAAAAATTGTTTCCTTGTAATGAACACCATGATTTCATTCTGCGTGAGAGTTTTCTTCTGGTAAGAGTTTGCCCGAGAGGTAATCGTTTGTGAACGTGGAATTCAGAATCCAAAGGATCCTCAGGGTCATCCAGGGCACTCCTGGCCTTCCCTGGTACCCCTCGGGGAAACCAAAGCCAGAATGGGGAAATGACCTATTTAAGGTGACATAGGCAGTTATGGAATGAGCTCTGGGCCTGTCCTTTTGACTGCTACCCGTACACCTGTCCTGTTTGTCCTAATTATGAGGACAAAGAAGGGTTTGTTATCAGTCAACTAGGGAAAGGCATGTGGCAAATCCAACCACAGTCTTTGCTTATCCTCCCCTCCCTTCTCTCTCCTCCTCTCTCCCTCTTTCCTCTTCTCTCCAACTCTGTCCTCCCCTCCATTCCCTTCCCCTTCTCTCCATATCCTTCCATCTCTCTCCTCTCTCTTTTCTCCTGCTCTCTCTTCCCCTCTCTCACTCTCTTTTCTCTTCTTCTTGGTCTTCTTTACATTGTTTCCTCTCCTTTCCATTCCCATCACTTGTAGTCCTTATATGTATTGTTTTACTGTTTCTGGTTATTTCTCTCTGAGGCTTCTGACCTTGTCTTTAAAATAGACTTTGAAACCTTTCTTTTCTTCCTTCAGTCTGGCCTTAAAAAAAACAAAAAGGACCCTAATTACCTAATGACCTGATAAATACCAGTTGGATTGATTGACCTGGAACAAAAGAAGACAATTTTTTGTCTTGATGTGGTTCTTGGGAGTTGTTAGGATGAATTGTAACAATTGTTATTTGTCTAGGTCAGGTATATAAGGCATGAACTTCGAGGGCAGAAGTGAGGCTTTGATGAGAGAGACTTATACCTTTTACATTTTACAAAGTGAGATCTGACATGAGTTTTATCAGCTCTTAAGAGATAATATGGATGCTGACTAGAAACCTGACCTCTGAGCCCTGCCTCTGACAAATATTGACTGTGTGACCCTAGGGAAGTCACTTAACCTCTAAGCGCATGAAATTATTCTCTAAGACTATTAAATGTATTGAAGGGGAAGATCTGTATTGCTAGAGGGAGTAGCTTGAAGGGAGCTTCCTATCCTGATGATATCAAGTCCAAATAATGAGCAGATGCTACTATTCTGAGTCCTGGATTGGATACACCTCAAGTTTTCAGTGGTTTAACTGGACATAAATATGGTAATTGAAATTTTTAAAAATTTGTTTATCCTTATCTGTCCATGTTTTTAGACATTTGTGTTTTTAGGATGTGGAGATTGCTTTGAATTTTTTTGAAGTCAAAGATTGTCCAGTGATGCCATAGGAAGGTCTTGAAGTGAAACTAAAATTGTGGGGCATTTTTGGTTCTTATTCTCTATTAGTGTTACAGTTTTCTTCATCAGCTCCTTCTCCTCAGCTCATGGTCCAATATAGGCATCATGTCGATGTGATATGGGTCTCTTTAGAGAACTGCACTCAGTCCCACCTGACCCATATTGTCATACTGAGAGAGTCCTCTGGCACCTCAAGGTACCAGGTAACTCTGTGGCTAATTTTTTCCCTGGGAGTTCCTTACACAAAGAAAATCACAGGACCATTCTAACGTACAAACATGCTGCATATGTGCACATGGGTTTATCCCAAATAAGAGCTAACAGCAATAGGTATAAATATTGATTAGAATTTTTGACAAGATGTAAGAACAATAAAAACAAATGATGAAGAATAATTTATGTAAAGTGAATAAAACCAAGGGCAAATTTTAAGAAAAAATGATTTGAAGGTTGTGTAATAATAGTTTATAGTGAGACTCTCGAAGAACTCCAAATCCTCCAGTAACCAGTAGTTACAGTTAATCCTCCTAAATGTTGGAGAGAGCCTGGGTTTTGTGTGTTACTTGATCCCACAGGGAAACCCAGTTACAGAAAGTGATTAACTCTGGTCCCACACCACATCACAGTGAATACTTTCCTTGACAGAGAGCTGAATTTGCTTCTCTCATGTGCTCTCATCTGTCCATTCATTTTGTTATTTTGAAATTTAACTAATCATTTCAATTAATGCCATTTATCAAATACCCTCATAATTAGGGTACAAAGCACCATGGAGGTGTTGAGGAGATCCAGTTTTAAGATAAGGCAGTTCCTTCCATTGTGGAGTCAAAAATACAATAGGGAATAAGACCCAAACAGATAATGATTACTAAGAATATTTGTAATGTGATATACATATGTAAATTTCAAATTATTAGGTGCAAATTTATCCATCAACAGAGACTTATTAAGTGCCTACTAAGTTCCAAGCACTGTGCTAAATGATTTGAACCAAAGGCTTCTTGATTTAAAGTTCAGTGACCTATCTACTATGTGGTGGTACAAGTTGCTCACAGTGCATAACTTTCTCCCAGTGTCATAATGTATTAATCAAGTATCATTTATGATACTCCAGCTACTGTGCTAAGTGCCACAGTGAATAGAATGCTGGATCCAGAGCCAGGAAGTCATGGGTTCAAATCCCACCTCAGACATTTGTCAGCTGTTTGACCCCTGGGTAGGTCAGCCTTAGTTTCCCATCAGTAAAATTCAGGGGTTGAACTCAACAACTTTAACGTTCCTTCCAGCTCCAAATCTCTGATCGGATCATCATTACTAGGTCATAGCTTCAAGGGCTTCAAAGAGAGTTATTTGATCATCTGCTTTTGATTGTGAAAGGGCAGTTAGGAGTGCATAGAGTCCTGAGCTTGAAATCAGCCATCTGAACATCTGAATTCAAATCCAGCCTCAGACACTTACTAGCTGTGTGAACCTGGGCAAGTCACTTAATTCTGTTTGCCTCAGTTTCCTCATCTGTAAAATGAGCTGAAGAAGGAAATGGCAAACCATGCCAGTATCTTTGCCAAGCAAACCCCAAATGGGGTCATGAAAAGTTGGACACAACTGAAAAGATTAAACAACAGCACGGGTCCCAGAGAATGGAGTTAGAACTTCATTTGTTAGGCAATATGGAGCTATTGAATATAGGAAGACAACATCGCCAGTGAGATAACTTTTGACTAGCTCATTTCCTGCCATTCCCACTTGCATTTTAAGAGAACTGTCTCTTAATGGAAGGACTCAGGATGGTCTTGGCAATAAAACTGGAGACTTCTCTGACAAAGGATGGTTAGAAGGTCGTTTGGGTTTGGCATTTGAAGGGAGAAGCTTGACTTTCGTCAATGAAGATAAAGCTGAGAAAATTCTTTAACCCCCTTTGTGCATTTCCAGTTGAGAAAGGGATTAGTTTGGGACATGGTCATTGGAGTAAGGTGTGGGAAGCTGCCGGGAACCTGAGAGTCTCTGGAGAGTCAGCATTAATGCTTCATTGAAAAAGTTAGTGTCCTTTTGTGCACAAACAATTTTCAGTCCTCCATAACCTTTTTCGAGGCTAAAGTTTTCAGGTCTTTTGAATATTCTTGTTTCTTTGAAGCCTGAAGTGACCTGGATAGAGCCTTGTGAGCTAGATGTTAGAATTGAAAAATATGTCTATCAATAGGAAAGCTGTTTAAAGAAAAAAAAAAGCATGGCATCCTTTCCATCATTATACTTGACTGGAGAAGTGAATTTTTTAAAACTCAAATAATGGTTTTGTTTTTCAGCAAGTATATACTACATTAATTGAAATCTTATATTTCTGAATTCATTTCAGTTTAAAAGCATTTAAGTCACTTTTGAGTGCCGGGTGTTTCTAGCTTGTTTCAGGAAAGGTCTTGT
Source organism: Bettongia penicillata ogilbyi (assembly GCA_023548195.1). Lineage (NCBI taxonomy): Eukaryota > Metazoa > Chordata > Mammalia > Diprotodontia > Potoroidae > Bettongia > Bettongia penicillata. The sequence continues at coordinate 3,652,200 of JAJHZJ010000433.1, read as the reverse complement.
GTGGGAGGTGACCCATTAATTGGACCTTTGGTTAGGGGCACCAAAAGATGGGCATGAGGGGAACATTTTAGGGATGGGGAAATGGGAGGGTCTGCAAAGACACAGGAATAGGAGATGGAATGTCATCCAGTAACCAAAGCTGACTGGAATATAAGGTTCATGAGGAGAAGTAATGTGAAATGTCTGTAAAGACAAGTGAATGGCTTTCAATGTCAAATAAAAGGTTTTTTTTTAATTTTAAAAATGTTTTATTGATTCTTTTTACTATTACTTTTTAAAAACATTTTTATTTAAAGTTTTGATTTCCAAATTCTACCCCTCCCTCCCCTCCTTCCTGTCTGACACAGTAACCGATCAGATATAGGTTATACATGTACAATTATATTGAACATCCATACTAGTCATTTTGTATAAGAAGACTCAAATAAAAGAAAACAAAGGGAAGAAAGAAAGTTAAAAAATAGAATGCTTCAGCCTGTATTCAGACACTATCAGTTCTTTCTTTGGAGGTGGATAATATGCTTCATCATTAATCCTTTGGGATTGTTTTACATCATTGTACTGCTGAGAATAACTAAGTCATTCACAGTTCTGTACTGTATAATGTTGCTATTACTGTGTACAACGTTCTCCTGATTCTGTTAATTTCACTATGCATCAGTTCATGTAAGTCTTTCCAGATTTTTCTGAAAGTATCTTTTTATTTCTTATAGCACAATAATATTCTACTGCAATCATATACCACAGCTCGTTTAGCCATTCCCCAATTGATGGACATCTCTTTGATTTTCAGTTCTTAGCCACCACAAAAAGAGTTTCTATAAATATTTTTGTACAAATAGGTCTTTTTCTCCTTTTTTGGATTTATTTGAGATATAGACCTAGCTGTGGTATTGCTGGATCAAAGGGCACACAAAATTTTATAGCTCTTCGGGCATAGTTCCAAATTGCTCTCCAGAAGGTTTGCATCAGTTCACAACTCCACCAACAATGCATTTGTATCCTAGTTCCCCCCTCCAACATCCAACATTTTTCTTTTCTTTTTATTTTTTTGTCATATTAACCAATATGGTATGTGTGATGTGGTACCTCAGAGTATTTTGCATTTCTCTAAATCAGGGATTTAGAGCATTTTTCCATGTAACTATGGATAGCTTTGATTTTTGTCTGAAAACTGTGTGTTCATATCATTCAGCCATTTATAAATTTTTATTTTTATAAAATTTTTAATAAATTTTTTATTTTTATAAATTTGACACAGTTCTCAATGCATTTGAAAAATGAGGCATTTATCAGAGATTCTTGTTGCAAAAAACATTTCTTTTAGTTTTCTGCTTTCCTTATAATTTTGGTTGCATTGGTTTTGTTTGTGGAAAAACTTTAATTTTATATAAACAAAATTATCTATTTTACATTTTGTAATGCTCTTTATATCTTCTTTCATCCTAAATCCTTCCCTTATCCATAAATTTGAAAGATACACTATTCTCAACTCTCTTAATTTGCTTATGGCATTACCCTTTAGATGTGTATCATGAACCCATTTTGAACTTATCTTGGTGCACAGTGTTAGATGTTGGTGTATACCTAGTTTCTGCCATACTGTTTTCCAACTTTCCTAACAGTTTTTGTCAAATAATGAGTTTTTGTTTCAAAAGCTTGGATCTTTGGGTTTATCATATACTAGATTATTATGATCATTTACTACAATATAAATTGTAGCTAATCTGTTCCACTGATCCACCTTTCCATTTCTTAACCAGTACCAAATAGTTTTGATCATTACCACTTTATACAGTTTGAGATCTGACATGACTAGACAACCTTATTTTGCATTTTTTTTCATTAATTTCCTTGATACCCTTGAGCTTTTATTCTTCCATATGAATTTTTTTATTATTATTTCTAGTTCTATAAAATAATTTTTTGATAGTTTGATTAGTATGGCACGGAATAAATGGGTTAATTTAGTTTGAATTGTCATTTTTGTAATATTGGCTCAGCTTTCTCATAAGCAGTTAATATTTTTTGAGTTATTTAGATCTGACTTTGTGTGAAAATGCTTTTATAGTTGTGTTCATATAGTTCCTGGGTTTGTCTTGGCAAGTAGACTCCCAAGTATTTTATATCATCTACAGTTATTTTAAATGGAATTTCTATCATTTCTATTTCATTTCTATCATTTGCTGCTGGACTTTGTTGGTAATGTATAGAAATGCTAATGATTTATGTGCGTTTATTTTGTATCTGCAACTTTGCTAAAATTGTTAATTTCAAGTAATTTTTAGTTGATTCTCTAGGCTTTTCTAAGTATAGCATCATATATGCAAAGAGCAATAGTTTTGTTTCCTCATTACCCATTTTAATTCCTTTAATTTATTTTTCTTCTCATTGTTATAATTAACATTTCTACTACAATATTAAATAATAGAGGTGATAATGGGCATCTTTGCTTCACCTCATTGTATTGGGAATGCTTCTAGCTTATCCCCATTACAGATAATGCTTACTAATGGTTTTAGATAAATATATACTTATTGTTTTAAGGAAAGCTCCATTCATTCCTGTGCTCTCTAATATTTTTAATAGGAATGATTACTGTGTTTTGTCAAAGGCTTTTTCTGCATCTGTTGAGATAATCACATGATTTCTGTTGGTTTTGTTACTCAATATGGTCAATTAAAGCTGATAATTTCCTAATTCTGAACCAACCCTGCATTCTTGGTATAAATCCCACCTGGTCATGGTGTTTGATTCTTGTGATATGTTGCTGTATTCTCTTTACTAGTATTTTATTTAAATTTTTGCATGAATATTCATTAGGGAAATTGGTGTATGATTTTCTTTTTCTGTTTTAGCTCTTCCTAGATTAGGTATCAGCACCACATCTGTGTCATAAAAGGAATTTGTTAGGGCTCCTTTCCCTACTTTTTCCAATAATTTATGTAGTATTCGAATTAGCTAGCCTTTAAATGTTTGGTAGAATTTGCTTGTGAATATATCTGGTGCTAGGGATTTTTTCTTAGGAAGTTCATTGATGACTTCAATTTCTTTTTCTAAAACCGGGTTATTTCAGCATTTTATTTCTTCCATTAATCTGTAATTATTTTGTAGATATTCATCTATTTCCTCTAGATTGTCAAATTTATTGGCATATAACTGGGTAAAAATAGCTCCTAACAATTAGCTTAATTTCCTCTTCATTGGTGATAAATTTACCCCTTTCATCTTTGATGCCAGTACTTTGGTTTTCTTCTTTCCTTTTTAATAATCAAATTAAACAATGGTTTATCTATTTTATTGCTTTATTTTCATAAAACAAGCTTTTAGTTTTATTTACTAGTTCAACGATTTTTTTTACTTTCAATTTTATTAATCTCCTTTGATTTTCCCAGATTTTCAATTTGGTCTTTAATTTGGAATTTTTTATCTGTTTTTTTTCTCTCGTGTTTTTTTTTAGTTGCACACCCGATTCATTGATCTATTTTTTCTCTATTTTATTGATGTAAGCAATTAGAGATATAAAATTTCCCCTAAGTACCACTTTGGCTGCATCCCATAAATTCTGGTATGTTGTCTCATTGTTGTCATTTTCTTTAATGAAATTACAGTTTGTTTCTATGATTTTTTCTTTGATTCACTTATTTTTTAGGATTAGATTGTTCAATTTCCAACTAAATTTTAATCTCTCTTTCCGTTGTCCAATATTTAATATAATTTTTATTGCATTGTGATCTGAAAAGGATACATTTACTATTTCTGCTTTTCTGCATTTCATTGTGAGATTTTTAATGTCCTAATATGTGGTCAATTTTTTGTGTGCATGCCATGTATTGCTGAGAAAAATTATATTACTTTCTATTCCCATTCACTTTTCTTCAGAAATCTATCATATATAACTTTTCCAGAATTTTATTTACTTCCTTAACTTCTTTCTTGTTTACTTTTTGGTGAGATCTATTTCATTCTGAGAGGGGAAATTTGAGGTGCCCCACTGGTATAGTTTTATTATCTATTTCCTCCTATAACTCATTCAACTCCTCTTTTGAAAATTTAAATACTATACCATTTTATGCAGATATGTTTGGTATTGATATGACTTCATTGTCTATGGTACCTTTTAGTAAGATATAGTTTCCTTCCTTATCTTTTTAAATTAGATCTATTTTTGCTTTTGCTTTGTCTGAAATCATGATTGCTACGCCTTTGCTTCTTTGCTTCAGTTAAAACATAAATTCTGCTGCAGCCCCTTACTTTTATCCTATGCGTATCTCTCTGCTTCAAATGTGTTTCTTGTAAACAACTTATTATAGAATTCAGGATTGTAATTCATTCTGCTATCTACTTCCATTTTATTGGTGAGTTCATCTCATTCACATGGTATAATAACTGTGTATTTCCCTCCATGCTATTTTTCGCTTTGTTTATCTCCCTCTGTCTCTTAATCTCTACCCTTTCCCTCTTCACAAGTGTTTTACTTCTGATCACCATCTTCCCCAATCTACCCTCCCTTTTGTCAGTCCTCCTCTCTCCCTTCTCTTATCCCATCCCTTCTTAATTCCTTATAGGGTAAGACAGAGTTCTGTATCCAACTGAGGGCATATGTTATTCTTTCAGTCAATTTTGATGAGAGTAAAGTTTAAGCTTCGCCCCTCACCTCTCCCACCATCTTCCTCTCCATTATAGTACCTCTTTCATGACTCTTTTATGTGTGATAATTTACCCTCATTCAATCTCCCCCCTCCTTCTTCCAGTGCATTTTTCTTTCTTACCTCCTTATTTTGCTTTTTGGGATATCACCAAAATTCACCTTCTATTCACACCCTCTGTCTTTATATATTCCTTCTAACTGCTCGAATAGTAATAAAGTTACTAAAGAGTTACAAATATGATCTTGCCATATACAAATATAAACAGTTTAACATTATTCAATTTCTTCTTATATTTTCACTTGTTTCTTTTTTTAACCTTTTTATATTTCCCTTGTCTTATATTTGGAGGCCATTTTTAAAATTCTGCTCTGGTATTTTAATTTGGAATTCTTGAAAGTCCTCTATTTTGTTAAATGTCCATTTTTCCCTTGAAAGGTTATATTCAGTTTTGCTGGATGGGCAATTCTAACTCCTTTGCCTTTCAGTGTAACATATTTCAAACTCTCTGGTTCTTTAATGTGGAAGCTGCCAAATCCTGTGTAATCCTGACTGTATGTAGTTCCATGATACTTGAATTGTTTCTTTCTGGTTGCTTGTAGCCAGATTTCTTTTTGATCTGTGAGCTCTGCAATTTGGCTATGATATTTTTAGGAGTTTTCATTTTGGAATCTTTCTTAGAAGGCAATTGGTGGATTCTTTCAATTTCTATTTTACCCTCTGGTTCTAATGTATCAGGCAGTTTTCTTTGATAATTTCTTGAAAGATGTTGACCAGGCTTTTTTTAAATCATGACTTTCAAGTAGTCTAATAATTCTTATATTATCTCTCCTGGATCTGTTTCCTAGATCAGTTATTTTTTCCAGTGAGAAATTTCATATTTTCTTCTTTTTTGCTTTTGTTTTATCATATCTTGATGTTGCATAGAGTAATTAGGTTCTATTTGCTGAATTCTAATTTTTAAGGAATTATTTTCTTCAGTGAGCTTTTATGGTTCTTTCTCCATTTGGCCAATTCAAATTTTTAGGGAGTTATTTTCATTGGTCAATTTTTGTATATCTTTCCCATTCTATTGACTTATTTTTCTTGATTTTCTTGCATTACTCTCATTTCTTTTCCCAATTTTCTTCTACTTCTCTAGTTTGCTTTTTAAAATCCTTTTTCAGCTCTTCCAGGAATTCTTTTTGGACCTGAGACTGAATTACATTTTTCTTTGAGGCTTCACATGCAGTAATGTAGTTAATACCTTGATCCTCCTTGTCACCATAGTAACTTCCTATAGTCAAGTTCTTTTAGTTTTTGTTTTTGTTCATTTTTCTAAATATAGGTGACTTGGTGTTTCTGTGCAAGACTTGGGCTCTGGTCCTACACTATAACAAACTTTTTGTGCTAGGGCTCTGGCTCTTATTGCTGGTTTTCACTGGACTTTGGGGCTTAGATACTTGCTATCTCTGGAGAGTAGACTTCCCTTCTGACTTGTTGGGGGGAGGTTGGAGGGGACCTCCCTATTGGCCTCCCCTGGGTGGGGGTTTAGCTGCTGGCCTGCCCCAGGAATGGGGCATTTTGACTGGATCACTATGATAACAGAGTCTTTCTAGTGGCTGGCTCTGGAGGAGGGATCTTGTTGCTGGTCTGTCCTAGATGTGGAGTTGCTTCTGGGTTGCCATGGAAACAGGGTCTGTCTGCTGGTAGGCCCCTGGAGCAGGGCTTCACTACTGGTCAGCAATGGGGTCAAGGCCTTGCTGGTGGCTTGCGAGGTTGCTAGGGTAGGACTTTGCTGAACTGCACAGAATGCTCATTTGCCTAGGGGGCTGCTGGTTGGCAGGAGGATGGAGCATTTCTGGTGAATTACCCCAAACTTAGAGCCTTGTTTTAGGTCCCATGCTGTGAGATTAGCTGTTGCTGCTTCTGCTCTTGGAACTGGCTCCTCTCCCATTCCAGTGAAACAAACATTTCCTTCTGGGCTGCTCAACTATTTTGACTCCTAGATCCTGAAAGTGACCTGAGGTGCTTTTATAGTTGTTTGGAGGGGAATCTGGGAGAGCTTCAGAGGGTTCCTTCCTCACTCCACCATTTTGACACCAGAAGTTCTTTTAATATATATATCTCCCATTAAGACAGATTGAGAGCCTCCAATTGTTTTTTGATAAAGGGAGTGGTTGGATCAGACCTGTGCTTTAAGAGGATCCACTTGGCATCTGGGTGGAGAATGAATTGAAGAAAAGAGAGATTTATTCAGGATGCCATTTAGGAGGCTGCCAGAATCATCCAGATGAGAGGGTTGAGGGCCTGCATTAGGGTGGGGGTCATTTGGGATGGTGTGGAGGTAGAGCCTTGACTCCTGCTTGGGGATGTGGACTGAGGGAGAGGGAAGAGGTGATGGTGGTTCCCTTCCTAGAAATGAGGAAGTGATGGGGAAGGAATTTGGGGAGGTGGGAAATAATAAGTTTCTTTAGAGTCCTGCTGAGTTGGAGATACTTATGAGAAGTCTAGGTAGGGGTTTTCCCCAAGCATTTGGTAATGCTGGACTATACCTTGGGAGAGAGATGACTGCTAGGGAGATTTAGAAGTTATTTACACAGAGATCCACATCACCTTGGCCTAAGACCATGGAGATTTAAATTGCATTCCACAGAAGGGATAAAATCTATAGGCATTTAAGAAAAAAATATATGGGATTAGAGACTATACTTATGATTACTGATATAGGGAACTTCCAGGTGTGAAAAGTTCCTTTACCAACACAACTTCTAGTGTAGCCAAGGAGAGCGTAGAGTTTAAGTGTTTTGCTGAGGGTCACGGAGACAAGCTATGAAAGAAGGAGTTCCTGGCTTTGAGACCAGACTGTAAGAAGAATATCATCATCATCATCATCATCATCATCATCATCATCATCATCATGATTTGTGAGAAAATATTGCATTGTAATGTTGTTCCAGGTCTAAATAATTCTCTAGTTCTTTTAAAGTAATTCACAAGCTCTTTGTTCCCACAACTGTGTCTTTAATGAAGATTTTGCAAAGCCCTTTAAGGAAACTTTTGCTTTTGATTTGATTTAACTTGCTTTGTAAAAGTGAAAGAGAGTTCTGTTTCCCACTAACATGGGATTCAAATTGAGGCAAGTTTCTGCTTTGCAGCATTTTGAATGAGACCCAGGGTAATGTTTTACTGTTGACAGCTAGGGTCATGACTTGACCAAACTTCAGAAAATTTGCTGAAACTATTCTCAGAATCTGACTTCCTCCCTTTCAGAGACTTTCTTCCTGTCCAGACCTGTCCTCTCTAGGTACAAATTCTTTTCTTAAATAATATTTTATTTTCCTCCAATTACATGCAAAAACAATTTTAATCATTTTTTTTAAGATTTGAGTTCCAAATTCTATCCTTCCCTGCACCCCATCCTAAGACTGTAAGCAATCTGATATAGGTTATACATGTACAATCATGTAAAACATTGACATGTTAGCCATTTTATGCAGGAAGACCCAAAAAGGAAAGAAGGAAGGAAGGAAGGGCAAGAAAAAAGAAAAGGAAGAAAAAATACTATGCTTCAGTCTGTATTCAGACCACATCAGTTCTTTCTCTGGAGGCAGACAGAATTTTTAATTGTGAGTACTCTAGGATTGCATTGGTTCATTTTACAGCTGAGAAGAACTAAGTCATTCACAGTTCTTCAATGCTGTACAATATTGCTACTATACATGTTGTCCTGCTTCGGCTCACTTCACTTTGAATCAGTTCATATAAGTCCTTCCAGATTTTTCTGAAATCATCTCTAGGTACAAATTCTTGAAGATGTAGTATGAAAAAAAGATGAATAATAATTATTGTGAAAGTCACTTTCAGGAGTCCTTTATCAGCCATCTATAACAGTGAATGCTATAATGTCTGTTCTATAGAAGAAAGTATGGTATCAAAAGACCCCAAAATATATTTCTTTTTTAGCCATATATTTGTAACACCGACTCTCATGACTCCAGTGCCTGGAAGGCCAGGCATGTTACATTTCACCCCTTCCCCAGCGTTCTCTGGCACCCTTAAGGAAAAGATACCTAAACTTCCTGCCAATGGCTCCAGTCCTCACTGATGGCATTTCCCTCTTTGAGGGGAGTCCCCTAAACCCCAGTTTCAAATAGCCAAATTAGCTTCACAAGGGAATATTTACTTCAAAAATATAATAACATATGTTTAAACTCACTCCCCTAACACCTGGGCCTTAATTCTACCCCCTAGCCCCATACCACCTCAGTCTCTAGCGAGTAGAAGGGTTTAGTTAGGTTCATAGTTTAGCTCAGTTACCATGAAGCATAATCCCAATTACAAGTTCAGACCCCACCTTGGGCTCAGGTCCCAGTCTCTCTGGCTTCTCAGGGTTTCCCTGCCAGACTGACGTTAGCATCCCATCTGGAATCTTGGCTCCAAGGTCATCATGGTTCAAACACCCCAGTCCTGCAGAGGATGCTGCCTGAACCTGCAAATGGGAGGGACAAATGGAATAGAGCTCACAAAGACCCCAGACCTATTTCTTGGAATAATGGGATAAAAAGGAGAGAGCAGGGAAATCCTCTCTGCTACCCTCACTGGTCTATGGGTGAACTGTGATTGTCAGCCTCTGGACAGAAGGACAGAGGGAGACTGGTCTGAATTGCAGCCCATTCCAGTTAGGTAGCCAGCTGAAGGAGGTCACTTCCACTCATGTGATAAAGGAGTGCAGAGAAACAGGGTGCCTCTATGTCAGGTGACTTGGGCATGCTCCAGCTCCCCTTTACATATGGATTTGTCAGTATTTGTTCTGACTTCAGGTTAAGGCAAATATAGCTTAGTTCAAAATTTCTTTTCTTTCAGGAACATAGAGACACACATGCTATATTTTCTATTAAAAGAGACTGTAAACTGCTGGAGGGTAGGAAATATGACATTTTGCATTTTGTCACCTAGGACAGCATTTGTTGCTGTTGTGCTTGTCCTTCATTGCCGAAGAAGACCGTGCCATCGGAGAAATAATGACATGACTTGCACTTGACTTTGTTTTGAGTGAGGGAGGGCTGTGCAGGTCACCAGCCTCACTTCTCCAGAGCCATCTGAATCCAGTGACCAAATATCCATTAGGATGACTGGAGATGGCCCAGGATGCACTGGGAAACCCTGGCATCCTTCGGCCAAGATCTATTCAGGTACTACTGAATGTCTGAGAACTCAGCTTGAACACTACCTGCTGCATAAATCCTTTCCTAATAACCCCAACAGCTGTTAGTGCCCTCCTCCCACAATGACCTTGAGACATCTGTACAGACCTACATATGAACATGCTGACTACCCCAAAAGAATATAAATTCTCTGAAGGCAGAAAATATTTCCCTTTTGTCTCTATATCTCAGTGGAAGAGAATAGTGCCTGTCACATAGGTGTTGCATAAATGCTTTTTAATTAATTGATTTATAAGAGACTGGAGCTCAAGAGCTACACCAGGGTTGGATGTATTGATCTGGGAATCACCTGCATGGAAATAATAAACACATGAGAAGTGAGTAAGTCACTGAGGCGGTACAGAGGGAAGATGGCAGCCTAGGATAGAGCCATATTCAAATCAAATGCCATAATTTACTCAGCCATTCCCCAACCAATAGAAATCTATTGTTTTCCATTTCTTTATGCCATGAAAAATATCGCAACAAATAAACTATCCTTCTTGGACCTCCTTGAGTGGGAACAATGGTTTAAAGGGTAGAAACATTTTAGTGACTTCTTGAATAATTACAAGTTGTTTTCTAGAACAACTAGACCATTTCACAGCTCTGCAAACATTCTATGAGTGTGTCTAGCATTCCAAAGCCCCTGCATTGACTATTTTCATTTTTTACCATCTTTGTCAATGTATAAGAGTTATATAAAACCTTGGGGTTGTTTTAACTTATATTTTTCTTACTAGCAATTTAGAACATTCTGTATACGGTTAACAGTTTATTTAAAATAATTTATATTTATTTTCAAAGTTGATCATACCCTCTAACCACTTATCTGCTAGGGAATGGGTAATGGTTTTTGCATAATTGCACCAATTTCTTATATAGCAGACTTTATAGATGTTTGATGCAAATATTTCTATTCTAATCCCTTTTACCCCCAAATAACTTTCCCTACATGCTAGGGACAGAGATAGATCTGTGATTTCGTTAGTTCAGGAAACTCCTAGGTGACAAAGCTCTATCAATATAAGCTGGTACATTCACTGCAATTATAATCTTAAGAGAACTGCCTAAAGCACTGAGTGTGGTTTACCTAACGTCTTACATCCTGTATAAATATCAGCAGCAAGATCAAAATTAGGTCTTCCTACCTTAGCGATCAGCAGTCCACATACCATTAACATATTGCTTCTCTTTCTCTAGCTACAGTGATTTTGTTCATATAAAACTTGTCATCAAAACTATTGTTTGTCATTTACAATCACCTCTACCTCTTATATAATTAGAAATCTCCCCTCCGCCCGGACATAGCTATAAGTTTAGGAACTTAAGAAATGTTGAATTTTGTTGAGGTTTCTTTAAAGAAAAAAATGTTCTTTTCTGTGTTGTATTCTCCTATTTGTGTATACGTACATATTTTCAAACTGATTTTAATCAGACACTGTGATATAACGGAAAGGACACTTCTGGAATTTAGAGGAACTAGATTTGGATTCGACTGTGATTCTTTCTACCTGGTAAAGCCACTTAACTTCTCTGGGTCTTAGTTTCCTCATTTGTAAATTGAGAGGCCATCCAGCTCTAGCTCTGTGATATGGTAACCTTTTAATTAAAAAAAAATTACAATTTTTTTTGTTATTGGGTCGCAATTGTGGCCTCCTGTCAGTATGGTAGAAAATGGAAGGGGAATAAGCTTTTATTAAGCACCAGCTGTATTCCAGGCATCATGCTAAGCATTTTACAATTCATAATATTTACAAATAGTCACATTTGATCCTTACAACAACCCTGTGAGGGAGACACTGTTATTGTCTCAATTTTACATCTGAGGAAACTGAGGCAGACAGAGGTCAAGGGACTTGTCCAGGGTCACCCAACCAATAAGTGTCTGAAGCCAGATTTGAACTCAGATCTTCCTGAAGGCAGGTTCAGTGCTCGGTCCACTGTACTGCCAAGTGACCTCTAATTTCCATTTGTATTTGGCTGAGTGGTTGATAAAGATAGAACACCAGCTGCTTTGCTTTCTTCTATCATTACCTTTCATGAGTTCTTCTTGTGTTTGGGAGACCAGGGTTCTCCCCCACCATGATGCCAGCACTGCTAGGATCTCAAAAGTTGTGTCATTGGAATTCAAACCTGCCAATCCAATCTGGGAAACTTTTCAAGGGTGGACCTGGTGCCAGATTCAAGGACCAGCTTTGATATTTTTAGGGGAGTTAAGTACCAGGTTCGGTGTAGGGTGAGGAATTATTTTGTACACAGCAATTCTCCAAGACCACTTACTCTCCAGACACTTGAGGGGCTGTGATTTGTGTCTGGCTGGAGTGCCCTCCCCAGTGAAATCACTGAACTTTGCAGGATTACAGTACCTTTCTTGTGGTTTCCTTAGCACTGTTCAGTCCTCCTACCTGTCTGACTGCTCCTTCTCTGTCTCCTTTGCTGGTTACTCATCCATGCCCACCCCCTAAATGGGTGTTCCTCTCTATCCTGTGCCCTCTTCTCTTTCTTTTCTCTCCTTTTTGTGGTGACATTATTATCCTCCATGGTTTTAATGATCAGCTCTATGCCAGTGACTCACGGATCTCTCTATCTAGTCCCCCATTCATGCTGGAGCTTTCAGGTCCCTAAGTGTCCATTGGACCTTTCCAACCAGGTGTCCTAGAGACATATTCAGGACAGAGCTCATTATTTCCCCCCAAATGCATTTTTCCTTAGATCTGACCTATTTCTGTCGAAGGTACTGCCCCTTCTTTCTGTCTTCCAGTTTCATCACTGTGATTACTGTCCACAGCTCCTTACTCTGCTTCTTCATTGGCAAATCCATTCTGCTGAAAAAATCTTGCTATTTATTTATATTTGTATCATTTGTCTCATCCAACTTCTTCTCTCCACTCACATAGCCACCATCCTAATTCAGGTCCTCATCACCTGTTACCTAACTGGGGGATGGGGAACCTGTAGCCTTGAGGCTTAAGGACCTTAAGGACCTCTAGGTCCTTAAGTGTAGCCCTTTGACTGTAGGCTCCCTACCTCTGATTACTGGGGCCTCCTAATTAGTCTTCCAGCCTTTTTGCACCCCCCCCAATTCCTTCAAATCCATCAGCTTCTATGACAATTTATTTATTTTTAAAATGATAATTTTCCAGTTTTTAAAGTGGTATAATTGAAGTGATATTAAAGGGTCTTTTTGAGCCTTATGCTTTAAATGATGCACAGTAGGACTTTTGGGAAAGGATCCTTTCTGAGTGGTTATTTTAAAGTAACTCTCAAGTTTGTCTTTTTTTCCACTCCCCTATAGGGGAGAGGCTCTTCTCTTTGTGAAGACAAGTCACTCTAGACCTGTAGGAAAAGTATGGAAACAGATTGGGATGAGATCATTCAGTTACTTCCCTTAAATGAATTAAAAGCATTTCTGTCTATGCAAGAAGTGATGTGGTATAGTAAAGAACCCTGGACTTAAAACTGGAAGACCAGACTCAAAGAATGCTTCAGATATCAACTAACACATCAGAGTTTCATTATCCTCATCTGTAAAATGGGAATAACATTTGTAGAACCTGTTTCACAGGATTGTGAAGAAAGTGCTTTTGCAAATGATGGCTATTAGTATGTGGTTTCAGAAAATTAGCTAAAGCACATTTCATAATAATTTTTCAATTAAGATTAAGATTTTTAAAAAGGCTGCAGGACAGTCTAATGAGTAGTAATGATGATAATGATGACCAGAATAAAGTAGGCTCCTAGGTGGCACAGCGGATAGAGTGCCAGGAGGACCTGAGCTCAAATCTGCTTCAGACACTTCCTAGCTGTGTGACCCTTAGCAGGTCACTTCACACCTGTTTGCCTCAGTTTCCTCATCTGTAAAATGCAAATAATAAAGGCACCTACCTGCTAGGGTTGCTGTGAGAATCAAATGAAATAGTATTTGTGAAACGCTTAATGCATACAGTTTGTGGTGCAGTGGATAGAATGCCAGGCCTGGAGTCAGAAAGACTTCTGTTCTTGAGTTCAAATCTGGACTCAGACACTACCTAGCTATGTGACCCAGGACAAATGACTTAATCCTATTTGCCTCAGTTTCCTCATCGGTAAAATGAGCTGGAAAAGGATAATGGCAAACCACTCTAGTATTGTAGCTAAGAGAACCTCAAATGGGATCATGGAGAGTCAGACACAATTGAAAAACAAATACGAAATAACTATAATGATAGCTCCCATTTATATAATGCATTAAGTTTTATGAAGCCCTTTCCATATAGTTATTCCATTTGATTGTATCAATAGCCCTGGGAGGTAGGTACTATCATTATCATCCCCATGTGCAGATGTGTAAGTAAGTGTCTGAGACAGGTCTCGCTCAGGTCTTCCCATTTCCAATCAGCACTTTATCTATGATATTGTACAAATCCAAACTTATAAATGCATTATTATTTTGTTCTTATTATTAGACTGGTCGTGGCAGTGTCGAGTATGGAATCTCCCCCTACCAGTACATACAAGCACCAGCTCTGAAATGACTTGTCCAGAACCACACAGGGTGTCAGAGTCAGGGTCAGAGATGGGATTTGAACTCAGGACTTCCTGATTCTCCATTTACTGCACTAGGCTGATTATATTCACCTGATATAAATATATTACAGGGTGTGGGATTTAGGGGAATTTGAGTAAGTCCCACAATGCTTAAGGACCTCAGAAATCCCTCAGGCCAACACTCGTCCAGAGGATGGCAGCGTTTGCCCTATTACTGGTTATCTGGAATCTGTCTCTACTTCTACTTTGTCCATGAAAGAAAAGTCCCTAAGATCTGACCATTGTCCTTCTTCTAGGGAAGGTTGGAGCAGGAGTTCTAATGAGGAAAGCAACTCAGCATTCTCTGAACCAAATACTCACCATCTGGCTCCAAGGATGCTTTTGGTGTACCAGGCTTGCCCAGATGCCCTGGCAAGGACCTAAGAGACATCAATCTGTAGGTCTTGTTTCCCCGATGATACTAGAAGCTCCTTGAGAGCTGAGATCAGGTCTTACCTTTTTCTGTATCCATATTCCCTCTAGCCTCATTTCCAGCCTAGTGCTGAACTTCCCAGAAAATGCTATTAAATTGAATTAGGTGGAATTAAAATTTTCCCCCTGTCTGGTTCTCTACTCTCCTTCTCTACCCTTTTAGTGCCAGTAATCAAGAGTTAACTCCTTCCCATTTAGAGGAGTCACCACCTCTTGTGTTTCCTAGGTAGAATGATAACTTATTTTCTCCCTTAAAGATATAAGGAGGGCTGTGCATCTCAAAGCTTCTCTGTAAACTCCAAGTATTACTTTCTGTCTTCTGCCTGAGATTCTGTTAATCAGTCTTGGGCTCCGGTAGGCTTGGAATCTTCTCAAATGTTTTTGGAACTAATTAATACTTTGGAGGGCTTTGACATCAAATTGTAGGGGAACATTAATACAGAATGAAGCAGGTGACTATTTAAGACATTTCTAAAATAATTTAAAAGCTATCTTGTGGAATGGTTGGATTTGATGACATGGTAAGTTTTGTAGCTGTAAATAGACACTGGGATCACTTCTTCCCTCTAATTTATAGAGCTGTCTTAATTCAAGGGTACACTCAGAGAACTATTTTGGCCCCTGGTGATTTTTTTCAGCTCATTTATTCTTCTCTCTCTAAGCACTTTGAAACTTTAAATGCCTAATTTTACATGAGGCAAGCTTACACTAGAACCATCTGGTACATTCAGGTGACAGGCTGATTCTAAACTCAGTTTATTAAATGCCTGGTGTTTGCAAGTTGAGTTTAACTTTTATTTCAGAGTGGTTATTTTAACATTTTTCCTCCAGGACAGTGGCTGTTGTATTCTGTGAGAGGTACACATACCTTATGATTTAAAAATAAAAAATGTGACTTACCTTCCTTCAAGACAGCCTAATTTAATCTCAGCATCCATTTTTGTAGTCTGTTACGTGAGAAAGAATTTCATGTATAATTTTAAAAATGTGCCTCATTAAACAATCATTTTTTTCTTTGAGCCTTAATGGCAAATTATTGATCAAATATATTTGGCATTTGACTCTTGACATTTTGCTAATGCCAATGATATATCTAGGTTAGAAATTCTTAGAAGCCACATAATTGACCCTTAAGGGAGATCCGTGCCAAAGTTTGTGATGTCTCAGGTGTTCAGTTTTCTATTCTCATTGATGGGAGTGGGAGAGGAGAGGTTGTGTAGTAAATTAAACAAAGTGGCCCTTAGAAACAAGAAGACCTAGGTTCAGGTCCCATCTCTGACTCATACTGGCCGTGTGAACAATCCTCTCAGTGATTTCAGTCAGCTGTGACCCTGAGTTGCAAAACAGGATGCCAATCTGAATGGGGAAAGGGCGTTTCCTTATTATTCCATATACCCAATGAAATCAGTTTCCTTCTCTACTCCTTCCCTACCCCCACCATGACCAGAGAAAGAAGCAAAACGGTAGATTATGTTTCTCGTCTCTTTTTTTTTTGGTTGTGTATTTATCTCACACTGTAAGTCAGACCAGCTTTTATCTTGTTCTACTATTACGGACATAAGAATCCATGCTTGGTAGACAGACAAAAGAAAGAGAAACCCAGAACTTAAAAGGTTATTTATTCCTAAAGGCGTGTGGGTTTTCTACAAAACTCCCAACAAAGCAGGGAAGAATAATCATTATTTTTTCAGTACTTGTAATTTGTTGTTTAATTATGTGGATTGTTCTTCCTGGGATTTTGTAGGCTAAATCACTAGAGGCAGCTGGGTGGGGTAATGAATAGAGTGCTGGGCCTGGAGTCAGGAAGACTCATCTTCTTGAGTTCAAATCCTGCCTCAGACACTTACTAGCTGTATGACCCAGGGCAAGTCCCTTGACCCTGTTTGCCTCTGTTTCCTTAACTGTAAAATGAGTCAGAAAAGGAGAAAATGACAAACCCCTCCAGTATCTCTGCCAAGAAAACCCCAAATGGGGTCATGAAGAGTTAGATATGACTGAAAAATGGTACTAAATAAATGTTTATTGATTGCTGTGAGTTTACAGTAAATTAATGTCTGTAGTGTTTTGTTCACCTGAAAATGCCACATCAATATCAACCACTATTATCCTTTTAAAGTGGAAAGAGCACTAGGCCTACAGTCAGAGGACCTGAATTCAAATTCTGTCTCTGGAGCTTCCTAGCTAAGTGACTTGGAGTCACATGCCTTGACATTCTTGATCTGAGCTTCTCTTCTTTCAAATGAGGCCATTGGACTAGGTGGCCCCTTCTTGCCCCAGCCTCAACCATGTCCTGAGTGCCCCCTATGTAAGTCTTGTGTTGGTCTCCTGACTGGCATGAGCCCTAGTCACATCTGAACTGAAGAAATGAGTGATATGTTAGGAGACTTCATTCTTGGGAGGAGACTCTGGGGGCTTGTGGGGACCCTTTCTTCCCAGTGAATATTTTAAATAGTCAGAGGATTTAGAACTGTAAGGGATCTTAGAGATTATAGTTTATCTCTCTCAGTTGTTGGTTCTTTGGTTGTGTCCAACTCTTTGTGACCACGTTTGTGGTTTCCTTGGCAGAGATATTGGAGTGATTTGCTATTTCCCTCTCTAGCTCATTTTCCAGATGAGGCAAAAAGGGTTAAGTGACTTGCCCAGGGTCACATAGCTAGGAAGTGTCTGAGGCTGGATCTGAACTGGGCTTTCTGAATTCAGGCCTAACACTCTATCCACTGCACCACCCAGCTGCCTCTATCCCTATTTTACAGATGAGGAAATAAAGACTGAGAGAGTGATTTGTAGGTCACACAGGTTGGTGGATTTTGAATTCAGGTCTCCTTGATTGCAAGTACAGCCCCCTTAACCCCTGCACTGTCTACACCAAAGACACATGGCCTTCTACTCTAGTCCTCTTATTTTACAGATGAGAAAGACGAGGTCCAGAGACTGAAGTGATTTGCCCAAGATCAGGATTTGGACCCAGGTCCTCTGATTCTACATCTGCCTCCCTATGTTCATATATGGTTGTTTTTCTCAGCTATTCTGCAGTTGATGGGGATCCATGTTGTTTTCAGCTATTTGCTGCTATGAATATTTTATTTTTTCCCCAATTGCATGTTATTGAGGAGTGCCTTTTGGTCTTTTCTATTCATTATTATTTTCTCTACTTTTGATATCAGCCTTTTATCAGTGATATTTCATGTGAATCAACTCCCTCATTGTGTAGATGTAGAAAATGAGTCCCATGGAGGAGACATGACTTGCCCGAGGTGACTGAGGTAGTAAATGCAAATACTGGAGTCCAGACCCAGGTCTTTGGAGGGCAACTGTGATGCCCTTCAGTTCAACAGACTATATTTGCCTTATCTATGAAAGTATTGTGTGAGGTATTAGGGACAAAGGAAAAAATAAGTCCCATCCCTTATGAAACTCCCATTCTACTAGAATGCACATTATTTATGCAGTTTCAGAATCTGAGAGATGGGAAGGAATGTCCATGACTGTCTAGTTCAAGGCATACTTGAAGGGAATCCCCAAGTTAACATCCCCAGGTGGTCATCCAACCCCTGCTTGTGGAGGTCCTAAAGAGGATGTGCCTGCCATCTGTTGAAGCAAACCCCACTACATTTGTATGGTGCAACTTGTGAGGAAGCTTTCCCTGATGTCAGGCCAAGGTTGTCCTCTTTGCCACTTTCACTATTTGCCCCAGTGATTCACCAGAAAATCTCTCCTCATCAGAGCACTTCACATCCTTGAAGACAGCTATTGTGTCCTCCTCAGTCTTCCTTTCTCCAGGATAATCATGCCTACTTCCATCAACTGATCCTTTTATGATGTGGACTCAAGGTCTTTCACCCTCTCACCTTCTTCTAAACACCCTTTGGCTTATCAATGTTCTCCATCAAGTATACTGCCCAGAACTGAATCCAATATTCCATATGAAGGTATAGTCCAGTGGGGTTGTCACCTCCCTCTTCCTGAGAGCTAGGCCCCTTAATGAAACCCAAGGTCACACTCAAATTTTTGGCTGCCACTTTACATTGCTACAAACTTATCCACTTTGTAGTCTACTAGACCCCCAGATATTTTTCAGAATAATTGCTATCTCTCCATGCCTCTGCCATCTTATACTTGTGAAATTGATTTTTTGTAACCAAATGCAAGTCTACTTATATCCCAATTAGATTCAGCTAAAATGCTCCCTTCTGTCAAGATCCTTTTGGACACTGACTGTTATCTAGCGTGTTAATTACCCTTCTCATCTTTGTGCCACCTGCATATTTAATGACCATGCCATGTATATATTTATACAAGTCATTGTATGCCTTTCTTAATGTAGCCTGCGATTACAACAGTTTTAGCTGCCCCATCACATTCTTGCTTTGTATTGACCTCAACAGTTCACTAAGGCCAGATGAAATTCTTCTTGGTCACTTTCCCCATCTTCTGCTTCTGAAGTTGGTTTCTTTTGAGCACAAACTTAATCCTTTTTATTTAGTATCTATTAAATTTCATCTTGCTAGATGGCCCAAAATTCCAGCTTATCAAGATCTTTTTGAATCTAGTATCTGTCATCTGTCATATTAGCAGTTTCTTTCAACTTTGTGTTGTCTCAAAATGCGATGCCATCTAAACCTTGATCTAAGTCACTGATAAAAATGTTAAAGAGTTCAAGGTCTAGCCCAGAGCCATGGGGCATTCCAGCATTTTGAGAAGATCCTTTATGGAGGATTTAAGTGAGAGCATGGAGAAGATTGACACAAGATGAAAAGGTATGGCTCGCTGGCAATCTGGACAGCTGAAGAGAATCTCCATAATGAGACCACAGATTGGTTGAAATTTTTAAGTATTAATGTTTACTGAGCATGTGTCTTATCTTCCTAATAGATTGTCCTTAAGGTGCTTAAATATCTACTAAGTAAGTAAAGCAAAATCTTAGGATTATGCATTTGAGAGCTATACCTCAGAGGCCATCCCCCAATCCCTTCTTTTTACTGATGAGGAAACTGAGCCACAGGGAGGCTAAGTGTCTTTCCATGGGGTCACACAGCTTGTCAGTGACTAGGGAAGGATTTAAACCCGGGGAATGCTGATGCCTAGAAGTCCACTGTTCCCATACCCTGAACAATGCTGCCTTTCCATCCTGGGCAATTAGAATTTCATAGTTAACTATGTAAACCTTTGGAAGAATCCTTTAATAGTAGTGTTAATCCTACTTACAATCTATTGAAGAAATTGCTAATTTAATAGATTCCTCTTTATGAACAAATGGTGTGGAAATGACTAAGAAGACTGAATGGACACTCTTTTTTCCCCAGAAACTCACCATCCCCAGAAAATTTTGGATCCATGCATCGTTTGGATAATTATTTTTCTACAATTCTCTGTGATTCTATGAGACTATTGCTAGCCAGGTTGTCATTACAGGTTCTTCCTCATTGATTTTTATGTGAATATAACCACCTGTCAATCGATAAGTATTCATTAGGTAGATGTGTTGTGCTCAGAATACATTACCCCTCTCCCCACAGAGAGACCTCCTCTTTTTCCTCAACTGATAAATTTTTATTAAGCATCTGCAATATGGAATTGGGATTTAAAGATGAAATGAATGAAAATGAAAAACTTCACCCAACTTCTGCACAAACATGGCTTTCTTCTCCCACTTTACTACTTTTTAAGAAAACTTACTCCATTCTTGGCCAGCCTTGATTCTTAAAATGGGAACTCTCCTACTGAACTTAAGAGCTCTTTCATGGTAAGTTCCACACTTTGCCCCTAGTAGATCTCAGATTCATGGGATTGTGGGTTAGTTCTGCTTTTTTGGAGCAATACAGAATAAAACTACTTCCTCTTTCACATGCCAAGGCCTTCAGATATTTAAAGACAACTCCGCCATCTTTGGGTAGCACAGGAGGTAGAGCACTGGCCTTGGAATCAGGAAGACTCATCTGCATGAGTTCAGATCCTGTCTCAGACATTTACTATGTGACTCTGAACAAGTCTGCCTGCCTCAGTTTCCTCAACTGTAAATGAGCTAGAAAAGGAAATGACAAACCACTCCAGTATCTTTGCCAAGAAAACCCCAAATGGGATCACGGAGAGTTGGGTACAATTAAAAACTACTGAACAACACATTCCCTAATTTCTCTGACTGTTCATCATGTGTAGCAGTGCAGAGCAGCTTGACTGAACTATTTCCACTGTCTGAATATGTTGAAATATGTTCTGTGTTGTAAGTATGTCTTTTGCATCTCCTATGTCCAAGACCCTAAGATGGGCATTTTAAGAGGGGTGTTAATAGGTTAGGAGGCAGTGAGAGTGGCAAAGCCTCGAGAAGCCTGGACATTAGTGTCCCAGTGTACCCCACCTCACCTTGTATCTCTAGAATTGTCTCTGTTCTGCTCTAGATGAGTGCTCTGGCCCCATAGATAGTATTTGTTTTCCTGAACAAATATATTATAACTCAGGTGTGTCTACATTCACAGGATCCCAGCTCTAGAGGTCATTTGGTCCCATCCCTTCTTTTTATAGGTGAAGAATTGAGGTTAATTGAGCTGAAACTGGGCATAGTGTTCCCTAACTCTAAGCCCAAGATCACACAGGTAAAATTGGCAGCAGAGTCAACATTTGAGCTCTGGTCCTCTGAAGCCAAGTCCAATGTTTTTTTCTCTCCCACTGGACTACACTGCCTTCAACTGCAGTCAGTTCTCACTGGATAGCAACTGAGTTCATTGTCATAAATGGGCAATCTTCAATGCACGTCCCAGATTGGTCATGTTGTGAGGCCTGGTTCACATTGGGCCATGACTTAAAGCTGTAAACTGAGAGGTATGAGATCTATGACTTTACTGACTCATACCCAGTGGTCATCCTCTTTTATCCCCTCAGGATGGATCATTGCTCCCAGACTAATCCTGGTGACTTCCTCAGTGGTGAATGCTCAGTTGCCTTCTTGGCTACCTGTGTCCCGTTATTAAAATACCTGCATCACACAGGGTGATTGTGAAGGACTATGTGTGTATTCCGGCCTGATAGCCTTTACCTAATAAATAGGTTGATTTGCTAAGTTTGTGTGGATCCTGCTGATTGCTGCCTGTGGTAGGCTATTATCTTATACATAGATCTGTCCAAAGGGAAGAAGAAACATCTGTCAGCTTTCAGTAAGGCTGAAAGAAACTGGTTCCATTCAAGGCGATTTGGAGAAGGAATATGACACATTGGAGAGGTCAATGGATTTGGAGTCACAGGACCTGGGTTCAAATCCCAGCTGCTTCAGTGGTTCCTTATGTATCTGTAGTTGCATCACATTACTTCTCTTCATTTCAGTTTTCTCTTCTGTAAAATGGAGTCACAGTGGGTGACTTCTTTGGCCCCTTCTGGCTCTGCAGCCTAGGATACTCTGAGCTATAGGACAGATAGAGGTATGAGTGTGGATTGTCTTCAGGACACATAAGGGCAAGAGGTTAGTTAAAAATATGAAGAGAAATTAAGGGTAAAAACCCAAGGTATGTATCTTTGGGAGTAGGGTCTCTTGGCGGTTGGAAATTCTGCTGCTAAAAAAACGTTAAGAATAGAAAGGAATTAGGTCATTTTTGAAAACTACAATGGCTTTCATTTATGACTATTTTCACCTGGGACAATTATTCCCTTGTGCTTCTTATTAAAGATATGGGCTGCGTGTCCCTTTTAATCACTTCTGGGTTTTATTTATAAGTTTCCTCCTTCTGACAGACCATTTATCTTCTTTTCCAGTTGGTAATTTTGTTACTGTTGGGGATGAGACCTGTGATTTCATTAACATAGATTGAGAACTTGTGGTGAGGATGCTCCCTCTACCCATGAAGACCAGCAAGTTTTCTGTCATTTCTAGTCATAGAGAGTTGGTCTGGGTCACAAAAAGGTTAAGTAACTTGTCCAAGGTCACACGGTGTGTAATATCTGGATTAAATGAACATAGAGGCAGGGAAAGCTTGACAGTTGGCCTCAGTCAGGTTGACTTATATTCAAATCCCACCTTCCTTAACCCCCTCCCCTCCACTCTCCTCCCTTCCTTTCCTCTCTTCTCCCATCTTTACACATATCTATACATACAGATATACTGTATAGATGTACAACATTTTATACATACCTGGGCAAAAAATGTGGTAGTGTTTATTATCAAGGAGATTAGAAAAAGAAATGATATGGGCATGTAGTGATGATGAGGGATGACAGATAGCTAAGTAGCCCAAGTTTTGCATTGGAATCCACAAATGATAAAAAAAAATGCACATTCCTTTTAGTATTTTCAGAGCATCTGAAATGTCAAAAATGGGAAGATTTTCTCTCATCCTGAATAATTCTAGTCCACTTCCTTCAGTAAATCATCCTCAGGGCATTCATCCAGCATGCTGGGATTTGCCTCTAGTTCTATTAAAAACTTTCACATCTTTTTTTTTTAATTACCTAAATTTGCCCCCAATACTTCTATCCCTCCTTCTGCCCAGAAAGCCATCGCTGATAGAAAAGAAGATTTTTCTTTTTAAAGAAAAAGCCTTCTTCTCCATCTCTTGACATTATGTGAGGTTCCAAGGCTGCTCACAGAGCATCTATCCATTGCGGCCTGTGATGAGCAAATCTCACACTCTTATCGGACAGCATCTTCAGGCTGTGAGTGTCACACGTGACCTGCTACTCACTCTCGCTTCCTAATCAGTCAGCTCCCTTTACTGAGCCTGTAACTCTTTAACTATCCCTTTAATGCTACTTTTGTCATGGGATTCACTGTGTGACGATGTGCTCCCGTTACTCATGTCCACCATGCATCTCTGTGCTGCCTTCTGCATGAGCAGCTGTTGTGTTTACTTGGAGATGGAGGGATTCCCCAAGTGCTCACTGTACAGCATCACCAGAAGAATTCTGATTTACTGAAGATGGGTTTTTATTTCAAGGAAAATCTGGAGTTCATCTAAGTGATTTCCCAAATGCTACTCAGTCCTGTTTAGCCCCTGCCCATTATTAGATGCAGTTCATTGTCCTAAGTCCAAGATATTTGTAGTAATGGTCCAACTCCATGGACATCTTACTGCCTACCTAGAGTATCTTGGGCAATTGATTGTCCCAAAGTCTTGGTGCAGTTATAAGCTATGCTAATTTGAAACTAAGACTTTTGGGACAGTCTATAATTTATCTCTATATGTGTTTATATATATATATATATATATATATATATTGTGTGTGTAGTAATATACATATGTATATTGTGTATATATGTAGTAATATGCATATGTATGTGTATATAAACTATAATAAACTTAATATTTAAGCAGTGTGGGATATTTACTTTGGAATCTCTTTTCAATCACCATTGTGGCATGGAGCTATTCATGGGTATCAGTTTTGGGTTGGATCCATGGCTCATGCCCTACACAGAATATTCATTAAACAGAAGAATGTTGTCATGGAAGCTGCGGCCATAGCCAGTTGAGTACTGCCCATCTCAATTTTATCAACTACTTAGATCAATCTTCCCTTTCCTAGAGCTGGGTGCCCACTGATGGACATCACTGGAAGTTCAAAATATGGAGGATTGTTGCCATCTTAGAAATCAGTTTATCAGCAAGCATTTATTATATACATAATAGATGGCAGACATTATTGATACAAGGCATTCCTGGATGAGGAAACTCCTTCAACTAATGAAGCTCAGCACTTTCCCTACAATTTGTCTTGTAAAGTTGGCTAGAGACTTAAAGAGACTTAGCCAGCCAGTATATATTAGAGGCTCTGGGAATTAGAGACTCCTGTCCTGTCCTCAAGGAGCTTATATTCCACCAGGGGAAACTTTCATATGCATTTTTAAGTAGCTAAAAAAAATTAGGGTGTATTTGTCTGCAAAATCACATACCAGTTCTGGGATGCAGTGATAAATATGGCAGGACTAGGCAGGAGCTTCTCTGTTACACACACACACACACACACACGCGCGCGCGCGCTCGCTGCTTATTCTATATATACTGTATGTAACAGGTAGCATAAAGGATCTTATCATCCACAAGATGTCTTGTGAGAAGAGAAGGGATAAGGACATGTAGTGAGCATAAGTGATGACAGATGAGTAAAAGCCCAAGTGCTTCACTGAAATCCACAAACTATAAAGCAATCAAACCAACAAACAACCCCAGAGGGAAGGATTCAAGTATTTTGGATACAAGCTTTATTGGGGATTTACAGACAAGAATTACACAGGGCAAAGTATCCAAATGGCTTGTGATCTGTTGTTAGAGGGGGTTGGTTTCCACATTGATGAGAACATTGAGTCACTGAGGTATCATACATGTACACGTATGTGTAGAAGGCATGTTCTCTAAAGAGTCTTCTCACCATTCCCATGGTACTGAATTCCTGATGGCCAGCACAGTGTAAGCTCTGACAGATTCTTCCTACCAACCTAAAAAGATTCTGAGGATGGACCCAGAAGTCAAATGTTTGTTCTTTCTGTGAGGACCAGTTTATCTAAATTTGGATAAGCCCAGAACCCCATTGCCTTCAGGTATGGGGTGATAGTTTAGGAATTTTTTGGCCACAATAATTTTTAAATAGTATCTTTTAAGTGCAGTGGTTGTGATCTACATTGAGGTAGGGAATCTGTACACTGACAAAAGTCAGACAATCGAAGTGTGTGTATTTTTGTGGCAGTTAGATGGCAGATAGTAGTAAATAGGGTACCAGAATTAGAATCAGGTAAACCTGTTCAAAACCTGCCACAGACACTTACTAGCTGTGTGACCTTAGGCAAATCATTTAAATTTTCTCAGTCTCGGTTTTTTAAAACTGTAAAATGGGATAATAGTAGCTCCTACCTCCCAGGGTAGATTGTGAGTATCAATGAGATAATTTATACATATTCTTTGCAAACCCCTATATTAATGGTAGCTACTGTTATCAGTGTGTGTGTGTGTGTGATATCAGTGAATCAGGGAATCACTGTTATTTAATAATCAGTGGGTCATTAGCAAATGAGAATATACTTACTCCAAAAGCATGGCAGGAATAAACAAATCTGGTAATACTAATAACTCCCATTTATGTTATGCTTTAAAGTTGTGAAAATGCTTTACATTCATTATCTGAACTTTATGAGGTGGGTGTTGTTATCACTTCCATTTTACAGATGAGGAAACTGAAGCTGAAAAAGGTTAAATGACTTGCCCAGGGTCACTCAGCTAGAAAGGAGATGAAGCCAATTTTGAATGCATTTCTTCACGACTCTTATGTCTCATTAGTTATGCCATCTAGTCTGTATTTTTATTAGCCAACCTGTTGTAAACAAGAAAATCCTTATTATCTAACCTCTTTCTCCCTTTCATTTGTTAATGACTTTAAAACCATAATTCATTGTTCTGAGCTTGGTTTTCCCTTTTCCATTTTCTTCTCCCTCACTTTGACTTTTCTCTCCTTGCTCTTTCTCCTTTCCCACCCCACCCTACTTCCAGTCCCCCTTTAACTTGAATGGACTTTGTGTAGTTTCAGGTTTAATAAATTATAGATGATATTTTCCTCTAAGGTCTTTTAAGTGATGGATGACATTTAGCAAATGGGTAGTGAATTTGGCTAAAGATAAATCATTATGTTCATTTGTCCTTACAGCAGGAATAATTGCAAGATTTTAAAAGAAGCAAACATAAAAAAGATTATTTAAGAAATTTCAGTGTTTGATAAATATTAACCTAGTTTTAAAGTTCTGCTACTCATTTCCTTTCTATTTATTTACTCCCTACTTCCCTAACTTTTTCCATTCTTTAGGCCAAATCTGCTTTCTTTTCCTCTTCTGAGATGTCTGAATCATTTAAAATGTTCTCCCAATAATTGTTATTGGAAGGATTGTGGGAAAATAGTCAGACTAATACATTTTTGGTAGAGCTGTGAATTGGTATAGTCATTCTGGAAAACAGTTTATAATGATGCAAATAAAATGACCAAAATATCCATACCCTTTGACCTAGAGAGTCCACTATTAGGTATATACCCCAAGGAGATTGTTGACAAGAAGAAAACCTCAATATACAATAAAATATTTATAGGAATACTTTTTTTTATACTAGCAAAGATCAGGAAACAAAGTTAGATAACCATTGACTTGGAGATAGCTAAACATATTGTAGTACATGAATGTAATGGAGGAAATGTGAAATACGATGAATACAGAGAATCCTGGAAAGACTTAATTAAACTGATTCAAAATGAAGTAAGCAGAGCCAGGAAAAGATTATATACAATGACAACAGGTCAATGGAAACAACTATCACCACAAAACAATGGAAAATGAATGTTGCAGAAATATAAAAAGCACTCTTGACTCCTACCCCCCAAAATATGAAATGATGTCTACCTACTCCCTATTTCAGAGGCTGCAGAGTATTGCATGTAACATCAGATTTTTCCATTGTGTTAGTTGGATTTTTAATTGGGTTGATTTTTCTTCTTCTCTTAAAAAAACTTCATTATAAGGGATGGCTTTCAGGATAGAGGGAGATGTAGGGGCAAATCGAGTCAAACAAAGAGTATCACTGAAAATAAATTAAAAATGTTTTTCTATCTTCTTATTTATTGAGATGATTGCCTTCTTCTTCCTTCGTGATTCTAGCCTTTCCAGATATGTTCTCAATCATTTATTTTCAGTTTATTACAAAGAGAGGAAGATTATAGACTCATCATGATAGTGGTAGTTGTTTCTAATGTCACACTTTTTGTGCCTAAATCTATTATTTTGCTCCACTCTTCTAAATGACAGAAGGAAGGAATGAAGTCTGGTTTGGAATTCAGAAGACGAGTTCAAATCTTGGTTATGACACTCTGTGACTTAGGACAAATCAATTCAGTTCTCTGATCTTCACCCTCTTTACCTATAGATGGAGATAAAAATAGATCTTCTACTAGACCTCACAGGCCTCCAGAGTCTTGTCTTCCTGTCTTTCCATCTACCTCTTTCTCTCTTTCTCTCTCTCTCTTTCTCTTTCTCTCTCTGATTCTGGAGTCCATGAGCGTTTTTTCTATTTTTTGATAACTCTTTTACAATCCTTTATAGTATATAACTTTTGGGTCACCTTATATTTTTTATTTAATTCATTTAAAAACATTTTCATGAAAATATAATTTATTTAAAAACATGATTTCTCCAGATTACATAAAGTGTCCAGAATACCCAAAAGGTTAAGAACCCCTGATCTAAATTTAGCTATCTCTTTTCTGAATATAATGTTTGAAATTTTCTTTCTTGCATGTGATATACATCTTGTATGGTTGCTTAGTGTTCAAATACGAATTCAAGGCATTACTTCTCTGGAGCTACTAATAGTCAGATATATAGGTAGATAGATAGATAGATAGATGGATAGATAGATGGATAGACAAACAGACAGATGGATAGATATTTAGTATTCACAAATTTTTCCTTTTGGAGGGTGTAAATTTTTTATTCCATGTCTCTGATAGTGACAAATTGAGTGTTTCTATTTCTTTTTCCCTTACAACTTTTAATGCAGGAACATTAACCCTTAGAAAGCATGGTGGCTTCAGTCATGACTGATTTCATCTGGTGAAATTTCCATTAGAAATACAGCCATCCATCTGGGTTTTAGATGAAATATAACAGTGTTAAACCACAAGGGCTACCTCCTTGACTCTAGTACCTTTGGTATTTCCAGTTTGGGGTACAGTGTTGAAATAAAATCCCATCTGGATTGCTACTGTGAGCTACCATTCACTAACAAGCTATATATCTATATATTGCTTTAAAATTTGCCACATACTTTATAGATGTCAATCAGTCAATGAGTCAGTTTCAGCACCTACCATGTTTCAGGCACTGTGCTAAGTGGTAGGGATACAAATAAAGTCAAAAGACAGTTCATACCCTCCAAGAGCTCACAGTTGAATGGGGGAAACCACATACCAACAACTACATGGCTATCCCATACATAGCTTGTAGAGACAAACTGCATACTGGATAAATAGCGAATAACCATCAGAGGGACTGAGAAAGAGTTCCAGTAAAAGAGATTTTAACTAGGATTGAAGGAAACCAGGGAAGAGAATAGGTAGAGATGAGTAGAGAGCACATTCCAAGCATGGGAGAATGCCTGGATAGAGAAAATGCCTGGAGCCTAGAGGTGCGTTATCTTGTTGATAGACCAACAAAGAAGCCAATGTCATGGGATCAAAGAGGAGTCAGGTGTAGGGAGACTGGGAGGGCAAGAGGGAGCTAGGATATGAATGCCCAACAGAGTATTTTATATTTGAGCCTACAGGCAATAGGGAACCACTGGAGTTTACTGAGTAAGAGAAAAATCATTTTGACAGCTGAGTGTAGGATGAACTAGAATGGGAAGAAACTTGAGGCAGGTAGACCCAGAGGCAGCTATTGTAACAGTGCAAGTGTGAGGTCAGGAGGATCAGAGGAGAGAAGGAGCTATATTGGAGAGATGTTGAGAAGGTAAACTTGACAAGCATTGGCAACAGATTGGACATGGATGAGAGATTGTGAATGATACTCAGCTTATGAGCCTCAGGTTTATCTCAGTTGATCCTGTGTTATTATTATCCCCATTTAAAGATGGAGAAACTAGGCTGAGAGATGTTACATCAGTTGGCCAGGGTCATACTAGCTAGTAAGTGTTTGAGACAAGATTTGGACTTCAATGTACCTGAACCCAGCTCTCTAGTCACTAAGCCTGCCCACAAAAGCAATCCTGGCTTATCTCTGGTTTGCTGGATAAAATTATTATACAGCCAAAAGGGAATTTGGATGTTAAGTGAACTCTTTACACCACCCCCCCCCACACACACAAACACACTCCATTTCTACTACCATCAAAAAGCAATGGGTTTTTCCAAAAGTTGAAATAGGAATGATGCCCTTTCCTCCTAATAATATACTTAACACCAGAATTTGGGGGTTTATTGTCAATGGGAAGTGTTCCTTATGCTATTATCCCAAAGATGGGAATGAAACTTTATGTCCCTTTATAGGAAAGTAGACCTCTGTGGTCCTTTTTCTTAATAATTTGCATAAAGCCAGAAAAAATTCTTTTTCTTTGCAACATATTTCACTGAACTCAGCTCACTATATTTTATGCCTCCTGGTCTAGCCATTGATACTGGCCAGCATCAAAGTGAAAAAGCAAGTCAATTTCCTGGCCATTTAGTTCTGGGCTAAAAGCACAGATTGTTTTTTCTTTAAAAATTGTCTGCTTTGGGGAGGAGCCAAGATAGTGGAGTAGAAAGATACACACATACTAGCTCTGAACCCACAGCCCATAAAATACCTGTAAAGAAGAACTCCCAACAAATTCTGGAGCAGTGGAAGCCACAGAACAACAGAGTGGAGGAGATTTATGTTCCGGAGAGACCTGAAAAACCGACACCAAAGGTCTGTTGTGCACCTGACCTGGAGCAGAGCCCAGACCTGCCTTGGCCGCGCAGCACTGAGGGGAGCAGATCTGAGCAGGCTTCAGGGACTGAATCTCCAGCAGCAGCACAGGTCCCTCCACCTTAGGCACCAAAGGTCAGTGAGAGGGTCTTTTTGGCCAGCTGGGAGGGGAGTGGGGTGTCCTCATGACTCAGGCCCCCTCGGGAGGCAGCAGTGGAGGTGGCAGCAGACAGGGGCTCCCAAAGCAGACAGGAGCTTGGATCCTTTGTGGAAGGTCTCTGCCTAAATCACCTGAGGGAAAAAAGCCCTGTGTGGTGGCCCTGCCCCCACCCGAGAACCTGAACTTAATCTCACACTGAACAGCAGCCCCTCCCCCACCGAAAGCCCTGAGGCTGGGAAGCAGCATTTGAATCTCAGCCCCTAAGTGCTAGCTGGGAAGAACTGGAGGTGAGGTGGATGTGGAGAGGAAACTCAGAAGTCAAGTAACTGGCTGAGAAAATGCCCAGAAAAGGGGGGAGGGGGAAGTAAGACTATAGAAAGTTACTTTTTTGGGGAACAGGGGTCTCCCCATACTGTCAGAGGAAGTCAAAGGCCCTCCCTCCAAAGGGGACTTAAACTTGGCTCAGGCAATAGAAGACCTTAAAAATCAAGTTAGCAGCTTACTGAAGGAGAACCAAAAAAACGCTGAGGAAAATAGCAGCTTTAAAAAGAGGCTAACTCAATTGGGAAAAGAGGTCCAAAAAGCCAATGAATAGAAGGAGATTTTAAAAAGCAGAATTAGCCAAATGGAGGAGAAGGTTCAAAAGCTCACTGAACAAAATAATTCATTGAAAGAGAGAATTGAGTCCAGAGAAAAGAATGACTACGAGTTAAACCAAGAAGTTAGTAAACAAAACCAAAAATTTAAAAAAATAAAAGATGAGGTGAAAGAACTCATTGGAAAAACAGCTGACCTGGAAAACAGATCCAGGAGAAATAATTTAAAAATTATGGGACTACCTGAAAGCCATGATCAAAAAAAGAGCCTAGACACTATATTCCATGAAATTATCAAGGAAAACTGCTCTGATGTTATAGAATCAGAGGGCAAAATGGACATTGAAAAAATTCATCAGTCACCCTCTGAAAGAAACAAAAACAGAGAAACTCCTAGGAATGTTGTGGCCAAATTTCAGAGTTCCCAGATCAAGGAGAAAATACTGCAAGCAGCTAGAAAGAAACAATTTGAGTACTGTGGAAATACAATCAGGATAACACAGGATCTGGCAGCTTCAACATTAAATGAATGAAGGGGTTGGAGTAGGATATTTCAGAAGACAAAGGAACTGGGATTGAAGCTAAGAATCACCTACCCAGAATATCTGAATATAATACTTCAAGGGAAAAAAAATGGACATTCAGTGATAGAGACAAATTTGAAGATTTCATGTTGAGGAAAAAGACCAGATATGTATTTAAAAATTTGACTCCCCAAGATAAGAATCAAGAGAAGCATGAAAAGGTAAAACAGGGGGGAAAAAAAAAAGAAAAATCATGAAAGACTTTCTAAAGCTAAACTGTTTACATTACTACATGGAAAGAAAATATTTTTAACTCTTGAATCTTTTCTCTGTATTTGGGTAGTTGGAGAGATTGTACGCATACACTCACACATATACACATAGATAGAGAGTACAGGGTGTGTTATATAAGAAGAGATGATATCCACATACACACACACAATAAATAAATAAAATAAAATAAAAATTAAGGGGTGAAGGAGGAAAATACCGGGAAGAGAATAGGAGTAATGAAATGGGACAGGCTATAACTCATAAAAGAGATAAGAAAAATCTTATTCAATAGAGGAGATAAGGGAGAAGGGGAGGAGGGGAGAATAAAACTACTCTCCCCACATGTGGCTGAAGGAAGGAATAACATGCTCACTAAAGTTGATATGAAAATTTATATTACACCACAGGAAAGTAGGAGAGGAGGCAACAAATGGAGTGAGGGGAATGTAAGAAGGGAGGGCAAATGAGAGAAGGGAGTTATTAGAAATAAACACTTTTGAGAAGGGACAAGGTCAATTGTATGGGGGAAAAATAAGGGGGGTAGGGTAGGTCAGAGGGCAATATAATTAGTATTACACAACATGATTACTATGGAAGTCTTTTGCAAAACAACACATGTTTAGTCTGTACTGAATTGCTTCCCTTCTTAGTGGGACTGGTGCGGGGGAGAGAAGTTGGAATTCAAAGTAGTAGAAACGAATGTTGAGAATTTTTACTGCATATAATCGGGAAATAAGAATCACAGGGATAGGGGTATGGAAATTTATCTTGCCCTGTAAGAAAAGAGAGAAGATGGGGATAGGACAGGGGTGGGGTGTGATGGAGGGGAGGGTACATTGAGGGAAGAAGCAACCAGAGTGCAAGGTATTAGGAAGTGGGGGTAGGGGGGTGATGGGGAGAAAAATTGATCATGTTACAAAGTGATGTAAAAGCAATTAGTATTAAAACAATAGACTGAATTAATTACTGAGAATAAATCAATGATATCTTTAGTTTGGAGAAAAGAATTTCAGTCTAACTTTCCAAGAGGAAGGTAACTTCTGATAAAATTTGGCATTGATGGAAAAGTCAAGGTTTTAATGGTAAATTTGATTTTATGATTGCCATTTAATCAGGAACTAGAACATGTATAGAAAGACATGTAAGCCACTTAAGACTTGCCTAAATATGTTCCTTAGCCAAAGTGAAGCTGTAATCATATTTTGAACCTGGTTATAGGAACTTGCCATTTTTAGATGCTATGGGACTACTAAGTGACTGCTCTTCTGAGTCTAACTCCAGGTATGGGAAGCAAGAAAGGTGATCCGAGCCTCCATTACATGATGCCAGTATGCTCATGAGATGCTGGTATGAACTGCATAGGTGATCTCAAGGGAAGAGTGGGAGAGCAGCTGTTCAGCATGGGCTGAGGTGGGATTCTCCAGACTCAATTTCCCCACTGACACCTGGCAGAGTTAAGCCCGACTGAATGCAAGTGGACAATCTACTCCTGCCTGGAAGAGACATGAAGTTGGGGAGATAGGTATCCCTGCAATTTCCCTACTCTTGGTGGCAATTTCCTATAGTCAAAAGGTTTGTAAGTTTAATACCAGATCTATTCAATTATAGATTATGGGTAAGGGAACATCCGAGGCTGTCTAAAATTAAGCTATTAGGCATAGGACTTTAGACCAACAACATTAAATTAGGGTCCTTTTGTTCTTAGTAATACTGAGGAGACAATGAGGTCAAGAGATTGTGAAGTTAGAAACATAAATATTATCTGTGTCTCAGTTGGCTTATGTTTAAAAAAATTCTTTTGTGGTCCATATTGTAAATGCTTTAAAAAGATGTATCACTGACCAAAAGTTTTAATTGCTTTATCTGTTATAAACTGTGTTAAAAATAAATTTTAAAAAATTGTCTGCTTTGGACTGTTTTCTCTTGTGTTATGTTTTGGTTTGGTTTGCTTTTTCTCATGGTTTCTCCCATTCTTTTTAATTCTTCTGTGCAACATGTGAAAATGTGTTTAATAAGAATATATGTGTAGAACCCATATAAGATTGCATGCTGTCTTGGGCAGGGAGGGCAGAGGGAGGGGAAGAAAATTTAAGACTTATGGAAGTGATTGTTGAAAACTGAAAACAAATTAATCAAATTTTAAAAATTGTCTACTTTGGAACAGATGAAAAATTTTATAAGTACAGAGAATTAATTTTATTTCATTATAGATGCTACATTAGCAATGATGCTTTAATAAGTTTTGATTTCTTATGTTTAATTATGCAGCAACTTTGTAACAGCATTTAGCACAGTGACTGGCACATAGTAGGGGCTTAATAAATGTTATTGAGTGCTTAATGACTAAGTGAGGTCATTATGTACTCAACAAATATTTATTATCATTTTCAATACTTAATGACTAAGTGTGAGATAGGCAGCTAGGTGGCAGTGGATAGGGCACTGGGCTTTTAATAGGGAAAACACATCTTTCTGAGTCCAGATCTGGCCTCAGACACTTCCTAGCTGTGTGACCCTGGGCAAGTCACTTAACCCTATTTGCCCCAGTTTCCTCGTCTCTCAAATGAGCTGGAGAAGGAAAAGGCAAACCACTCTAGTATCTTTGTCAAGAAAACCCACATGGGGTCATGAAGAGTCAGACAGAACTGAAAAACTACTGAAAATGACAAAAGTGAGGTATTAAGGGAAAAACTCTGGACTTAGAGAACCTGGGTTCAAATCCCAACCTTGGACAAATTATTTAACCTCTCTGAGCCTCAGTTTCCTTATCCATCAAATGAAGGCGTTAGAATCAATAATCTCAGATACTTTCCTGTTATCCCTCGAGTATTTCCCTAAAAGCCCGGATGGAGAAATTAGAAAGATTAGCCAGTAGAGGGCAGCCGTGCTTTATAATGGAAATAATACTTCCCCAATTCCCACATGTAAATAAATATGTTCCATTTTCACAGTTGGTATCCTTAGGCTGATGCTAAATTGCTCCCACTTTTCATCCTTTCATTGTATTTTTAGAAATCTTTTCATTTAAATAACAGGTGAGAAACCCTGACTATGATTTCACTTCAGGTCTTCTTGGTCTAACCTTGCCATTTTAGGGCAAAGAAAACCAAAGGCTAGAGAAGACAACAGCTCAACCCCTGGTCAGGCAGCCATTCCAAACAGCAGGGCCAACGTGCTTTAACCCAGATTTCCACAACTGATTTTCCTTCCATACCTTCCTGTCTTACTTGGTTAAACTCTTCTCCAAAGTCTCAATAGGTTAAGCTCTGCAATTCAGAGATCAGAGTGGTGTTCATTATGCATGGCCTTACATTTTTGATGACCAAATCAATCCTTTTTCACCTGTGAGAACTTTGCTGTGAGACTTCATGAGCTGGCTTGGTAGTGGGGTGGATAGAGTGTTGGATATAATGTCAGAAAGACCCAAGTCTAAATCCTGCCTCCAATGCTTGTTGGCTATGGAGCTTTGGGCAAGTCATCTTAACCTTTCTCAGCCAATCAATCAACATATTTATTAAGAATTTAATGTGTGCCAGATAGGAAGCAGCCCAGTGGATAAAATGTTGGGCCTGGAAGACCCAAGTTCAAATCTGGCCTCAGACATTAACTGTGTGACCCTGGGCAAGCCACCTAACCCTATTTGTCTCAGTTTCCTCATCTGTAGAAGGAAATGGAAAATGTCTCTTTGTCAAGAAAACTCCAAACTGGACATAACTGAAAAATGACTGCACAGCAACGTGAATAAGTACTAGGGATACAAATACAAGCAAAAAAAAAAGATGAAGGCCCCGACCACAAAGAAGGACCTTACATTCCAGCAGGGGGAAGACAACGTACAAAAAGTCACACACTGAAAAATTCAAGGTGTGAAGGACAGTTCTGGAATAATAAGACAGTGGTAGGGCCATGACTTTGAAGCTAGGGCCAAGGCTGGGAAGGTAGGCTTGTAGCATCATTGAGTTAGAGCTGGAACAGAATTACAGGCCATTGAATGCAACCCTTTCATTTTATATATGACAAGTCTTCCCCTGTGTTGTACCAGGGAGTGTCTGGTAAGTTTTGAACCCAAGTTCTTTGACTCCAAATCTTGCATTCTTTCCACATGCCATTGTGCCTCTTATTTCCAAAGAATAGATGAATGTAAACATTACATAGTCAATAACGTTTGGTAAATGCCTCAGGTCCTTTGGCAATATCATTTTTCACTATTTTACATCTTTAGGTTTATTTATTATTTTATACATTCAGTATGTATTATATACATAGGATTATTTGTTATTTATATACATGTTATCAAATTTATAATATGAATATATTACTGAAATAGTTTTAAAAATCTTGCTTCTAAGAATGTGTATGTTTATTTTAGTAAAGAGATTTTTCTGATTTTTAGAATGCTATGTATTCTTTTGAAAAATGTTTGTTTTTCCTTTTCTTTGAATTAAATGTTTTTTTTCTGGTTAAATAAGGTAGTCTTGTATGGTGGCTACAAAGCCGGTCCTATCAGGAAGTTCTGGGTTCATGTCCTGCCTCTGACAGCTGCACCCTGTGTGACTTTGGAAAATTACTTATCTCCTCAGTATCCTTGAGTGCTTCTGAAAACAAAGATAAAGAAGAGCTGCTAGGCTGCATTGGTACAAGAGATTTTCATCAGAGGATCCTCATGCCAATAAAATAATAGGCCATGCCCACCTCCACCCCCACCCCCCATACACTATGTAGAACACAAATCTGTGTTTGTTTGTTCGTTTTAATACTCTAACTGGGGAAATTGTCAGCTGGATGGCAGCGGAACATTAAGCTAGCACTCTAGCTCGGGGCAGGGAACCTGTGGCTTCAAGGTCACATGTAGCCCTCTAGGGCCTCAAGGGAGGCTCTGCTTTAGTCAGAGTCCTGGAGTGTTCAAGCTGGGCACTCACCTGATTATGTAGATGAGGAATCTGGGAACAAAGGGAATTTTGTGATTTGCTCAAGGTCACTCACAGCTACTGAACTAAAGCGTTTGGATTTGAACCCAGGGTTTCTGACCCAATTCTGTGTCTATTAAACCATATTACAGTCCGAGTGTTTGAGAGTTTCCAGTTCTTTAATACTATAACTAGAGAGATTTCTCAGGAAAAAAATATAAAAGGAATTTGAATGAGGATATTCACATGTAAGGAGAACAGCAGGTTTGTTGCTGGTAGGAAAGCAGGGAAAATGTCATCAGTTCTGTTGGTTTGCATGGCCCAGGCTAGCTGAGTGTATGGAAGGAATTGAGTTTAATTCAACAGTAAACATATATGAAAAGTCTAATGTGTGCTATGCTGGGTTGTGCTAGGGCAGGGAATATGAAAATAGAAATGAAGTAGTCCTTGAACTCAAGGAGGAATGTTGAAGGAAATAACACATAGATAATAAACTAAATGCATAATACAAAGTAATTTCTGGAGGAGGATGCTAGCTGTGGGATCAGAATAGACCTCATATATAGGAGGTGCCAGCTGGGTTGAGCTTTGAGGGAAGATAAGGAGTCTAAGAGACAAAGAAGAGGAGGAAGATCATTCCAGGCAGGAGGAAAATCTTGTGCCAAGATATGGATACGGGAGATGGAAT
Source organism: Bettongia penicillata ogilbyi (assembly GCA_023548195.1). Lineage (NCBI taxonomy): Eukaryota > Metazoa > Chordata > Mammalia > Diprotodontia > Potoroidae > Bettongia > Bettongia penicillata. The sequence goes on along the minus strand of JAJHZJ010000433.1, from coordinate 3,614,819 downwards.
ATCATATGTGGGTAACAACTCATAGCCAGTTTGTCCTAGAATATGGAGGAAGGAATGAAATGAAATAATATGCAATAAGCCTGGAAAGAGTGTGCCGGATGAGTTTTTATTTTGTCCTAGATGCAAGAGGAGTGGCATAGTTAGACTGGAGCTTAAGAAATATCATTCTGGAAGCTCAAAAGAGGAACGATGAGATGGGGGGGATACTTGAGGCAAAAAGATCAGTTAGGAGTTTAATGGAATAGTCTAAGTGAAAGTCTGAGTGGAGAGAAGGGAACATATGAAAGACATATCATAGAGGCAACTGGTTGGCCATGGGGGAAGTGGATGGGAGGGAAGGAGAAGGAATAGTCCAGGGTAACCCTGAGGTTGAACCTGAAAGGATGGTGAAGCCTTTAACAGCATGGAGAAGTTAGGAAGAGTGGAGAATTGAAAGAACTCCTCCCTCAATTTCAAGAGAAAATTAAATTCAAAGAGTAACATATGAGAGAAAAGATAAAAATTAAAAAGACAGATTTAGTTATTAACAGGGTAGTGAAGTATCACAGTGGATACAGTACTTGAACTGTAGTCAGAAACACTAATCTATCTGAGTTCAAATCTTGACTCCGATAGTTCCTAGCTGTGTGACCCCAGGCAAGTCGCTTAGCCCTGTTTGCCTCAGTTTCCTCATCTGTAAAATGAGATGGAGAAGGAAATGGCAAACCCCTCCAGTATCTTTGCTAAGAAAACCCAATGGGGTCATAAAGAGTTGGACACAAGTGACTGAACAATAATTACTAACAGTTTATCTGTCTGGCAGTTGTAGCTCTGAATCACAAAAGAACAGAAATAGCACTAAGGTTGAAAAGTACAAGAGCTGAGACTCCTTCTCCATAGGGAATGATCCTACAGTAATAACCTCAGTTCTCTGAAGAACCTCCAATTGCCAGCAGTGGAGAACCAGCAGATAGTATGGTTCAGATGATAGTAGAATGGAAAGAATAGACTAGCAAAGGACCTCAGTAGTTTATAGCAATGGAGATAGCAACTTACAGTCAAAAGACATTACCAAACTGGCAAATTACATTGATACCCCTCTGGGGAAGAAAACAGCCTCACTGGAGCTCCAGTGAGATTTAACTAGGAATGGTAGTTGTTATTTAACTTGGATTTCCCTAGTCATATTCATTATCTAAATGTGTATCCTTTTACTGGTCATACAGTTTCTCCACATACATGCCCTCTTCCATGAATGCCTTCCTGGACGAATATGTTACATATGGGAGAGTCCACTGGTTGTATTATAATATATGGAAGAGTATTCCTGTGTAAATGTGATAAAACTCCTTTAAAACTTATTTTGCTATTGTTTTTACTCATTCATTTGTCTATTTATTTGTTCACTCATTTTACTCAAATTATATTTTATTTTTGTCAATAAAAAATTTGCCTTCTCTCTTCCACACCCCACACTGAAAATGAAAGAAAAACAAAACCCTAATTTTACAAATATATATGATTAAGCAAAACAAATATCCATGTTGGCCATGTCCATAAAAAATATTTTATTCCGCACTCTGAGACCTTCATCTCTCTATCAGGAGGTAGGTAGCATGTTTCATCATTAGTACTGTGGAATCAGGGTTGGTCATCGCACTGTCCCTAATTCTTTCTAAGTTGTTTGTCTTTACCATATTATTGTCATTGCATAGACTGTTCTCCTGCTTCTACTCACTTCATTCTGCATCAGGTCACATAAATCTTTCCAGGCTTCTCTGAAACTATCCCTTTTATCATTCTTTTAGCATAGAAATATTTCATCACATTTATATACCACAACTTGTTCAGCCATTCCCCAATTTATGGATACCTCCACAGATTCCCATTCTTTGCCACCTCAAAAAGATCTATCAATATTTGTGTACATCCTTAACTAGAGTTTATTTTACTTAGGACTAATCTTTCATTTTATTTGACTTCCTCCTTCTCCTTTCTCTTCTTTCCCTCCTATTTGCCCCTTGAATCAAATGTATTTCTGTACTCAGCTGTGTGTGTGTGTGTGTATGTGTGTATATGAGAGAGATCTTCCCTCCTTTGACCAGATAATAGTGAGATTAAAGTCATCAACCACTCTTCCCACCTCACTCTACTTGTTGGTATAGATATCTACTTGCATTTGCTGATTATATGAGATAATTTCCCTGACCTTCTTTTGCCTACACTTTCTAGTATATTCCTCTTCCCTCCCTTTCAGTTCTTTTCCTAAGATCATCAAGATGTCACAAAACCTCTTTCAAGTCTTGTCTAATTAGAATCCCTCTAGGATTCCAGATGATGATAGACTTCAGAGAGGACACATATATTATCTCTACATAGTTCAATATAAGACACTTACCTTTGTTAAGTCTTTATCGCTATTCAATCCTGTTTACCTTTTTGTATTTCTCTTACCTGCAGTGTTTGAACTTGAATGTTTCTATTCACCTCTGGTGTTTTCATGAGGAATGCTTGGAACACTTATATTTTTACTAAAGCTCTTTTTTATTTTCTTCCTGTAGAATTATACAGGGGTATTGCTGGGTTAAGTTATTCTTGACTGTAGACCTATATTACTTCCATCCTGGAACATGGTGTTTCAGGCTCCCTGCTCCTTTATCACACTGATGGTGAAATTTCATGTGATCCTGATTGTAGTTTCTTGATGCTCAGATTCTTTCTTTTTGGATGCTTGCAATATTTTTATTTGGATCTGGAAGCACTGCATTTTTTGTCCATAATGATCCTGGGAATTTTCATTTGGGGAATTTCTTTCCAGAGGTGACTGGTAGATCCTTTTTATTTCCACTTTGCCCACTGGTTCTAAGAAATCTTGGACAGTTTTCTTTAAAGAGTTCTTGAAATATGTGTAGACTTTTTTTGCATGGCATTCAGGAAGACTGATTCTTAAATTTTTCTTCTTCTGTTTTTCACATCAGTTGTTTTTGCTATGACATACCTTACATTTTCTTCTATTTTGTAATATTTTTACTTTATTTTAATATTTATTCTTGTCGTCATTCCCCAATTGATAAATGGTCAAAGGATGTGAACAGGCAGTTTTCAGAGGAAGAAATTAAAGCTATCTATAGTCATATGAAAAAAATACTCTAACTCACTATTGATTAGTAATCAAAAACAACTCAGAGTAATCAAAACAACTCTGAGGTACCACATCACACCTCTCAGATTGGCTAATGTGACAAAACAGGAAGATGATAAATGTTGGAGAAGATATGGGAGAGTTGGAACACTAATTCATTGTTGGTGGAGCTGTGAGCTCATCCAACCATGCTGGAGAGCAATTTTGAACTATGCCCAAAGGGCTACTAAAAATATGCATAACCTTTGACCCAACAATATTGCTTCTAGGACTGTATCCCAAAGAGATCATAAAAATGGGCAAAGGTCTCACATGTACAAAAATATTTATAGCAGCTCTCTTGGTGGTGGTCAAGAACTGGAAATCAGTGGAATGCCCATCATCTGGGGAATAGCTGAACAAGCTGTGGCATGTGAATGTTCTGGGATACTATTGTGCTATATAAGAAATGACAGTTGAACTTCAGAAAAAACTTAGATTTACATGACCTGATGCTGAGTGAAGTGAGCAGTACCTGGAGAACATTATACACAGCGACAACCACAGTGTGCAAGGACTGTTTCTGATAAACTAAGCCATTCACAGCAATGCAAGGACCTAAAGCATCCCCAAAGGACTCGAGACAAAATGCCATCCACATCTAGAGAAAGGACTATGGAATCAGAACACAGAATGAAGCAGATTATTTCCTTTTGTGTTATGTTTTGTTTTGGTTTTTCCCATTCATTTTAATTCTTCTATGCAACATGACTAATGTGAAAATGTGTTTAATAAGAATGTATGTGTAGAACCCATATAAGATTGCATGTCATCTTGAGGAGGGAAGAAAGAGAGAGGGGGAGAAAATTTAAGACTTATGGAAGTGATTGTTGAAAACTGAAAACAAATTAACTAATTTTAAAAAAAGAAAATGAAGAAACACAAAAAAATTCTTCTTGTTTCATGGAATCATTGACTTCTATTTGATCTGTTCTAATTTTCAGGAAATTCTTTGCTTATACAAGTTTTGGTACTTCTTGTGCCAAGCTTTTAATTCCATTTCCAATTCTTTTTTTCCCCATAGCTCTCATTTCCTTTCATTTCCTCCCTCCCTCTAGTACTCTCTTTTTCATTTATAAACTCTTTAAATAAAAAAACCTCTTCATTTCTTCCAGAAATTCTGATTGAAACTGTGCTCATGCTGGGTTTTTCTTGAAGTCTTTTCATGTCTTAGAGTTTTCTCATCTCCTGAGTTTCCACCTTGAGTATCCCTGTCACCACAGTAATTTCTTGTGCTTCGATTCTTTCTTCCCTTTCCTTCTTTCAGAGTACTTCCTGACTTTGAACTTGACATTAGGACTGGCCTGTAGTGCAGGGAAGGTCTGGCATGATTCGGTTGCTACTTTCTTGATATGTTGAGTATTGTATTATTTCAGCATCTCAGGCTTGGTTTCTGAAAGCTTTCAGCGCTCCTAAAGTGCACTGATCTGGGGAAAAGTGTGACTGCTTTCCTATCTCCTTCCTTCCTTACCCCACTTCCACCTTAATCTGGGCTCTACAAGTTGCTGACCTTTGGGTCAGAGTAGTAGTAGATTATTCCTTTTAGACTCAGCCCTTATCAGCCAACTGAGAGGAAACCTCTATTGATTCAGTCACAGGATTTCCCATTCTTCTTTGGTCTGGATTTCCTGCCCTAGTTATTTCTCTGAAGGCTTTAGACTAGGTTAGAAGTCCAACTTTACTCTGCTCCTGGGATCTGAACTACAATACTGCTGCTGCTTATTTCTGAACGTAGTCCTTTCTCTATACACCACTTAGGGCCTTTGGCCATTCCTTATTCAGGAACCTCATATAGATATGGATATCCTCCTCAGTCCTCTGCCCCCAATCTGTGACTTGGAACTGAGTAGTTGGCAATAAAACTGCCCATAGAGTACACAGTCTTTCTGCCAAGACTATTAAACTTTGAAGCTCTGATTTTAAATTGATGGGCCTTGAAAGTAGGATAGCTTTCAGAGCAGCTAACTATGAGGGCTTAGCACAGTGCTTGTCAAAAAGTAGTTTCTTAATAAATGTTAATTGATTAACAAGTAAAAAAGTTTTTCTTTCTTAGAGCAGATATTATTTTTTCAGGATTTAAAAAGGTAGGTAGGCCATGACTGATATGTATTTATTGAGTGTCTTTGCAAGATACCTTTCCATGCTGTGTTTAGCTTTGAATATTTTGTGCCGTGGTAATTCCTTATTGGTCTTAAAGTCAAAGATTCTTTTCTCTAAATTGAGGCAGTTAGATGGAGTCAGTTCTTTGCCACTCTTTCTCTCTCTTTCCTCTTTTTCCTTCTTTCCTTCCTTCCTTCCTTCCTTCCTTCCTTCCTTCCTTCCTTCCTTCCTTCCTTCCTTCCTTCCTTCCTTCCTTCACTGGCTATCTTAGTGGGATGCCTTTTGCTTTATTGATTTTTTTTTTGCCCTCGGTATTTAATGAGCACTAAAGGCATTGCTCACAATTTAATTCATCCATAAAGCATATTACTTCTTCCATTATCTAAGCTTAGGAAAGGGGAAATAAGTAGCTTGATGGGAAAATAGTTCAGGAAGAACATAACCCTCGCAAATAATTTAAAATGTTTTAAGGATCTTACAGAGATGAAGAATTATATTCACAAATCTCTTCTCAGGCATCTCAGTCATCTCTTCAGAGGGAAATGCGAGGATCGCAGTGACTACTTTTGAGCTATTCCATGGATGACTGTGCCCCACCTCCCCCAAATGTTTTAATGATTAGCCTTTTGGTGAGCATTCTCTCTGTACCTAGCAGGAATACACCTCTGGTAATAGATGACTAACTCTTAACTAGATTGCTTTGGGGAAATCACTGGGCATTCTCAGTGGTCCTAAATTGTTTGGCCATAAAAGGCTATCTCTTTAATACTAAAACTAATGTTCTCCCAGTACAGCATGATTTCCCTAATGTCCTTTGATGTCTATATAGAAATATGGGTAATCCCTCACTGCATCCCTTCTCTCTCCTGTTCCACGTCTGGTATTTGTAATCTCATGTGGGATTTTCTTGGCAAAATACTGGTGAAGTTTGCCGTTTCCTTCTCCAACTCATTTTTACCAATGAGGAAACTGAGGCAAACGGTGAAATGACTTGGCTGGAGTCACAAACTAGTAAGTGTCTGAGGCTGGATTTGAACTCAACGTCTTTCATGTTTGCAAGGCACTTCACAAAGATCTCATTTGAGTTGCGCTGACTTCAGGGCCCAGTGCTCTACCTACTATATCATCTAGCTGCTCCTGTACAATCTCCCAATATCACCCTTTTCCTGAGACAGGTGTGAGGTGATCAAAGAGTTATAACCCAACTCGATCATTCACAGCACTATGTACATAGGTTTTCGTGAGAAAATCTGCCTTCCCTTCCCTTCTCTTAACATTATCACTCTTGTCCTCAATTTAGGAGATGGTCCTCAGAGGATAGGCCCTGTATTATGAGTAGTGAATAAAAGCCCCACCCCGACTCTTTTCATTTTAAGTGGAAAGAATGCGATGTATAAGAAAAGCAGATTGGATAGATTGCAACAGCTTGCAGATCTAGTCACATTATCTCATCTCTACCTCTTGGAAACTTCTCTCTTACTTTTAAGATGATTGCTCTATTGCTGTCACCATTCTTTCATCCAACCAGATTTGTGATCTTGGTGCTTCCTCTGATCCCCATCACACTGATATCCAATTGGCTGCCAGATATGGCTATTTCTACCTTTGCAGCACCTACCACACCAAACTCTTTACTTGGCCACCATCCTTATTCAGATCTTCATCATTATTGTAATTATTGTATTATCATTGTAATATTATTGTCATAGTCCTGATTGATGTCCCTGCCTTAAGTCTCTCCTCTCTCCAAACTATTCTCTGTTAAACTGTAAAAGTGATTTTCCTAAAGCTTATGTCTGACCATGTCAGTCACCTATTCAGTAAACGCAAATAGTTTTCTCTTGATCCTAGGATGAAATATCATTTCATCTGTATCCCATCCCTTTGCAATGTCTATTTTTGTGTTAAGTATTGCAATGCACATCAGAGGTGTCAAATAAGCAGCCTGGGAAACATTGGACAAAATAAATAAAAAAGTAAAATAGATAAAATAGAACATAGATTGTGTTAATATGCAGCTTTTGAAACCAACATGTTACCTTGTGTATCCTCAAGTATGGTTAGTGATCTCTATTTGAGTTGATATCAGAGATATACATAGTAATTGAAACCTCATATATATGTATATATTTTATTTATAAGAGTAAATATTGGAGGAATGTACTCAATTATTTTTTTTAAACTTTTGGGCTTACATGATCAAAAAAGTTTAGAGTCCATTGTTGTAGACTCTCTGAAGTACATGGGAACCCAGTAGCACCTTCAGATCTTTCAGATACAAAAAGAGGGAAAAGCTTAAGAAGTCATTATAAAAGATTCCATATGTGTTAATTGCACCCAACAAAGGGACAAGAGTTAGAAATTTCACAGCTTGTCAAGTGAGAAAATAAACTGCCACAAGAGAAACTAATTCCCAACTCAGAACACAGAAGGCTACCAAAGATCTAGATTCAAACTTTACTTGTGTTATCAGAGGAAATGCAAATCTGTATTCGCTTCTGCACTGGCATGTTGATGTTTGTAAAGTCCTGAGAAAGCACAGATCTAATTTACTTACTGAGCCTCTACATTTTTAAAGTATATTTAGAGTTAGAATTGAGAAGAGGAGAAAAAAATATAAATGTTATTAGAACTTCTTATAAAGAGCCCTAAATCCTACCTTGGAACTGCAAACACAGGCGTTTGAAGAATACCATTTCCTCCTCACTTTAAAGTGTGAAGATAGATAGGCTTGGAAGTGTGCTTTTGGGGACATTGGTACTGAAGTCTTTCCATTAAACTCAACACATGTTGACCTTGAGTTACTGAGACTGTTTAGTGATCAGAAAAATGCTACATTCTCAATGAAACTAGTAATATCTGAGTTGAATCAAATTGAAATGGATACAAGATAATTCAGGGGGAGGCATATTAGAGGGGTTGTTTTTTACTCCAGGTTCAGCATTTCAAGGGCTTGTGCTGTCATATGTTTAGATAATCTCTCTATCTCAATATCCTTCCAGTAATGCAGATCATAGCCAGTTTAAGAATTGGAAAATGATCCTGCTACCTATTGAGTATCTCAAACTTAATATCCTATAGTTATCTTAAACTCATTATGCCTAAAATATAACTTATCTTTCCCTCCAAAACTTCTCCCCATTCTGAACTTCCATATTACTCTCGTGGACACTACTATCTTCCCCTGTGTGTGATACATGTGTATGCACGTGTCATGCTTCATGTAACTTGATTGGGTGGGAGTAATAGGAGGGCAGTATTAGAATTCTAACTTGGATTGTCCCAACTTCAAGACCAGCTCTCAGTCCACTTCTCCACACTCCTTCTCTAAGGTTTGGCAACAACTTAAATTTCTGTAGCAATTTATATTTTACAAAGTGCTTTCTTTTCCATAGTCCTGTGAGGTAGATAACTTAAATATTACTATCCCCATGCCCATCAATTGGAGAATGGCTGAACAAATTGTGGTATGTGATTATGATAGAACACTATTGTGCTATAAGAATTGATGAACAGGATACTCTTGGAAAAACCTGGAAAGATTTACATGAGCTGATGCAAAGTGAAATACACTGTGTACAAAGTAATAGCATTATTGTGAGATGATCAGCTACGGATGATTTAGCTCCTCTCAGCAATACAGTGATCCAAGACAACTCTGAAGGAATTATGTTGAAAAATGTTATCCATCCCCAGAGAAAGAACTGATGGCGTCTGACTATAGATTAAAACATACTTTGAAATTTTGTTTAACTTTCTTGAGTTTTTTGGTCTGTGTTTTCTTTCACAGCATGACTATTATGGAAATATCTTGCATGACAACACATGTATAACCTGTTTTGAATTGCTTGCCTTCTCAATGGGGATGCGAGTGGGAAGGGAGGGAGAGAATTTGGACCTCAAAGTTTTAATAATGAATGTTAAGATTTGTTTACATGTAACTGGGGAAAATAAAATACTAAATAAATATATTTTTGAAAAGTATTACTATCCTCATTTTAAGATGAGGAAATTGATGCTCAGTTTACCTTCACTATATCTTTCACATCTATTTTTTTCTACACACACACACACACACACACACACACACACACACACACACACACACCTTACCGCCTCTCACCTGGATTATTGTAATAACCTCTGAATTGTTTCCCTGACTTCCAGTCTCTCTCTGCTCAAATGCATCATTCACACAGTTGCCAAAATGGTTTTCTTAGGAACAAAACAGACTTCATTCTTCTCTTAAATGACTTCTTGAGATATCTCCACACCATTCAGTTGGAGGTACCCAATAAGCACTGGCGATACGGGTCTAAAGCTCAGGTTAGACTAAGGTTAGATATAAATAGGTAGGTAGATAGATGGATGGATGGATAGGCAGATTGTCATAGACGGAATATATAGATATGAGTTACACCCATGGAAGCTAATGAGATTACCAAGGAACTATGGTGGGAGTCAGTTGGTCAGTCAACAAGCACTTATTAAGCACCTATTATGTTCCAGGAACTGTGCTGGCAAAATATGGTCCCTGCCCTTCAAGAATTCGCAGTTTAGTGAGCAAGACAAGACAATAAATGGCTACAAATAAACTATATACAGGGGAAAATGACAATGATTAATAGAAGGAATGGACTGGCATTAAGGAGGAATTAAGAAAGGATTCTTATAGAAGGTGGTATTTTATCTGAGACTCGAAGAAAGCCAGGAAAGCCACGCGGTGGAGGCAAAGAGGGAGAGAATTCCAGGCAGGAGACAACCAAAGGAGGCACCCTGAGTCAGAAGGTGAAGTGTCTTTTTGGGGAATGTTGAGCAGATCAATGGGTATGTGGCAGGGTGGGGAGAAATAATGGGAGTAAGGTATAAGAAAATTGGAAAGATAGAAAAGGACTAGGTTGTGAAGAGCTTTGAATGTGAAAGGATTTCTATTTTATCTTAGAAGTGAGAGAGACAGAGAGAGTCACTGGAGTTTACTGAATGGGAAGGAGAATGACATGGTCAGACTTGTGCTTTAGGAAGGACAACGGAGTGAAAGATAGACTGGATGGGGAGACATTTGAGACAAGAAGACCAAGTAGAGTTGGTATGAAGTATAAGGACCTGTACCAGGGTTGTAGGACTGATGAAGGTAAAAATTAATAGAACTTGGTAACAGATTGGATATGAGGGAGGTATGCCTATGTGCATATAAACACACACATGCACATTATATATGCATGCTTATGTGTATGTATGTACATATACATCTATACATACATATAAGAACTAGTTTCATCTGAGTAGGGAGTTCCTTTCCCAGTGCAGTTCAACTTTCCTCCACTATTTCTCATCTTAGAGAGCTATATAGAGCCTTGAGTCATTAAATGACTGACCCTGGGGCACACAGTCAGATCAGCGTATTCTCTGAAGCCCGGGGCCTTAGTTGCCTGGGGCCTTGAGAGATAAAACACCACACTCAGGGTAATATGGTCCACATATATCAGAGGTGGATCTCGACCCCAGGTCTTCCTGACCAGGAAGCCAGCGCTGATCACTGTACCACACTGTCCTCTGCCAGATGAAGTTATCATTACTCTTCTATTACTTTGAGCCCTTTGTCCAGAAAGCAAAGAGTATGCAAGTGTGCTACCCAGGAGAGTTAACGCATAAATGTGGATAACTACTGGCTTCTTAGACAGGAGAGGATGGTACATTTCCAGATGAGGAAGCTCAGGGCTAGAAAGGAATGCCGAAGACCACTCATGTCCTCTCAGCCACCCTCCAATGTCTCTATTTTGCACTTTTTGTTATTCCTTCTATCGGTCAATCAGCAACCATTTATTAGGTGCCTACTAGTTGCTAGGCACTTGAGATACCTAGATGAGAAGGCAGCTGTTCCTATTCTACTTAGGAAACATGATTATCTAAGAAACAAGTTTTATAGTACTATAGAATTATAGCCCTAACTCAAATCCTAACTCTGTCCCTAAACAACTCTAGCTCAAGCCCTAATCCTAAATTCTAACCCTAAGGCTTAGAGGTCATGGTGTTCAACCCCCTTTCTTGTGGTCAAAGCCCCAAGTTGTTACACACAGAATCACATATCTAGGAAGTTTCTGAGACTAGATTCAAATTCAGATCTTTCTGACTCCAAGTCCAGCAGTTTTGTTACTGCCCCTTTGATATGAATATAAGCAAATCAAATCCATCATTTTAAGGGGAAAATCCTGCATTCAAAAAGTATGCTCCAAGAACCTTCCTCCATCACAGTGGATGGTTAAGGAGTCTTCAGGTCATGGGCTTTGAAATTCTCACAAAAGACTTCCCATGGCCATTTCATTTTTCTAGCTACCATGCTTTATAATATGAAATGTACTTATTCCACACAGAAAAACATTTATAACATTTTTTATAAATGCTGCAGGAAATTTTTGGTCTTTAGGCATCACCTCTTAAACTTTGCTGTTGCCCTGGGTATTCATTAGTATTCCACCAAGGCCTGGTTGCCATGGAAAATGTGTAGCTGTAGGGTGGTTACCATGGCAACTTCCCAACATTATTTATTTTCAATATCAGGGCTCTAGAGATAAAAGGGAATCTGAAACCTCATCAGTTTATTGATGATACAATAATGAACGCAAGACATAAATTGATGCTTTGGTATCTTAATATTGAATCAATATTTTAAATGTGGTATCTGGCACCTCTCTAGTCATATAAATTAAATAGAAACAAAACCTTTCTAGCAAATGTACTGTTTGCATCCACAGCCCTTCACAGTGTAGCTGGTTTACTTTTCTGGGCTTATTTCAAATTCCTGCTCTTTGTGCATTCCACATTCCAGACAACCTGGTCTACTGTTCCCTGTTCCCCATCTAGGACATTCCATCTCCCACCTCTGAGACCTTGCCTGGGCTGTTGCTGGTGTCTACAGTACTGTTCCTCCCCACCTCTCCTTCTAGAGCCCCTAGCTTTACTGGAGTGTAAGCTGGCATACCATGTTCAGTAAGAAGCCTTTCCTGGTGAATAACCCCAGTTATGAGCACCCTTCCCAATGAAAAAACTCTGCATTTAATTTGTATGTATTTGGTATTTATCTGTGTGTGGGTAGTTTCCTTCTCCATGGAAAATAAGCTCCTTGGAGGCAGGGACTGTCTTTTGCCTCTTTTTGCATCCTCATCTCTTAGCATAGTCCCTGGTATCTAGTAGGTGCTCAATAAATATATATTGATTGATTGATTGACTTGTTTTTCATCTTTGATTCTCCAACCTCTAACACAGTACCTGATACACAATAGATACATTGATTAAATGATTGTTTTGTTTTTAATTTTTCTTTTCCCAACCTCTAGCACAGTGCTTGGTACCTAGTAGGTACTTAATAAATGTTGATTGATTGTCTTGTTTTCCCCATTCCCTGGCACAATGCTTGGTATGCAGTAGATGCTTTATCGAATGACCAAACCACCAGTGAACTTGACCACTGTTCTGATCTGGGCCCTTGGGTTCCACCAGACTTTTAGCTTTTTAAGTAAGTACCTGAAAAGACCTTAGCCTAAAAGACCAAGGTCTCTCATTGCATCCTGGGCTGTCCTTGGTCATCCTGATGAACATCTGGTCACTGGATCCACATGGCTCAGGAGGAGAAAGTGAGGCTGGTGACCTTGCACAGCCCTCCCTCCCTCAAAACAAAGTCAAAGGCAAGTCGTGTCATCATTTCTCTGATATCATGATCTTCTTTGAAAATGAAGGACGAATATAACAGCTTTTTGGCAAGTAAACAAACCTGTGGATTGTGAGGCTCTAGGTTGACCACTGTCCAGTTTTCATGGCAGTTTTCTCCTACATGACTGTCAGCCTGAATGATGTTTTTGACTGAGTGAGTGTGTGAGAGAAGGAGGGGGAAAGGAGAGAGACAATTTGGGTTTTTTGCCTTTAGGTATTGAAGTTAGGAAGGAAGGGAAATGCTAGATGACTCATTGCTCATTAAAGCATAAAAGGAAGAAAGAGAATAAGCCATTGAAACAGCAAATCCCCTAGGTGAAGAGGAATCTGGAACATGTTGTGACAAACAGTGTTCTGTGTCCAGCATTGTAGAAATATTGGAAAGAGGATATCAGTTTTTTGTTTAGAGAAGAAATTTTTTTCCCCATGTGTTTTTTTTCTTCTCCGAAGTAGGGTTTTTGTTTTGTGCTTTTTTCATATGTCATATCTTACTTTGATCTTTAAAAAATGATTATCTGGTGAAGCAGCAATACATTGCAGCTAATCAGATTGGCAGGCACATTAAAATGAATGTGCATTAATAAGACAACCAATGGTGACTTGGTGGTGCAGTAGAGAGTTGGGTTGTGTTCTGCTGCTGCTCAGTCAATTGTGTCTGACTCTTGGTGTCCCCATTTGGCGTTTTCTTGGCAAAGATATTGGAGGGGGTGGTCATTTCCTGGGGCCTGAGTTCAAATCCAGGCTACAATATTTACTATTGACTATAGTGACCCTGGGCAAGTCACTGTATTTCTGTTTGCCTCAGTTTCTTCAGCTGTCAAATAGGAATAATAAAAGTACCTATCTCAGTGTTGTGAGGATCAAATGACATAATATTTATAAAGTGCTTAGCACAGTGCCTGGCACATAGTAGGGATTATATAAATGGTTTATTCCCTCTCCTTCCTCCAAAATAATGCACCAAATGGTTCTATAATGCTTCAAGATTCACAAAACAGGGAGTCAAGATGGTGGAGTAGAAAGACGCACATAGTCTAACTCTTCTCCCACTGCCCATAAAATACCTGTAAAGAAAGATTCTCAACAAATTCTAGAGCAACAGAAGCAACAGAATAACAGAGTAGAGGAGATTTCCAGCCAATGGGAAAGGTCTGTCACACCAGATGCGGAGTCCAGCCCAGCCCAGCCCAGCCTTGGCTGCATGGCACCAGGAGGAGCAAGGCCTGAGCTGGGGACAGAATCTCTAGCAGCAGCGGCAGTTCACAGATCCCTTAACCCATAAATAGCAAAGGTCAGTGAGAGTGCTTTTTCAACCAAAGTGAGAAGGGATCAGGATTCTCCCCTAGCTTCAGCCCTAGGTAGTGGTGGCAGTGACAGCGGCAGCAGCAGTAGCAGTTAGGGTCCATTGCTGGAGCAGCTCAACTTAAAGCCCCTGGGGGAACTGAGCAGCTGATCTGAATCTCAGCTCTGAGCGCGGTTCTGTGGCATGGCAGAGCTGTAGACCTCTGAGGAGTAAACTCTTTTCCCTTGATTGTTCCACCTTGGAGGAACTGAGAACTTACAGGTCCCCAGATTATACCCTACTCTTGACAAAGGACCCAAAAGTTAAGTAACTGATTGGGAAAATGCCTAAAAAAGAAAAAGAAATAAGACTATAGAAGGTTATTTTCTTGGTAAACAGGTATTCTCTCCCATCCTTTCTGATGAGGAAGAACAATGTTTACCATCAGGGGAAGTCATAAAAGTCAAGACTTTTGCATCTAAAACCTCCAAAATAAATATGCAATGATCCCAGGCCATGAAAGAGCTCAAAAAGGATTTTGAAAATCAAGTAAGAGAGGGGGAGGAAAATTTGGGAAGAGAAATGAGAGTGATGCAAGAAAATCATGAAAAATGACTCAACAACTTGCTGAAGGAGACCCAAAAAATGCTAAAGAAAATAACACCTTTTAAAATAGACTAACTCACTTGGCAAAAGAGGTCCAAAAAGCCAATGAGGAGAAGAATGCATTAAAAAGCAGAATTAGCCAAATGGAAAAGGAGGTTCAAAAGCTCACTGAAGAAAATAGTTCTTTAAAATTAGAATGGAACAGATGGAAGCTAATATCTTTATGAGAAACCAATTCTTTATGAGAAATCATAAAACGAAACCAAAAGAATGAAAAAAATGGAAGATAATGTGAAATATCTCATTGGAAAAATAACTGACCTGGAAAATAGATCCAGGAGAGACACTTTAAAAATTATGGGACTACCTGAAATCCATGATCAAGAAAAGAGCCTAGACATCATCTTTCATGAAATTATCAAGGAAAACTGCCCTGATATTATAGAACCAGAAGGTAAAATAAATATTGAAAGAATCCACCAATCACCTCCTGAAAGAGAAAAAAAAAAAGAAACTCCTAGGAATATTGTAGCCAAATTCCAAAGTTCCCAGATCAAGGAGAAAATGTTGCAAGCAGCTAGAAAGGAATAATTTGAGTATTGTGGAAATATAATCAGGATAACACAGGATCTGGCAGCTTCTACATTAAGGGACTGAAAGTCCTTTGGTATATGATATTCCAGAAGTCAAAGGAACTAGGATTAAAACCAAGAATCACCTAGCCAGTGAAACTGAGTATAATACTTCAGGGGACAAATGGTTATTCAATGAACTAGAGGAATTTCAAGCACTCTTGATGAAAAGACCAGAACTAAAAGGAAATTTTGACTTTCAAACACAAGAATCAAGAGAAGCATGAAAATGAGAGAAAAGAGGAATCACAAGGGACTTAGTAAAGTTGAACTGTTTATATTCCTATATGGAAAGATAGTATTTCTAACTTTTCTTAGTATCTGGGTAGTTGGTGGGATTATATAGACACACAGACACACATACAGATACACATATGTGTGTGTGTATATATATATATATATATATATATATAGAGAGAGAGAGAGAGACAGATAGACAGACAGAGACATAGAAACAGAGAGCACAGAGTGAGTTGAATAGGAAGGGATCATATGTAAAAAAATAAAATTAAGGGGTGAGAGAGGAATATATTGGGAGGAAAAATGGTTTGGGGCAAATGATCTCTCATAGAAGAGTCAAGAAAAAGCTTTTCCAAAGGAGGGGAAAAGGGGATAGGGAAAAAGTGAAGCTTGCTCTCATCACATTTGGCTCAAGAAAGGAATAACATGCACACTCAATTTGGTATGAAAATTTATCTTACACTACAGGAAATTAGGGGAGAAGGGGAGAAGCGGGGTGGGGGATGATGGAAGGGAGGGCAAATGGGAGGAGGGAGCAATTAGAAGTAAACACTCTTGGGGAGGGACAAGATCAAAAGAGAGAATAGAAGAAACAGGGGGCAGGATAGGATGGATGGAAATATAGTTAGTCTTACACAACATGACTATTATGGAAGTCATTTGCAAAACTACACATATATAGCCTATATTGAATTGCTTGCCTTCTCCATGGGATAGGTGGGGAAGGAGGAAGGAAAAGAAGTTGGAATTCAAAGTTTTAGCAACAAATGTTGAGAATTGCTTTTGCGTACAACTGGGAAATAAGAAATACAGGTAATGGGGTATAGAAATTTATCTTGCCCTACAGGACAAAAGAGAAGATGGGGATAAGGGAAGAGAGGGATGTTAGAAGGGAGGGCACATTGGTGGAAGGAGCAATCAGAATGCAAGGCATTTTGGGGTGGAGGGAGAGAAGAGATGGGGAGAAAATTTGGAACTCAAAATTTCATGGAAATGAATGTTGAAAACAAAATAAATTTTAAAAAATCATAATAAAAAAGTTTCACAAAACACTTTCCTCACAACAACAAAGTGAGCTAAGTTGTGAAAGTGTTAATATCGATCTCATTTTACACATGGGGAAACGGAGGGTCCACTTGGAGATGTGTTGTCCTTGGGATTTGAAGCTTGATGTCCTGATTCCAAATCCAAGGCTGTCCCAGACTCCCTGGGACTGGAAGGCTCTCTCTCCTCATCACAGCTGTGAGAATCCCTCCTTTCCTTTACAAAGCAACTGATGTACCACTTCCTACAGGAGCCTTTACCTCACTTTCCCCTCTCTGCAGCATCCAGCATCTCCCACCTGCAAAAGATCATGCATTGATTTTGGAGCTATTTTGTATCACCATATGTATGTATGTATACATGTAGATACATGTGTATGTACATGTTTGTATGTGTGTGTTTGTATATATGCTTATGTAGGTGTGTATATGTGTGTGTATACTTACTGTCTCTTCCATAGAAAATAAGCTCTTAAAGAGCAGGGACTTGCCGGTTTTTCTTTTTGTATTTCTTGAGCCTAACACATAATAGGTATTTAATAAAAGCTTGTGATTGGTTTATTTCCCCTCTACAGCCTGTCTTAACCAAGTTAACCAAAATCAAATAGGGAATAAAAACACATGTGAAAATATAAGCTCCAAATTATTTACAGTTTTCTGGAAAGAAAAACGTATTGATGTGTATTTGTGTGTGTAGATAAATGGATAAACTTTTACAAAATAATAACAATACTTTATCTCTTGAATAGATTACTGAGTCTTTTTCCATCCTCAGTCTTATCAGATTTGATTAGTGGTATTTTAAAGAATATTGCATCCATTGAGGTGTTCTGATGTTCCCATTCTTTACTTTATGTATGTATATATACATGTATATATATATATACACACACACACAAATGTGTGTGCATGTGTGCACATTATACATATAATATATCACATATATTTGTGTCTATGTGTAGACACACATGTATGCATGTCTTATAGATGTTTATATATCTCTATACATATACAGACACACACGTATATATCTCTTATATATGTTTATATATCTGTGTATATACACACATACATATATGCACATATGTATATGTATGTATGTATATAAACACACACATTTTATACACACTCTTTTTTTAGAAAAGGCTAAACCTATATTCTAGTAGACTCAGTTTAGTGAATCAGGTTAAATTCTCACTTGCAAGTACCATCCCTGAAGCTGTCAGAAGATGTGAGACTGGCTCCCTGTGGTTTCCTGATGATAGTGCTTTTTGGAACCTTTCCAGTAAGTTGCCCTTACAGCCTGGTATTCTTTTGGGTCACATCAGGATAGCCCCTTCTTAAATTGCATAGTATTGGATATGCCAACAGAAGAGCCGAGAGGTCATCATTCACCATTTCATAGAAGAAGTCATGCGAATTGATAAATAACCTAAACCAGTCAGGATTTCTTAGAGAATTCTCAAAACCAAAGACTGATTTATAAGGTGCAGCTTGTGTGGAGGAGGTGTCAGATGTGCCAGGAACAATTCAGAAAACCAAGCTTGCCAGTGTTCTTGGTGTAGTGAGCCACAGATGATTTGTTTCCAGAGAAGAGGTTCCTGAAGTTAGATTTTACAATGGAATAGCAGGTATTCTTGGGCCATGGAGCCCAGGAAAGATAAAAGCTGAAGACCAGAAACCAGATACTGATTGAGAGAAGGGAGGTACCTTCAAGACAATCTGATGCAACTTCGATATTTTACAGATAAAGAAGTTGATGTTTCCTTTCCTTTCCTTTTCTTTAAACAAAAAGCTTAAATGATTTTCCCAAGATCACCCAGTCAGTAAGTGGGAGAACAAGGATGTGATCCTCTATTTTCTGAGTCCAAGTCCAGTGCTCTGTCCACCAGGCTGCCTGATCAATTGGCAAAATGCTCACACAGAGTCGTTTTCCTGGAGTTCTGGAAACATGGATCACAATTCCATTTTGTGCCAGATCTACCTTACTGGAAGAAACTATTAAGTTTGAGCTTTCATAGACCTTCTATTCTCCTTTTGCAAATTAGAAAGAGAGACTCAGGACATGAGAATGTAGGTTGCGTTATGTTTTTATGGTCAAGGTTAATGAGGATATTACATTGATACATTTACCCAACTCTTTTTCCAATGGGCTTTGCAGCAGTAATTAAGCTGAAAAAAGATTCTTAAAAGGAAATAAATATAACTGCAATAGTTTCAGCTGGCATTGATGAGTTCAGCTGTTCTTTGGGGGTCGCTAGCTCTATATTATGTTTTGGGAATCCAACGATGCATATCTAATTGAATTCCACAGTTAATCAAAAAACCTCCCAGGAAACATCTTTCCTTGGCTGCCATCACATTAAGATTTCTCCTTTTCTACTTCTCTTTGCTTTGCAAGCTTCCCTTCCTCCTTATAATCTCTAAATGTGGGTGTTTTCCAGGGCTGAATCCTCAGCCCTCTGCTCTTCTCACTCCATCTGAATGACCTTGGTTGGGTGGCATCCAGATCACCAAGTCTATCCTCCAGCTTTCTCTGGGAAGCCCATTTCTGCTTCTAAGATGTTATGCATTATGTAAATTCTTTTCAATGTGCTTAAAGCAAGTCCTTCTTCTTAATAGCTGATCTTTATATCTCACTTTCCCCAAATTATCTCATTTGACAAAAGTCGTAAAGGGAGGTTGGTACCACAAATATTTTCTAAATGAGGAAACTGAGGCCCACAGACACTACAATTTCCCTACTGGTGTTAGAGGTGCGATTCAAACACAGATCTTTTCTGAGTACAAGGGCAGCCGTTTATTTCTTTTAAAACAGGTCTGTTGTTCTTGTTTTTTACATCATTGTCTCTTTCCAATAAAACAACCCTACCCCCTAGAACCCACTTATAATGAAACTGAACAAAATAGTTTGGCAACACAAAGCAATTCAGCAGCTATAGCCCTTCAGACCCATAGTCAACCACCATCTCTCCAGAAGAGGGAAGACCATTCCATCCTTGGTCTTCTGTGACAGATAATCTGAATTCTAGTGTCAGAGGGCTACTTATATTTACATAATTGTAGTCACTGAATATATTCTTTTATTCTTGATGTTTTCTTTATTTTTTCTCAGTTTATATGAGTTTTCCCAGGCTTCCCAAAATCTCTCATTTCTTCTCTTTTTATTTTGTTTTAAACCTCTCTGCCAGCTGTTTCTCATTCTGTAGACACTCCCTTTGTTTCTAGTTGTTCTGTCCTCCCCAGAGATCGTTCTCCACTCTCCCAGACCAACCAACTAGAAACTCTTCCTCTTCTGAATTTTTCTAGTCAGTTGGCAATTACATTCTTCTGCATATTATTCCATCTAATACTTAAATTCAACAAATTCTTCAATTTGACAAACATTTATACATAGTCTGTAGGCTTTCTATTTAATTAAATCAATGTTATATAAACAAATGGTACAGAAAGCGATGAGATTATCGTATATTTTAGAAATATGAATCATTTCCACTTTTTTACCGAGCAAAACTATCCTTGTGATATTTTAACAGCCCAATTTTTACCAATTTTTTAAACTTCATTTTTATTTGGGAGGTAGTGGATGTCCCATCATTGAAAGTCTTTGGGCTGAAACTCTTGTTACCTAGGTGAACTCTGGTTACTTATCTGTGATAGAGTAGCTTCCTTTTTGCCCTTGAGATCCCTTCCAAACCCCTAAATCTGTGATTCTGTAAACTCACACTATTACTAAAAAGCTAAGGACTTGTGAGTAAAATGTGTAAAATTGAGATAGGTGAGAAAAGGCAAAGCTGTTTAATGAGAGTTCACAGTCTTCCCTCCTCTTTGAAGGAAACATTCTTAGAACTCTGTCCTCTTTTTACTTCACTCTTATTTCCTTTTTTATTTTTCTTGGCAAAATATGGTGTAAAAAACACTGGCCCTGAAGTCCTGGGATCTGGGTTCAGATTTCTCCTTTGACCTACTTACCACCTTTGTGACTTTAGGCAAGTCACTTGAATTCCCTGGGTCTGTTTCGTCATATGTAAAATAAGGAGATTAGTCTAGGTAAGCTCTGAGATTCTTTTCAGCTCTATAAAACCTTATAATCTTTTCTATGGCTGGACCAACACGTAATCAGAGATAAAAGAAGCAGAGAATTAAGGAGTTTTGAAAGAAATGAGATGAGGGTATGGTGAGGCATGCACCCTCGAGAGCTATTTGTTTCTGTTTATTCATTTTCTTTTTTTTTAATAAAAATTTATTTATTTAACTTTTTATATTCATTTTCACAAAATTTTGGGTTTCAAATTTTCTCCCCTTTTATCCCCTCCCCTCACCCCAATACACTGAACATTCTAATTTTCCCTATCACCAATCTGCCCTCTCTTCTATCATCCCTCCCTTCTCTTGTCCCCATCTTCTCTTTTGTCCTGTAGGGCCAGATGACTTTCTATTCCCCATTAACTGTATGTCTTATTTCCTAGTAGCAAGAACAATACTAAACAGTTGTTCCTAAAACTTTGAGTTCCAAATTCTCCCCATCCCTCCCTCCCCACCCATTCCCTTTGGGAAGGCAGGCAATTTAATATAGGCCATATCTGTGTAGTTTTGCAAATGACTTCCCTGATAGTCGTGTTGTGTAAGACTAACTGTATTTCCCTCCATCCTATCCTGCCCCCCATTGTTTCTATTCTGTCTTTTGACCCTGTCTCTCCCTGAGTGTTGACTTCAAATTGCTCCCTCCTCCCATTGCCCTCCCTTCCATCATCCCCCCCACCCTGCTTATCTCCTTCTCCCCCACTTTCCTGTATTGTAAGATAGGTTTTCATACCAAAATGAGTGTGCATTTTACTCGTTCCTTTAGTCGAATGTGATGAGGGTAAACTTCATGTTTTTCTCTCAGCTCTCCTCTTTTTCCCTCGACTAAAAAGTCTCCTGCTTGCCTCTTGAATGAGATATAATTTACCCCATTCCATTTCACCCTCTTTCCTCCCACTACATTTCTCTCTCACCATTTACCTTAATTTCTTTTGAGATATGGTCCCATCCTATTCAATTCACTCTGTGCTCTCTGTCTCTGTGTGTGTGTGCATGTGTGTATGTGTGTGTGTATGCATGTGTGTGTGTGTGTGTGTGTGTGTGTGTGTGGTCCCACCAACTACCCAGATACTGAAAAGTTTTAAGAGTTACAAATATTGTCTTTCCATGTAGGAATGTGAACAGTTCACTTTTGGTAAGTCCCTTATGACTTCTCTTTGCTATTTACTTTTTCATGCTTCTTCTCATTCTTGTGTTTGAAAGTCAAATTTTCTTTTCAGCTCTGGTCTTTTCATCAAGAATGATTGAAAGTCCTCTGTTTCATTGAAAGACCGTATTTTCCCCTGAAGTATTATACTCAGTTTTGCTGGGTAGGTGATTCTTGGTTTTAGTCCTAGTTCCTTTGACTTCTGGAATATCCTATTCCACGCCCTTCGATCCCTTAATGTAGAAGCTGCTAGATCTTGAGTTATCCTGATTGTATTTCCACAATTCTGGAATTTGGCCACAATGTTCCTAGGAGTTTCTCTTTTTGGATCTCTTTCAGGTGGTGATCGATGGATTCCTTCAATACTTATTTTGCCCTCTGGTTGTAGAATATCAGGGCAGTTTTCCTCGATAATTTCATGGAAGATGATGTCTCAGCTCTTTTTTTTGATCATGACTTTCAGGTAGTCCCATGATTTTTAAATTGTCTTTCCTGGATCTATTTTCCAAGTCAGTTGTTTTTCCCATGAGATATTTCACATTCTCTTCCATTTTTTCATTCTTTTGGTTTTGTTTGGTGATTTCTTGGTTTCTCAGAAAGTCATTAGACTCCATCTGTTCCATTCTAATTTTGAGAGAACTATTCTCATCAGTGAGCTTTTGAACCTCTTTTTCCATTTGGCTCATTCTGCTTTTGAAAGCATTCTTCCCCTCATTGGATTTTTGAACCTCTTTTGCCTATTGGGTGAGCCTATTTTTCAAGGTGTTATTTTCTTCAGCATTTTTTTTTGGGTCTCCTTCACCAAGGTATTGACCCGTTTTTCATGCTTTTCTTGCATCTCTCTCATTTCTCTTCCCAGTTTTTCCTCCACCTGTCTAACTTGATTTTCAAAATCCTTTTTGAGCTCTTCCATTGCCTGAGCCTACCGGACATCCACCTGGGCTTTCTGGGATATAGAAACCCTGACCTCCTCGTCTTTCCCTGATGGTAAGAATATTTCCTCATCATCAGAATTGAAAGGCGGGAACATCTGTACCCCATCAAAGTAGCTTTCTATAGTCTTATTTTTCTTCCCTTTTCTGGGCATTTTCTCAGCCAGTTACTTGAGTTCTGAGATTCCTGTCCACCCCCACCTAGATCCGCCTAGCTAGTGCTTGGGGTCTGAGATTCAAATGGGCTTTCAGTGGCAGGCAGGGCTGCTATTTAATGTGAGCTTAAGTTCTGGTGCTCAGGTGGGGTCAGAGCCGCCTCCCAGGCTCTGTTCCCTCAGGGGGTTTATGCAGAGACCTTCAGTAATGACCCTGAACTTCTGCCTGCTGCTCTGGGAGTCCCGGGCCACCACCACTGCCTCTGCCACTCCCTCTGCCGCTCCCTTCACCACTTCCTCCCGAGGGGGCCCGAGTCATGGAGACACCCCACTGGCTCCCCTCTCGGCCAGCCTAGACGTCTCTCTCACTGACCTGTAGCATCTGTGGGTGGAGGGACCTTCCCAGCCACCAGAGGTTCCATCCCTAAAGCCTGCTCGGATCTGCTCCTCTGGGGCCACGTGGCCAGGACAGCACAGGGGTGGACCCTGCTGTCCGGAGCACGACGGACCCCTGGGGACCGCTCTCCAAGGCTCTCTGGAACGGAAATCTTTTCCACTCTGTTTCTGCGCACCTTGCAGTGCTCCAGAATTTGTGGGGAGTTCTTCTTGCATGAAATACATGGGCTGTGGGTTTGGAGCTAGCATATGTGAGTCTTTCTACTCCGCCATCTTGGCTCCACCCCCTCCATTAAATATTTAGTTGGGTTTTTCTAATTGTTGGTTTTCTAGCTTTTTTAATGTATGTAAAGATGATATGGACTTAATTTCTTCTTCTAGGTTTGTGGTTTTGAGCATCCCTGTCTCCAGAATATTCCTTCTCTGTTGGTGTTTTCTTGTGTTGGTTCATTTATAAGTTTTTCCTCCCACACTCTGGGATGGCAGGTCAGATTGAGTCCAGCTGTCTTTCCTCAGTTCCTTCTTCTGGTTTCCACTTGGTAGGTCAATGTTCCGAGCAGCGGCAGACTTCTGTGAGACTCTGTGAGTGGCTCTTAGACTTCCTGTGCAAGGCGCTGTAGTTTTGTGCTCCTCTCCAGGCTTCCTTGATTGGAGTGTTTGTTGGGTGCTCTCTGCTCTCCCAGGGCTCATCGTCACTGATTCTGAAAGATTTGTGGAGACCAGAAGAGGTATAAAGAAATGAGAAGGGCCAATGCATTGTGTATATATGTATGCTGGCCTGTTGAACATTTTTAATCAGTTACTAGGATTAAGAACTTTCAGATTTTCAACTGACGCATAGTTCATTCTCAGAAAGAAATGGGAATAAGTAACTGGCCATGCTCCTTGTCAATACCCAGACAAGAACACTCCCCTAGTCATCACTCCTAGGGAGTGTTTTCCCATAATCTACTGTAACCTTTTTGAGGTCAGGGACTGTCTAGTTTTTGGTTGGCATAAATACTAAATAAAATACATTTCATTCATTCAATCAGTTTTATTGAAAAGCAAGCTCATCTTGAGGTTGCTTATCATCTGACTTCCATCTACCTTTTCCCACTTCTTTCCCACTTATTTAATTATCTATCCCCTCAGACTCTCTATTCTTGTGAATTCCTCCATGACTGTCAGATGCACCACGCTCTTCCTAGTCAACCACACTTCCCCACTCAGCCCAGCCTCAACTCCTCACTCTCACCCCATCCCCATGACCAATAAGTTGTCAAGTCCAATGTGGACTTTGACCTTTGTCACATCTTCCCTCCTCTGACACCGATGCCACCATGATGTCTCATACCTGGACTGTGGAAATAGATTTTTTTTGGTTGATCGCTGTTTCAAGTCTCCCCACATCCCAGCGTATGCTGTACTTAACTGTCAAATTCATCCTCCTTGAGAGCACAGCTCTGACCATGCCATTGTCCCTCCCCACATTTTCCCACCTCCCAGTGCCTTCTGATTGCTTCCAGGATCAATCAAAAATCCTTTGGCTTTTAAAATTCTTCCTAAACTGGCCCCTTCCTACTTTTCCAGGATTTGTCCAGTTTCCTCCCCTCCACATAATTTGTGATACAGTGATATGGGATCCCTGCTGCTCCTCTAATAAGGTATTCCATCTCCTGACTCCTCTACACTTGGAATACTCTTCTTCCTCATATCTGCCCCACAGCTTCTCTGACTTCTTCAAGTCAGACCCCAAAATCCCACCTACTGCATATAACATTTCCCAGGCTCTGTTACTACTACTGCTTCCTTTTGAGATTCCTTTTATTTTATCCTGCAAATATCTTATTTATACATAGTTGGTTGCATGTTGTCTCTCCCATCAAGCTCCTTTGAGATCAAGGACCATATTGTTGGTTTCTCTAGATCTCCACTATTAGCAATATGGCCTGGCACACAGGAGTGCTTAAAGCTTGTTGACTGAGCCTGACTTTAGATAGAGGATAGAGTGGTAAAAGAAAAGACAGGAAGTACTGAGTTCAAATCTTGCCTTGGACAGTTACTAGCTGTGTGATCCTAGGTAAGTCACTTAATCTTAGCCTGTTTTTCCATTTGTAAAATGGGGTTAATAATGGTACCTGCCTGACAAGGTTGTTGTGAGTATTAAATGAGATGATATATGTAAAATGCCTTTCTAGTCTCAAAGTACTATCATTATTATTATTAAGATAAAAAGAGAGGCCTGTATCTACAATTCTGACACATTCTAAAGAGCAATGGACCTGGAGGTTGAAAGCTTTGAGCTGGATCAGGTTATATTGGGCAGGTTCCACTTTTTCTTCTTTTGTCCTCCCCTTACCCATCATCTCTCCTACTGACATCCTCTTCTCCATTTCTCATCCTCCATCATGGTTCTAGCCTTGATCATGTCTTGCCTAGATTATCACAGGATGCTTCTAATGGCACTCTTTGCCTGCATTCTCTTCCTTTCACCATGCCATCCTTCACACAGCTGCTAGAGTCTCTGGTCTCACCTAATACCTATCCTGCTCAAACATCTTTAGTGGTCCCTTATTACCTGCTGACTTTGGATCTTTGCTCATTGAGAAGCAGAACAGTGTTGTTAATAGATGGTTAACTATAGACTAAGGAAGATCCCAGTTCTAATCCTGCCTCTGACAGATATAGTTGTATGTTCATAGATGGTCACTTAATTTCTCTGTTCCCCCAGACTGTTCTCTAAGGATGTGTTATAGATGAAGTGCTAGTCAATATTACTGGAAGGAAGTTCCACACAGATGTAATTATACATCTGGATCAAAAGATTGTTTTGAATATCATACCTTTATTTTGTCAGATGGTTAAGATTGTTACCATTTTAGCCTGAATGAGGATCTTTGAAATGTATGTCATATTTTTCTATTATTATAGACAGGAATCAATTCATTATTTTTGAATGGACCTTTGAAATAGGTGACTTGAAATATTTCAATTGGATTGATTTAGCCTTTGTGACATTTTTCTGGATTATTTGTGCCAGTGGTTAGCTTGGTTTGATGTTCAAGGTCAGTGATCAAAGTCTAGACATGTCCTACTAAAAATATTTATAAGATCTCTAGAAAATAAATGCAAAGTAATTTTGGGGGGATCACTAGCACCTTAGGGATCAAATAATTATCATTTATGAAATGCCTAGTATGTGTTATGAACTGTGCCAGATGATGCAGTGAATACCGCATTGGCCCTAGAGTTAGAAAGACTCTTCGGACTCCAAATCCAGCATCAGACACTTACTGTGTGACCCTGGGCAAGTCACTTACCCCTGTTTGCCTCAGTTTCGTCATCTGTCAAAAGAGCTGGAGAAGCAAGTGGCAAACCACTCCAGTATCTTTGCCAAGACTCCCCCCCAAAAAAGAGTCATGAAGAGTTGGACATAACTGAAAATAATGGAAGAAAAAGAGATATAAATATCCCTACTCTCAAGGAGCTCAGGAAAATCCTCCTAAGTACAGTCTTTGAGTTCTGAGATAATCGCAGTAAGACAGTTCTATTTTTACCTTTACTAAAGCCATGGAACAAATTTCTTATTTCAATATATTAATTTGGTTCCTTTTTTTGGTGATAATTTTGTACCACTGATGAAATTCAATGATCTTCACATCTCAGTCTCTTTAGGTAGATTTTTCTGAAAATGACCATCATGTCAGATTAGCCAGGTTCAATTTGCTAACTGGTTTGCCAAATTAGATATCACATTGTTGATTTTTTTGGACATAAGTAATTTTAAAATTTCCACACCAAAATAGGTGATTTATATTCTCCCAAATTATTGAATGTTGAACTAGATGCAAGTGCTAATTGCTCAGAGGTATTACGTAGGGACGTTATTGGGTACTCTGTTTGGGGACTTATGGCTCTGCTGTGGCATTTAAATTGAATACATGCCCCAAATATTTCATTTAGAGGTTATAGGAATAATGTGATGACTCTAACACTGCTTACTTACTTAGAATTTTTACATATGCATACATATTATAGAAATCTCTCTTCCCCTCTCTGTGTGCCTCTCTCTCCTCCCTTCCTCCCTCTGTCCCTTTTTCCTGTCTTATCTTCTCTTTCTCTTGTTCTCTTTATCTCTCTCCCCTCCTTTTTTCTTTATGTCCCCTCCTCTCTTTGTATATGTGTGTCTCTATACATATACATATGTCCTTATATGCATATATTTAAATATATGCATGTACATAAAGCATACATAAATATGTGAATGGATAGATGATAGACAGATAAAGATAGACAAGTGGATAAGTAGATTGATCAATAGGTAGATAAATAGATAGACAGATAGATAGACTGATCAATAGATCAGTCAAGACAGAGACAGAGAGAGTAAGAGGGGGGGGGAGGGAGAGAGAGAGCAGCACATCCTTCCTGTTTTGCTTGTTAGTAAACAATATTGGAAAGAATTAAACCCAAGGGAACATGGAGAGGTGATGTGTTCTCCCTCAGTTTGTCTTCAAGCAAAGACTGGACAGTCACTTATGACCACAGAATTAAAACTCTAGAAGTGGAAGGGCTCTCAGAGGTCATCCATTCAACTCCTTTAGTTTTCATCTCAGGAAACTGAGGTTCAGGGAAGCTAAGACATGTTCTAGGTACTACAAGTACCACTCTTTAGGGATGGGATTTGAACCCCAGTTCTCTGGCTGCAGAGTCAGGAGATAGCACATTGCCTCCCTTGTCAAATGAGTTATAATAAGATTTCTTTTGGGGGCTGGTTATATGAGATGACTACAGAAATAATTTTCAACACGAAAAAGCTGTGATTCTCTGGGTCATCTTGTAATAGGTGTCAAAATAAATGTTTTATAATGTGATTACATTTTCCCACTCAGGAAAAAAAAAGATTTTATTTTTGTATTGAGTTTTTTAGCTTTGTATTTGAAATTTTGAACATTTTTGGTTGGCACTCTGAACTTTAAAGGAGTTGGTTTGGTTCCTACTTTGGTTGTTACAGTTTTCTATCACCCATTTCTTTAATAATGATTTAAATTTTGTGGTTGCTTTTGATTTTGAATGGTATTTATGAACTATATCTAAGGAAGCATCGACAGTAAGGGATCTTCTTGATATTACATCATTTTCATTGATTGACTTTGCATAACTTTGATCCTTCTTCTTTGGAGTATAAGAACTTGTGTGTTGTGCTTTCACAGATGAACTGTGTTCTTATTAGAGTTATAAACTCCTCATTAATGTGATGGGATTTCATCTTTATGCTCATTTTGTTTTCCTTTTATTTCCCCAGGATAACCATGGATCCTATAACCCACGAAGTTCCAAAAAGGTAAAAATACAATTTGCCTAAAACTTGAGGCATCTCTTCTTTTTTTTTAATTTGAAATTTTGTTTCCTCCCGTCGCATACAATTTTCACAAACATACACCAATAATTATATTTCCCCATGAAACCCTGTGAAGTGAATCATGCGAGGCTTCTTTTATCCACACTTATGAACAATGGTACAATAGCAGTACCTGCCTCCCCTGCTTGTTGTGAGGATTAAATGGAACAATATTTACAAAGCACTTAGTGCAGTGCTTGGCACATTCCAGGCACTTAAAGCTCTCATTTCCTTCTTTTCTTCCTTCAATGTCTTTATCGTAATGCTACAGGTCTCAGGGAGATTTGAACTCAGAGCATCTGCTCCAGCATCTGGAGCTGTTTCCTTGTGCTATTTACTTTCTGAAAACAAACTAGAACAAGTTTCCTCAGTGCCAGGAGTGAAACTATTTCTCTCTCTTGTGTGCATGATGTGTAAAGGCATTGTAAAGCACTGGGTGGATGTTGCAGATGGGCACACTTAAATTTGATAAAAAGAAAATCTTCCTAACAACGAGAGCTGTCCAAGGTGGAAGGGCTACCCTGGGAGGTAGCGAGCCCCCTAGGACCAGAAATCTTTAAGCATAAGTTGGATATCCATTTGTCATGGATATTGTGCAGAACAGGATATTAGGAAATTTGTTGTTGTTATTTCTGACCCTTTGTGGTTTTCTTGGCAAAAATACTGGAGTGGTTTGTATTTGCTTCTCCAGCTCATTTTACAGAAGAGGAAACTGAGGCAAAAAGCATTAAATTGCCCAGGGTCAGATAACCAGTAAGTATTTGAGGATGGATTTGAATTCAGGTCACCCTGACTCCAAGACTGATGCTGTATCCATTTTGCCACCCAGCTGCCCTCATTTAGGAATTACTAGCCCTGTTTAATAGAGCAGGCTCCAGATGTTCTATTGATGGTTTCTTTATAGAAAGGATCAGGAGGAAGCAGAAAATACCTCAAGGTAACACAAGTTTCTGAGCACTTGGGGAGCAATGTAAGATTTCCTATGGGGCTGAGTAGTTGGAGATCCTGCCTCAGAGCCAGAAAGACTAGTTAAAGTGCCTACGTTGACAGGTACCAGCCATGTGACCTTGGGCAAGTCACAGGGACAGCTAGGTGGTATGGTAGTGCACAGAGCCCTGAGCAAGAAATCAGGAAGACCTGAGTTCAAATATGACCTCAGATATTTCCTAGCTGCATGATGCTGGGTAAATCACTTCGCCTCTCTTTGCCTCAGTTTTCTTATATGTAAAATGATGATAATAATTGCACTTACCTCCCAGATTTGTTGTGCAGATCAAATAAAAAAAATATTTGTAAAGCATTTTTCAAACTATGACTATGTAAGTGACTCTTACAAAATATTTAACAAAATAAGCAAATATACAATAATATATACATAATGTCAATGTTTTAAGTTAAAAGAATTGTTATTTCTCATATCATCTTTCTTTCCAAATATATCATTCCCATTCCTCAGAATGTCATCCCTTGTAACAAAAAAGAAAAGGAAACACCAAATAAACTAGCCCATCAACCATATTGATGACATATGCATTATTACGTATCTGTTGTCCCCCATGTCTATAAAGAAGGGAGATTCATTTCCTCCTTTTTTCTTTAGACCCATGTTTGATAATATAACTAATTTTTGTTTTCTTTTTGGGGCAGAGGGAGAACTTATTCTTTTTATTTGCATTTCTATAGTCACTGTGTATATTGTTCTCTTGGTTGTGCTCACTTCACTTTGTATCAGTTCATGTAAATCCTTTCATGTTTCTCTGTATCATTCATATTCATCATTTCTTACAATGCAGTGATATTCTATTGCCATAGAGTTTTCTATTACATCCTTTAAAAAGATATTAAAATGTATTTGGAATTTTACAAAATGTTTAGCATGTGTGATTTCTGCCTAATTTATTATAGATGGAATAAAAGTGTGATTAATGATCATGCGAATAATAGTAATAGTGTATAACTTATAAAATGGTTACATCCCAAGATGGTAATTTTAAAAACCAGTTATTTTAGTGTGTTGATGGTTTTTACTCTTTTTAACTTCTAGGTTGGATTCTACTCATCGATTTATGTCTAGTCCACTTTTCCTTGTTCACCTTTCAGCTATTCTTGGTGCCTGCAGATATATTTCTTTCCCTTTCTTTCCCATCCTAATTCTTCTTATCCCAATCAATACTATCTCATCCCATCATTTGCATTATTAGATTGTATTATGTAAGATTGGAAGCAAAGAGTAGTATTTTAGAAAACTGGTTTATTCTTTATTATTTTTTGATCTAGTGTGCCAAGGACTTGCCTTGTCAAGTTTTGAATATAGATGTTTATAAATTAGACTTGACATGTACAGATGGTTGTTCTGTTTGAAGTCTCAATTTATTCAGTAGGTTCTAAACTCCTTTGTTGGCATCATCACAGCTAGAAAGCATGTATTGTGAATAGTCAGTAACAGAAGCACAACATACCAGATAAAGATCATATCTCAAGAATTTGATTGTAAGAACTCTCAAAATACCTTAGGACCTTAGGTGTTTCTGAGTCTGAATAGGAATGTCTAGCGGTCTCCATTATGTGAAAAATGTTATTTCCCTATAGAATTAGAGTAAATGCAAGACATAAAATACTCACCTCAACTGTACCCTGGATGATTATGCTTTAAAGCAAAATGGAATTGAGGATCTGTGGGTAATAGGGTGATAAATATAAAACTGGGTGGGACCTCAGAGTATAATACCCTAAGGTCCAGAGGAGGGAAGGGATGAGATTTTTATATTTAGATAATTTTGGAGTTTAAAATTCCAAAGATGAAGGTATGTAGTGAATCTACATGTGCAGATGCACAGAGAATCTTCCAATATCTAATTATCATTTATGGAGGTTACAGCGTTAGTGCACCAGCATGTGTGCATGTGTGTGTGTGTGAGACTCAGAAAACTAACTAGATTAAGGGTCATAAAAAAGAAAAATGAATTAAAATGCAAATTTGTTATCCTTAAATTAGTTACCATTTCACTTGCTACAAACGTAGATGTAAATCTCACTTTGCAATACTGCACTTAGCATTCTGTAAGAGATACCTTAAATCTCCATCATCATCATATGCAAGCCATCCTGAAAGTCTGTGCTTGGAAAACCCAAATGGCTAGGTTTATGGAGAAATGTTATGTTGCTACTTTTCTTATGATACTATTTTATTAAATGCCTTTGTTTAGGATAATTGTGTGTTCTAATGGCGAACACAAAGATGGGGGCTCATGAACTATGGGGGTTCACAATGTAGTTTTCAACTTGGGTAGCCTTGTCTAGGGATGGGGAACACATTCTGGCAGTTGTTGGACACCTCAGGATGCTACCTTCAAAAAAATTTAGTCAAGGCTATTATACCAAGTCAAGTGTCTGAGGTTGGATTCGGACTTGGGGAGATGAGTCTTCCTGATCGTAGACCTGGCACTCCATCCACTGCATCATTTAGCAGCCTCCCTGTAGGCAGGTAAGCAGGTCATATGGTCAGGCTGAGGGATGACAAGTGGACATCTTAAGGCCTCTCCTGGTATCCTCATGATATCAGGAGAATTCCAGAAAGACTTTCAGCAAATTGAATGGTTCCTGGGGTAGAGAACACAGGGAGAGCATAAACACTTGTATGGAGTGGGCAGGCATGTATGGATTATAATCTGCATTGTTGGAGACAACTCCAGAACTGATAAGATACAAAATTTATTTGGGTGCAATTCTTCAAAAAGTATTTTCCATTTGCCCCTTAATTTTTCAGAAAATCCAACCATTAGCCTCTTATTTTGTTAAGCCTAACTTTATTTTTAGAAAATAGGTATCCTTTCTTCAGGTCTACTAAAGTTTTCTGCTACCTGCCTGAAATTCAGGGAAATATTTTGTCTCCTCAGTGTTTATTCTTTTGGGCAGGAGTTACTGAGAGACAATGTTAATTTCCTTTTTATGAGGCTTTTCCAAAGTGTTTTCATGTAGTTGCTTAGTGTGGTTCCTAGACTGAATATTTGTGGTTCTGTGTTGCTAACAATAAATGATTCACACTGTGTACAGTATAATTGTGACTGTGAAAACATATTCAGGAGGTATGTCCCTATGTTTTGTAATTGTGTAGAGGCTGGGAAACATTCCTCGTACCCACTCAGAATTCTTCAAGCATTGAAAATTTGTCCAGGTGGGTACTCTCTTTACCCACAAAGATCACAGTCTCTTAATGCCTTAAGGCTGCTCTTTGAGAGCTACTGTGGTGTCAGGGGTCATCCCCATCCAGAAGAGGAGTTTCATCATTGGAGACCCCACATGTCAAATTTGCTTTTCTCTCCTGGAGATCTTATACCCACTCCACACACAATCCTGGCTGCAAGAGACCCCTAGAGTAGGGAAGAGAAACATAGAATCTTATGTTCTGTACCATCAATAAAGTGAGAAAACCAAAACAAGAAAACAAACTCTCAGTGCCCCAGGAAAGTCACTAAGACTGTAGATTGCAGAGCAGCTAGATGGCACAATGGACAGCTTCATTTGCTATCTGTGTGACCAAGGGAAGTCACAGCCCCTGTTTGCCCCAGTTTCCTCAGCTGTAAAATAGAGATCATAGTAACAATACTTCACAAGGATGTTGTGAGGAGAGAATAAGACTGAGTTTGTAAAGCACTTAAAACCATAGTTGTTCTTCACCTAATTCTCTTTGGCAGAAAGAATTTGCTCATTGGGAGCTTCCTACTCTGATGTAATCCCAGGTCTGGAGCAGAAAATATAAAAAATAAAGCACAGTGCTCATCAGGAGGATAATGGAATATTCCATGCAGAGCTGAAAGGAACCTTGCAGAGTCTCACCCATCATTTTGTAGAAGAGGAAACTAAGAACTGATTTCGCACCAGGAGTCCTCAGGCTTTGGTTTCTTCCTCTATGAAATCATGGCTTCCATGGACTCCTGAACTCTAAGGTCCCTCCCAAGAACAAGTCCTTTAACATGATTTGAATCCAGGTCCTCAGATCCCCAGTCTCTTTCATATTACAGTGCAGCTCTAATGCAAATCAGCTTAATGAAAAGAGATGCTAATTGAGCATCTGTTTTGTGGAAGGTCCATGCCAAAGACAAAAACAAAATCGTTTTTTCCTCTAGGAGCTTACAGTCCAATGTGGAAGGAAGGTATAAGACACGTCCACAGCTAAATATAAAACAAAGTGATGGGGCCTGAAAAAGTGAAAAGTGAGATGAGCCCAAACACATTAAGCCCTTGGATGCCACAGACAAGATGTTTTAGGGTCTTCTCAGCATGTTTTTTGCGATGCTACCTGCCTACTTGTAGACATTTTCAAAGGATTCTTGCCCTAACATCTGTTCAGACCCTAGAGCACCATTTAATCCTTGAATTTGTCTGGAACATGAATTCAGAAGCAAGGAGGGGTTCCATGGAGAAGGTGATACTTGACTGGATCTTGAAGGTTGATAGGATGTTCCCTGCTTTGCCTGACTGCCTGGCTGATCTGTCTTTAGCTGTCCTTGATTAGTGCCCCATCTCTTTCCCACCCTCCTTAATGCTGGTGCCTTCCCTCTGTCAATTACCTCCAATGTATCCTGCCTATAGCTTATTTGTCCATAATGATTTACATTCTGTCTACCTCCCTTACCCCCTATTAGATTGTGTGCTATTGAAAGCAGGGTCTATTTTTTGCCTTTCTTAGTATTCCTACCCCTTTGCACAGTGCTAGCCACATAGAAGGTGCTTAATTAAATGTTCATTGACTTGACTTGGCATTATCTTATAGAAAATGATATGTATTGACTTTTGCATTGAAAGTGTTATTGTCCAATTTGCATTATATAGAATACATTAAACAGTGGAAAATCCTCTAATCGTCCAATATACAGAATATATTGCACAATGGAAAATCCTTCAATCCATTCCACCATGGCATCTCTCTCTGGCTGCAGCTATGACTGAGTCTCTGTTCCTCTGTCTTGGATTCCCTGGCATAATTTCTCAAAGTGAAGCCCCCTTTGTTCTCATTTTTGCCAAACATGTGAGTCCATCTGCTCTAGCATCACACAGCCGTTTCTTAACTATTGAAGTCATACTTCATGTGTTCTAAAATGCTGCTTAGAGCCTGCCCCACTTGAATTCATCCTGTGCCAGGTGGTGAGCTAGGCTGTCTTCATCCATCATCTGCCTGTGTCCTCCCCTGCGGGTGTTAGGGGACAGGGAGAAGCAGGTTTATGCTGATTGGCTGCTTGCCCTTGATAACGGGTGATTCAGACTCAACAGTGAACATGATGGTAGCAGTAAGGATGAAGCACCTTAAGCCGACAGGGTGATGTGTGGGATGGACTCAAGGCTAGGACTCATGGGAGATTACAACATATAATAATGGTCACTATATACAGATGGACCCCATTTTTGGCCACTCCACATATTCAACATTGCAGGCAAGAGTGAGGTCGATGACTGGTGTTCACTTCTTAAGAATCCTTAAACACTGATACCTCTAAGATCAAATGAAAACATGTCAGTTTGGCTTATAAAGCCCCTCATTGCCTGCCTCCCTTTACTGGTGTATGTGTGGCACTACTTCAGATTCTCTGAGGTCCATCATAACTGGATGTCTTACTGTTCCTCACATATGTAGTCAATCTCCACACAAGCTGTTCTTCATGCCGGGGACACTCAGTCTCCTCAACTCTCCTTCTTAGAATCCCTACTTCCCTTCAAAGCTCAGGGCCAATGCTACCATCTACTGAGGCTTTCCAGATCCCTCCTTGCCTACCCATGTGCTATGTACAGCTGCTGGTATCTCCCTCCCACCCATGAAAAAAAAATCACCTTGAATTTTCTCTGTTTATAATCTGTATATATTACTGTGTACATGTTGTTTCATTCAAAAGATGTAATCTAATAGATTTCAGGGACTATCTCATTTTTTAAAATTAATCTTCAATTTA
The DNA here is from genome assembly GCA_023548195.1 of Bettongia penicillata ogilbyi. NCBI lineage: Eukaryota > Metazoa > Chordata > Mammalia > Diprotodontia > Potoroidae > Bettongia > Bettongia penicillata. The sequence goes on along the minus strand of JAJHZJ010000433.1, from coordinate 3,579,009 downwards.
TGGAATAAAGCAAGCATTTTTATAGCATAGTATAATAAAAAAGAGGATTGCACATGAAACTGCAAATCTATTATGGATGACTTTCTATTCCTTTTAAATATATAATAAAGTTAGCATGTACATTTCTTTTTATCTCCTTTTTTTTCCTTTAAAGTCTCAGGATGTGACAAATAATAAGTGCTTAATAAATGCTTGTTGACTGGTTGAAAGAGGAAGTCATCATACCTATCCCAGTTGCTAGAGTGAATCCCCTAAAAAAGAGTAACTAGAGAATTAGCTCATAGGCTCCTGACAGCTTCATAGCTACACATTTACTCTTACCCTGTACTTATAAATGCTTGTCAAATGAGTTCTTAGGGCTTTAATACCTGCTCATTGAACAACTAACCCAATGCAACTTTTTTTTTCAATTTTTGGGACCCTTTTTGTGCAACAACAAGCTTGGAAGAATGCATGGTCTGGTTAGATGTCGGCAGCTATAACTGGCAGAAGAAAAACATAAGCTCGTAGATTTGGAGCTGGAAGCAGCTTCTGAAAACCTCTCCATTCCCCTCCCTTTTGTATGTGAAACTGAGGCCCAGGGAGGCAGAATGACTTTCACGAGGTTAGATTATAAATGTTGGGACTTCAGGGACTAATCCAACCTCTTGACTGTACAGATTAGGAAATTGGGACCCACAACCACCCAGCTGGTAAGGGTCAAAGGCAGAATTTGAATCCAAATCCTCTGATTGTAAAGTCAGTGCTCTGGTTTTATGTCTGGACTTGGTCACATATTTGCTATGGGGCCTTGGGCCAGCCACCTCCCTTCAGGTGTCTGTTTTCTTCACTGTGAAAATAAGGAGTTTAGATTAGACAATCTCTTCAATTCCCTCTTCACCCTCAGTCCCAAGGTGTATTGCATTTTGGCTGCCCTTCGTCATGTAATGAAGGCTGCTCTGCCTCGGAGATGCCATGGCAGCCAGCTTTACATAACCTGAAACACGCACACAGCATCCTTGGCCTCTGCTTTGGAAGCAGCACTGGCATGAGAATCATTTGGAGGCAAGAGCTGCTGGGGAGGGCGGTTGCCATGCAACCGTGAGGGCCGCTGACACGCTTTGTTAGGAGCCAGATAGCAAAACACAGAAGGTTCGATTTCCTCTTTGAAAATGCTTGTCCTTTCCTCCCCAGTTTTCCATATCCTTCCCTTTCCATCTTGGAAGAAATTTGGCTTGGAGGAGTCCCTCTTTAAGGAAATCTGACTTCCTTTGTGGAAGATGTGAGGGACTCCATCTTCCCTCCAGAAAGGGAACCACCCCACCTCTGATAGTGGCAGAATCTGCCTCAAGGCAGACCTGATCATACTCATCCTGGAGAATAAGACATAGGAAAATTTTTACTCCACTATCAACTGCCTTGTTGAGACAATGACGGGAACCCGAATCTTCTTACTGCTTTTCTTAGCTTTCTTTGATTTTTGTGACCCTTTTGACATAAATCACTTCTTTAAAAAGTGGTGCCGCAGGCGGTCCACCCACAAAAGACATCTCTATTCTGTTCACTTTGACCTTGAAGCGTTAGCTTCCTCTGAATATTATTTCTGCAGAAAATCTATTCAAGCATCCATTTTTTGACCTGTGCTGCCATTTATTGAATACTAATGGTAGCGTTTGTTTGAAACATGAAGTGCTTCTCACTCCCAGAGCCTAGTGAACAGGATATAAATTTATCATCGGCTTTTGATGCATTTCTGTGGGCTTGGTGTGGAGTAGGATTCTTTGTTCATCTGCAGAGGTGCTTTTAGTCCTCTGAGGAGACTCTGGACTTCAAATATCAAACTGCACAAGCTCTAAAATTTTTATTTACCAAGTCCTATCCCAGCATGTCCAGTGGACAGAACACTCAACATGGAGTCAGAAACCTGGGTTCAAACTCTCATCTGGTATTTACTATCTGTGTGACCTTGGTGAAGTCACATGTCCTCTTTAGGTCTCAGTTTTTTTAACTGTAAACTGAGAGAATGGAACTACATAATCTCTAAAGACTTCCCAAGCTCTCCATCTATGATCCTCTAGTATTATTAAGTGTAGACCGAGACAGGGACCTTCAAAATCATCGTATCCGACTCCTTCATTTTATAGGTGAGAAATCCAGATGGATAAGAGGCTCATTTAAGGTCACAAAATTATGGATTATTGGAGACCAAATTTGAAACTTTACTTGTCCCTGTAAAGTCTAGAATCAATCAACAATTATATTCACTGTGTCAAGCTCCATGCTAAGTGCTTGGGTGGTTTTGTCTAATGGCTACTTGTGATTTCGTTGATCCAGGAAAGTCCCAGTAAAGAAATTCCTTCTAACAATGCCGGTGGGCAACTTCCCTGCATCTTATATTCTGTGATGAGTTAACATTGCACTGAGGGAAAAAAGTCAAGATGTGTCTGAGACTGAACATGAACCAAGTTCCTTCTGACTCAGAGGCTATCAGTCAACCAGTCAGTAAACATAAGTAAGTTATTAAGCACCTACTGTGTGCCAGACCACATTCCATGCAGGGATACAAAGAATGGCAAAAGCCAGACCCTGCCCGTAAGGAGCTCATGATCTATTAAGGGATATGATATGCAAACAAATGTATCGAGTATAAATTGGAAATATCCTCTGGATTGTGCTTCCTGTTCAGCACTAGGGATCTTGGAATCATAGTTGGGAGTCACTTGAATCATCATTAACTCCATACTTCTCATTTTACAGATGGGGAAACTGAGGCAGAGAGTAGTTTAGTGATTTTTCCAGGGTCACACAGTTAGGAAATATTAGAGACAAGATTTGAACCCAGCTCTTCTGATTCTAAAAATAAAAAATGTCTTTAGGCCCTTCTATTATACCAGTCTACCTGTATGTATTGTTGGATATTTGCCCTGGTGTTCTAAGTGGTCTTTGTAAATCTGTGTTAAAATCTATGTAGTTGTGGAGTTCTTTTGCCTGCCCAAATGATTGCAGATTTTTCCATGTAGATTCAAAAATATTGCCCCCTTTCTGATTATGTTGAATGGAAAGGTTGAAACTAGAGTGTATGAGGATTTTTCTCTCTCTGTGTCTCTGTCTCTTTCTCTCTGTCTCTCTGTCTCTCTCTCTCTCTGTCTCTCCTCTGTCTCTACTATTTTTCTGTATGTGTATAAATATATGTCTCTCTCTCTTCTCCCTGTCTCTTTTCCCTCTCTTTTTCTGTGTGTGTGTGTATATATGTATATGTGTGTATACATGTTTTTCTGTGTATATATATATATATCTCCATATATACATATACATACACATACACACACATATCCTCTCCTTTGAAACTATGGAGTGGAATAGAGCCAAGAATCAAAGAGTTTTGAAAAAGGAACAAGTATGAATACCCCACTGACATAGGCTTTCTGTGCTAGGCAAGTTGACGAAATGACTTCATAGCTTTTATTTTTAAGCTGTAGACATTTTAGAAATTGTCCCTTAACTTCATAATAGCTGTTATGCTTAGAAAAAGATGGGAAGCTACAGTTCCCCCCTCTATACCTCTCCCACCTAGAGTCTGGGATGGTGAGAATTACCATAGGTTCTTGAAGCTGCCAGGGGCTTGCAACATCATCTAGTGATGGGATCCCAGATGTCTAGCTAGCTCTCTCCATTTTTCGGGTAAGGGAATCAAGGCCTAGAGAGGATGACTGAATTGCCCAGGGTCACTTACTGGTACTGGGCTCCAGTCCTAAAGCATGAGCTTGCCAGGATGTCAGCATCTTATTTGAATATCACCATAGTCCTCAAATATTTCACCCCTGAGATTTCTCTCGATGCATCCCTAAATCTCTCCCATCAGCTAGGATGATGCTTTATATGTTGGACAGGTGAGTATCTATCCAGTAGCTGGGTCATAGTCATGAAGTCATATTGGACCAATTGCTGAATTTTATTGCTTCTATTTCCACATCCTTGGCATCCATCCCATTCTAGTCATGTACTGCCATGGTAGATTGGACCCTCATCACCTCTTGCCTAGACAATTAACTGTCTTGTATTTATTTATATTTGTTTTATATATATATATATGTGTGTGTGTATGTATACATGTGTCTACATATACACACATACATATACATATGTGTGTGGGTGTATGCTGGAAATTGAGCCTATGTCTGTTACTTTCCTGCATCTGAGCATAAAACTTTCGCCTGTTTCAGATTAAAAGTATTAATATTGTATTTTATTTTTGCTGATATCCTGCATTATGCATGATATGTAAGAACTTCTTTTTTAAATTTTTAGTAGAAAAAAATGACTTTATGAAAGCAATATTCAAGAATAAATCCAGGCACTTGTGCTTGCAAGCAGCTGGGAAAGCCCTCACTGCATACCTGCTCGGCAGCCAGCAGTGGAGAGGATTCTTGGCATCATGAGGGGGATCTGGATGGATGCCTCACTGAACCAGCCCAGGGTAGCCTCTTGTCTAAGCTCTGAGCTCTTTATTTAAGAAGCAGCCAATAATTCAATGCTCTGGGTAATACGTCAACTAAGGTCAAATGGGGGAATTGTTTTAGTTGGATTTAAGGCATGTTCATCAGTGAGGTCTAAAAGTAAGAAACTTTTCCAACCTTCTTTATGTGTAAACAATTCCATGAATTCCCTTTCTCCTATAAACCCACTGAATTCTCAGGTCCTATTGTTCAGTAGAGAAAATCCCCATAGCTGATGCAGGGGTTGAGAAACTAAATATTACTTTGGATTTCATAAATTTTACCATCTTATCACTGCAACAAATGTGATATGTGCATGTATAAATGTGCATAAAATCTTAAATGGAGATTTTTTTAAAATGGGGTGACAAAGATATGTTGGTTGCTGAGCTGATGTATATCTATTATCTAAATAGGAAATAGTCCCTCTTCGAAAGAGGTTTTTAATTCTGAACTTAACAAATACCACAATTGTACATAAAACCCTGACTCTATCTCTATTATATACAACTTACTTTTCTTTTAAAATATATTGTGAACTCAACTTGGAACGTTCAAAGATATCCTGCTATTCTCTGGTTCCTTCTCATCTTTTTTCTCTCCCTTAGAATTTTCTTTTTTTTGGAATTCTATCCTCACCTGCCACCTCTCCACCCCCAAATAAAATTAAAATAAGAACCCTTGTAATAAATAAGCATAAATAACCCTTGTAATAAATAAGCATAATCTAGTAAGACAAAGTCCCTCAGTGGCCATGTCCTAAATGAATGTCCCATTGTGCATGTTGAACCTTAGCCTCTCTCTCATGAGGTAGGTAGCTTGCTTCACCATCAGCCCTCTGGGATCATGGAGTATCATTACATTCATCAACATTCTTAAGTTTTTCAGAGTTTGCCTTTACATTGTATTTATTATAGAAATTGTTTTCCTGCTTCTGTTTCCCAACTCCAAATCAGTTCATAGAAGTCTTCCCAGATTCTCTGAACCTATCCCTTTGGTCATTTCTCTTGACACAATAATATGTCATTTGTGTGTGCCATATGTTTGCCATATTTTGTTCAGTCATCACCCAGGTGAGGGTCACTCCCTTAGTTTCCAGTTCATTGTCAGTACTGAGATGCTATAAATGTTTTTGTACAAATGAGTCCTTTTCTTCTTTATTTTATTTCTAGTTATGGTAGGGATATCCCTACTTAGGCATAGGAAGCATGAATTTCTAAATTCCTTACTACAGTAGGAATATTCATTCATATTGGATTGGTCCAAAGGTTAGTACTTCCTTTGTAGTTAGAGGACCTCAGGAATACCACTCAAGAAAAAAATGACATATTTTGGCTAGGATCTTAACGGCAACATAAATACACCCTTTGTCAAACTATATGTTGTTGTTCAGTTGGTTCAGTCATAGTCTTCTTTTCCTGACCCCATTTGGTGCTTTCTTAGCAGAGATACTCGAGTGGTTTGCCATTCCCTTCTGCAACTCATTTTACAGATAAAGAACTGAAGGAAACAAGGTTAAGTGACTTGCCCAGGGTCACACAGCTAGTAATCTGAGGTCCGATTTTTAGCTCAGGAAGATGAGTCTTTCTGACTCCAGGTCCAGCGTGCTATCTATTGCAGTACCACCTAGCTGCCCAACAATACAGGAGAATGAATTTCAGAGTTGTAGGCTTATTGTAACTTGGTGCCTCATGGATTGTTATGTGTAAGAAGTAATAAGGACAGTTTGGTTCAACCAGAGAGTGTGGAAAGGGGAGTCAGAATTCTAATAGGTAGAGAGAGAACAATGGATCTTTTAGGCATGGGGCACAGCTAGAGAAAATGCCAGAAGGTGGGAGATGGTATGTGAGGACTGGGGAGCAGTCAACAGCCTATTTTGGCTGGATTGTAGAGTGTGTGAATAAGTAGCTGCAATGTGAAGTAATGTGGGAAACGCAGACTGGTCTTGTAGGCCATGTAGATGGTATTAAATTTTTGGAGTTCAGAGTGAAATGATAAGGGCTATGCATTCTTTACCCCCTAGAAGTCTTCTTTGAGGTTTCTTCAGGCATGCAGGTAGTGCAGTGGATGGAGCACTGCACTTGTACCCAGGACAACTTGAGTTGGAGTCCTGTCCCAGATACTCACTGCATGACCTTGGGAAAGTCACAGCCCCTCTCACCCCCATCTTCCTTATCTATAAAATGGAGGTAAAAATAGAATTTATCTCAGGTATGTTATAAGGATCAAATGAGATGAGTGAAACACATTGTATCCATGAAAATGCTCCAGCACAGCCATTGGGAGTTTTGAGAGATCTCTGTGACCATCTGGTCCAATTCTGGCCCACCCATGCGTGGAAGAAGTTCCCTTTGTAACATATGGGACAAGGACTTGTCCAGCCTCTCCTCATTACTCCATGGAGGAAGAACAAACTGCCATTCACAGCAGCTCCTGCTTTTGGAGGACAACTCTAATCAGTAGTGTTTCCTGACGTCAAACCTAGATGGACCCCTTTGCACCTTCTACCCGCTGATTGCTCTTACAAATCTAACAGATCCTCTATATGCAAATCATTCCAATATATGAACACATATATCCTGCCCTCCCTTAGTTCCCCTGCAGATTAACCCTACCCAACTCTATCAGTGAATCCTCCTAGGATACGGACTCATGGCCCAAGCATCCTGGTTGCCCAATTTCCAGCTTATCATCATTCTTAAACCATGGTGCCCAGAACTGAACCTACCACATCTGATAAGGATGGAGGACAGCAGGTACAGCGAAACTCTGGCTTCACTTTTCCCAGAAGCTGTGCCAGTTTTAGTGCAGGCCAAGGGGCCTTTTAATTTTTGGCTGATACATCACAACATGATTGACTCATGTGAAACTTGCAGTCCGCTAAAGCCCCAAGATCTTTTTCAGAACAACTCTTATCTAACCACACTTCCAAGACCTTATACATATATAAAGCTGATATTTTGTGCCCAAGGGCAAGACTTCACATTCATGTCTATTAAATTTGATCGTGTTAGATTCTGCCCAATCCTCCAGCCTGTCCAGAGCCTTTTAGATGCTGACTGCCTTCCATTTTATCAGCTGTGCCACTCAACTTGGTGCCATCCACAATTGTGTTAAGTACATCATCCATGACTTTATCCAAGTCATTGGTCTAAGTGCTAACTGTTATTGTTATAATGATTATGAACCCAGCTGTCTACCAGCTGGCCACCAGCACACTTGTCATGAGTGAGTAACCGTTTATTCTAGTAAGGAAACTCACCAAGAAGGCTGATATCATTGCACTGATTTACTCTCTCCAACAAGGGTGGAACTGGGTAATTTTAGTACGTAAATAAAGGCAGCTCACATTGAGAGAGCCTCTTGTGGTTCACAAAGCTGCACTGTCACTGGGTAGGGAATCTTTGGTCTATGCCAATGCTTCAGTTGCATTTCAAGCATTTAGGTTCTGCAGTTGATGACTGATCCCCATAGGATGGTACTGATTAGGAGTGGTTCGGTAGCAACCTTGTGCTTCCAGAATCTGGAAATAACTTGCAATTAATTGTTATGGGAGCTTAAAGAGATAAATCTATGTGTTTATGTACATATATATGCATGCAAGTATGTATTATATCTAAGTATGCATATTTATGATACATAAAGATACATAAAATATATCACTTTCCTTAAGTATCCATGGAAATTAACTATATAGTTATATATGTATATTAATATCTGTTTATGTACATGCATACATAGCCATTATATGTATACATCTACTGGAAAGATACATGTGTGTATATAAATGTATATACACATGCATATATGCATACAAGTATATACATATAATATATGTTAATTATATGTGAATGTATATGTGTGTATATATCTGCATCTCTCTTTCTCTGTATCTCTCTTTCTCTCTTTGTCTCACTCTATCTGCATCTCTCAGTCTATGATATCCCAAAAGTCTTTGGGCAATTTTAAGCTATTAAAACTTAAATCAGAATTAAGAATTTGGAATCATTCTAGACATAATGGGCATGTTCATATGGTCCCCTGTTCTCCCAGGCTCATACTGCTGCCTTCTAAACACTCTCCATGTAGTCTTCAGCCAACCGGCACAACTCTCAGCCCCCCCAAAAATGATCCATGCATTCCCTCCTCCTTGCTTTTGCTGATTTCATTCCCTAATATGTCTTCCCTTCCCCCTTTTCAATTGTAGGATTCTTCTTCCTTCTTTAAAACCAAAACCAGATGCTGCCTCCTCCATGATGCCACTTAATTCCTCCCTCCCATCAGGGAACATCCTTTCCCCCTTAGGAGCTCACACATAGCACTTTGTTTGTGTCATGATAAGGCACTTCTAGATTATTATTTATTGTTATCTGCAAATGTTTCAGACTTGTAATATCCAGGAGGAGTCTCTTTCTCTTCTCTAAACTTTGCTTTTCCCATAATACTTAATAAGCATAGGTTGAATAGAGCTAAATGTCCTTTTAGTCATTTCAGTCCTTTCAGCTCTCCATGACCTCATTTGAGGTTTTCTTGGCAGATTCTGGAGTGGTTTGTCATTTCCTTCTCCAGCTCATTTTCCAGATGAGAAAACTGAGGCAAACAGGAGTTAGTGACTTGTCCAGGGTCACACATCCAGCAAATGTCTGAGGCCAGATTTGAACTCATGAAGATGAGTCTTCCTGACCCTAGATCCAGCACTCTATCCACTGTGCTACCTAACTTACCATGCCTCAAATCTTTCATCTATCTGCCATACAACTGTACAAGAAATTTTCCTAAAGTCCAGATCTAAGCATGTTTCTCCCTTACTCAGGAAACTCTAATGGCTCCCATTGATTTTTCCATCATCATTATGCATTATTCCCTCTCACATGCTCTTTGGTCTGGCTGATCTGACATTGTCTCTGTTCCTTATAGTAATACTCCATCCCGCTGCCTAGGACACGCTTCTCCCTCCCCCTTGCCGTAGAATCCCTCATTTCCCTTAAAATTCAGCTCAGATACCACTTCCTGCCTTTCCTGATTCCCCCCAACTATGAGTAGATTCCATGTCCTCCACAACTCCCCACCCCTGCCACCATTACTTTGCATTTACTTTGCGTGTTCATCCTCTCTGCACATGTTGTCTCCCTCTGTCTAACGTAAACTACTGAAGGGCAAGGATTATGTCCCTTATTATGTCTGGTTTTGCCTTGGTACATTCAAGCCCTAGCTTGAACACATGTGTACACCACATGCACATTCACATGCAAGTGCCTACACACTTAGGCGTGACGTAGTGCTTAATAATGTTTTTTTGGTGAAGTTGCAGTATATGATTATGAGGGAATACTACTGTGCTATGAGAAATGACAAGCAGGATGATTTCAGAAAAACCTGGGAAGACTTACATGAACTGATGCAAACGAAGTGAGCAGTAACATTGTAACATGATCAACTGTGAAAGACTTAGCTTTTCTCAGCAATACAAAGATCCAAGACAATTCCAAAGGATTCGTGTTGAAAAATGCTATCCACCTCCAGAGAAAGAGCTGATGGAGTCTGATACAAACTAAAACATACTGTTTTTCACTTTCTTCTTTTTTTGTTGTTCAGGTTCTCTTGTACAAAATGACTATGACTAACGTGGAAATGTTTGACATGATTCCGATTACTTACTGTCTCAGGAAGGGGGAGGGGGAAGGAGAGAGAATTTGGAATCGGAAACAAAAAAATCAATGATAAAATTGGTTTTACATGTAATTGGGGAGAAAATAAAATATTTAAAAATTTAAAAAAATTTTATTGATTATTGCTGGAGGATCTCATCCATCATGCTTGCTGGAGAGAACATTCCTACCTTAGGTGGAAGTTTGGATAGGAATCCCCTTAATGGCATCCATAGCCAAAAGCCTGAAGACTTTGCCTAATAGGGAGTTTGCCACTTCAGAGGTACAGCCTTCCATGTTTGGCCAGCCGAAATTTAGGGGTGTGGGGATGGGTACTGTGTATGTGTACTCTGTGGAGAAAAGCTGTGATTTCATTGCCATGGACAGTTCCCTGTGAAGAAACTCTATCCATTCAGATTGGCAGCTACTCTTAGTTGCCTGGGGGCACTGAGAGGGTGGGTGATTTGCTTGAGGGTCACACAGACACTGTGTGTCAAATATGGGACTTGAACCCAGTCCCTTCTGACTCCCAGGTCATTTTTCTACCTACTGTGTCTCACTGTTTCCTTTGTGATTTTTGCTAGCCGTTCTTAGTCAAGAGCCCTGGAGCCAAGTGGGATAAGTCTAACCCTTATTCTTTCCTATGATTGCTCTTAATATCATGTCCTCCCTCTCCTCCAATCTAAACATTCCCAGTTTCTTTAACCAGTCCTCCCAAGGGAAGGAAACAAGGCCTCCAGAGGAAAGAAACAGTTTCATGCACTTGAAATTGGGAAGACCTTAGTTTGAATTTTGCTTCAGATGTTGTTTGTAAAAGTCAATCACTATGTGCCTCAGTTTCCTCATCTGCAAAATAGGTGGTTGGACGTAATAGACTCTAAATTTCCTTCTGGCTCTAAAACTAGGATCCTCTGGCTTTTCCAGCTAGGCTCATTAAGCTTGTAAATCATTCTGGATGAAAATTGGATGAATAAGAACAGTCGCCCACTCTACCATGTAATTAGATATGAATCTGGTTTCATTATCCTTTGCTGTCCTCATGACCTTTTCTGAACATGGCACATGCGATGCTCAGACCTGAACACAATAGCCAAGAAGAAATGTTAATCTGATGGGGAAGGAAGGGCCAAGGAAGCCTAGTGGGACAGTAACTATTTTGTTCCTTACACTAGACTTTTACTGTAGCTATATCACACTGGCTTTTGGGGGTGGGATTGGGATTAGGGAATATGTCACACTGAGTTTGTCCAAAAAACACTCTGTGAATTTCTTTAATGAGATCTCCTCTTCTCCCCATGGCATATTGGTACACTTGGTTTTTTGAATCCAATTGGAAGACTTTATACATTTCCCTATTAAATTTCCTTTAATTAGATCGGATCTAACATTCTAGGCTACTGAGATGAACCCAGAGTCTTCCTTCCATTGTGTAAGCTAATTTTCCAATCTTTCTGATAAGAATGGCAGACCATTCTGCCGGAAACCATCTTCAATTTCTTTGTCTTGACCATTCTTTAATTCCTTCCTTTAATTTCTTGGACTGTACATTTATAAATGTCCCCACAATCTTCTTTACCAAGTTTTTCCCCCTCTGCTGAAGTTCCATGTGCTCTGCATTAGAGAGTATTCAGTTCTAAGCATGATTGTTTCTGTGGCCTAAAGGCTAAAAGAGCCAATGATAAATTCTGTATGCCAGACGCCAAGATGGCTGGGCTGTTTGCCAATCCCCCATTATGCCATCTCTGCTCTCTCTGTTAAGCACCTGTTAGAGGAGGATGGAAAATGAAGCCATCCTTTAAACGGAGAGATTCTACAGAAGCAGCCAGTGGAAGTGGCCAAGGGAAAGGTCCAGCACAATGCTCAATATCGAGAAACTGTTGTGTTGATTTTTCAAGGAGGAATTTAGTTTTGAAAGTTATGAAGCTGTGTTTTTACAATATCTTTACACATGCTCCTTTAAAAAAATGAAAGGCAGAATGGAAGAATGGCTAGAGATTTGGTTTTGGAGGCAGGAGCTGGGCTCAAGCCCTGTTTCTGATGCCTACTTTAAGTGTGACTCTGGGCAAGTCACTTAAACCTTTACTGCCCTAAGCAAATCCTTGAGACCAGAAGTTGCAGATCAGGTGATGATTATTTTGGCAATAGCATTATGGAGCACTTGGAAATTTCCACAGTACTTTACATTTGTGATCTCACAACACCTTTGGGAGCCAGGTACTCATCTCCATTTTACAGATGAGAAAACTGAGACACAGAGATGTTGCCCAGGATTATACAGCTAATGAGTGTCTGAGGCAGGATTTTAACTCAGGTCTTTCTGGCTCCAAATCTACCATTCTATCTACCCCACTACCAGCTGCCTTCAGAGAAAGTTCCATCAATGGGCTTTGGTCCTCTATACCATTAAAATAGCTGCTCTCTTTTTTAAAAAATATGATCTTTCACTGCTAGAGTAGGAACTTATTTTTTTTAATACTCTATAGGGAAGACCCCAATTTAGCCTTCTTCCTATCACAACTATTGTGATAGTTGAGGAACCATCTTAAAACCTTTTCCCCTGACACTATCTGAAAAACAAACAAATAAAACCCAGATCTGAAGGTCTAATAGAATCTTCTCCAAACCATTCTTTTCTTCTTTCCTTCTCTTTAAAAGCCTTGTCCCATTCCCCAGCCCTCAGCCTTATGTCACAATTGATTCGAAGAAAGGATTTTTCATTGCCATAGGCATTATCTAACCCCAAATTTTTTAGGCCCCTCGAGCTTATTTTTGTTTCTTGTGAGTAATTTGATAACTGTATTTCAATATCATTGGTTTCCTTGGTAAGCTTATGCATTTTATTTTATGTATTTAAAAACATTGTTCTGAAAAAAGGATCCATTTAAGCTATCCTAGGTACCAAAGTGTGCCTTGGCACCCAAAAAAGGGAACCCCTGCTCTGTTCCAACCACTTCATTTTACACATCAAGAAACCGAGGCCTAGAGAGGTCAAATGACTTGCCTAAGGTAACACATGTTATATGAAACAGGACTGGAATAGAGTCTGTCTATATCTGATTTGTATAGCACATAACTTTGTACATTACTGTACACTTGAATCCAGTAAAATTTTAGCTATAAATGGCTGAATTATTCAGAAAAGTCAAATTTTCCATGTGGCTAAATTATGCACATAGTGTTCTAATATTCTAAGGATCTATAATATCATTGATGTAAATGACAAGTCTTTTCCATACCAATTCAGAGTATCTCCAAATATGGAGCTAAAAGGGACCTAGGAGGCCATCTGGACCAACAAGGGCATTTTTCATGTGAGGAAACTGAGGTCAAGAAAGGAAATTACTTGAGTCAAGGTTGCATATCTTGTAAGTGACAGAAACAAGAATGGTACCCAGGTCATTGGATCCAGAACCAAGGCACTTTCCATGGTACTATGATGAATAAATGGAATCCCTGTTTCAAACTATTTACTCTGGGGCAATTGTACTTTAGTGAGGAAGATGCTGGGTGCAGGGTTGCTGTTTGTAGCCTCAAATTTTCACTCTCCTGCTAGTTTGCTATGTGATTGGAGCTGTCACTTAATACCTCAGAGTTTCCGTTTCCTTTCTTAAAATTAAAAAAATAAATGATACTTGTTCAACCTGCCTCATGAAGTGAGGATCAGATAGGGAAACTATATAAAGTACTTTAACTATCGGGCATCTAAGCCACTAGAAAGCTTCTTGAAGGCAGGTGGGGAATGTTTGTGCCTCTCTGTATCCACAACATTTAATAAAGTGTGTGGCCCACAATAAGCACTTACAAATGCTCAGAGAGTGATTGTTATACCAGATATTTTTATTACTGGGTAAAAGACTTGCTTGCAGAACTGTTATTTTGGAACTATGGGGTCAGACAGTATCATGCTGTCTTATTAACAACTACATGTAATTGATTTATTATTTTCCTCTCTAGTCAACTGTGCCTTAGGGGAATAGGCAAGAAGGTCCTGGAGCTATGTGCACCATCTCCCCTTTGCTTATCTCTCATGCAAAGCTGACTCATGTGGGGAATTTGGGCAGAAGAAAAATGTAAGCCATGTTATCCTTTCAATGGTTAGTTTAAAGGGGCATTTGTGATTCCAGATAGCCTCATTAACATAGTATGACTCCATTATATTTCCATGCCCAGTATGATCGAGCAATTCTTGCATCAAGGACAGAGTGGGATGGCATATAAAATCTGAACAAAAGCATTTTCCTTCCCTTCAGTACTTAGAGCTTCTCTGTGGGGGCTAATCACCATCTGGGGGTTAATCAGCTCATTCATTTGGGCATTACTCCCCAGGAAATTCTCATTTGAATGAGAACATTTCTAGCTGAATGGCCACTGTGAATTGCTTTTCTGCCATAATGATGAAACTTGAACAGCTCTGCTAAATATTGCAATCATTGTTTGATGTATAATTTTGAAATCATTGAGAAAATATGTATCACTGTGGAACTGTGCCTCTTTTCCATAACACATTTCCCATTCAAGGGTTGATTGAAGCCTTTTTTTAGAATGGATAATTATCATGGCCACCATTTTTCATATTTGATGTTTCATGTTAAATATGTTTTTACAAGAAACTGTGATTGAAAGTATAGTAACAATGGATGGGTTGGAAATCCTCGCAGTCATTTTTGCCTCCTGAATTTGAAAGATGTAGCATTCTACAAAAATATCTTATTAAGTGAAGCTTCTCTTTGTGCTAGCTATAAAACATTGCTATATTAAACAATTACAAAAATTGCTCCTTTTTTGTTTTTATATAACTTTCATTTATGAATACAACCCTCCCTTTCCTCTACCATGTAAGTCATATTTTTTAAAAAATATATTTATTGTGTTCTGAAGTTAAGAAATAAAAGAAGCATTTTTATGATAGTAAAATAGAAGATGATTGCACATGAAACTGAAAATATATTATGTACAACTTGCTATTCCTTGTAAGTATATAATAAAGCTATCATGTAGGTTTCTTTTTTCCTCCCTCTTCCCCAAAACAGGCTGTTTAGCAAAACCAATATCAACTGAGGTTGGCAACATATGCAGTATTCTACAGTGCTAGTCTCTGCAAAGAAGGGAGGAAAGTGAATTTTCTAAACTCTTCTTCAGGGTCAAGCTTTGTGGTCATTATAATTAATCAGCATTCATTTTCTTTTTTAAAACAATTAATAATATAAGCTATTGTATTATTAATAGAAGGGAAATGTTTACCCTCTGGTTTTGATAAATTATTCTGTTGTGGCATCCATTTGTTGGCAAGCAATGTACTGATTACAAATGTATCTTATCTATTCATTAAAGTCAACCCAATACAACTTCTATTTGTCACCAAATTGATTAAGGTAAACCAGATACTAAAGGAAGCAACATGTATGACAGGGTGTGTGTATGGGAGGAGGGAAGCTTTAAAAGTATCCAGTAATTGACCCAAGGTGATAATTAGAAAGAAGGAGAAACTCTTCATGGCCCCAGATATCTGTTTTAACATAGGAAGAGTCACTGCATAAGTGGAGACATCTAAATCAGACAGAATAGATTAAGGGATATACAATTTAACTCACTGAGAATTTTTAAGTGCCTACTAAATACAAAGCAACATCTACCTTCAAGGAATTTATATACCACAGAGAGATACGGGTAGTATAGATATAAAGAAACAGGAAAATAGATACAAGTTTAATACACTGTAATTGGGAGGGAGAGGAGAACACAAACAAGTAGGGAAGTCAAAGCAAGTCCCTTGAAGGAAGTAACACTTGAGAGGTAAATTATTCCTAATGGTGGGAATGAGAAGGGAGAACATTCCAGCCTTTGTAGAAGTGTGTGTGTGTGTGTGTGTGTGTGTGTGTGTGTGTGTGTGTGTGTGTGTGTAATCCTGTTAAATGGAATTTGATGTACAGGGAACAGAAAAATCATTTGGAACATTGTGTATGTCAGGGGGGAATGATGTGTAATTAGTCTGGAGGAGCCAAGTTGTGAAGGGCTTTAGAGGCTAAACAATGGAGTTCACAGTTTTCCTAAAGGCATGCGTTGAGTAGAGGAGTGACATGGCCAGATCTACACCTGACAAAAATCACTGTTGGTAGCAGTATCTAAGATTGGATTAGAGTGAGGGAGAGGTTTGAATTCAGGGAGACCAAGGAGAAATCTCTTTTCACCAGTAAGGAAGAACTGGCTGGTGAGATGAAAATGATGAGCACCTTAGGAAGATGGTGGCCATGGAACTTTAAGATTTTTAATCGTTGAATGGCTCAAAAAGACACAGTTTAATGAGGACCCAGATATTAGAAGAGGATTTCTTAAGCAATTGAAAGAGAGGTATAGAAGGGATTTCATGGTCCCAAACTACAGACTATTGGCTTGAGGTAGACAGGAGACTTGCAAAAAGAAAATCAGAAATGATGGTGTGTGTGTGTGTGTGTGTGTGTGTGTGTGTGTGTGCACGTACACAACTATTATCCTCTTGGTCTGAGTTCAGGGCTAGAAGTAAAATTAAGCAATCGATCAGCAAGCTTTTGTGAACAGACTGTCTGAGTCCTTGATTAGTGTTATATTAGTGTTATAGTGTTATAGAATACAGTCAATAACAGGATTAGTGTTATAGAATACAGTCACTTGGAAATGTTCTTTCAGGAAAGAATATTTAATGGTCATTGGTTTTCCTTCTGAGAGTATCTGTTAAAAATCACTGTTGTTTTTTCCCCTCTGCTCTTCATGGACCTCTAAAAATTTTGTCCTTGGATTAAAAGCAATGGGTAATTAATCTAAAATAACTTTAAAAATGGATTCCCTAAGTTATTTTCTGTATTTACTCAAACTTTAATAAATTAACTGAAGAAGTTTGACTCTTTTGATGTTAGAATATGATCAATTATGAATATTGCTGTCTTCTCCCCTCTCCCCCCTCCACCTTCCCCCAATAAGCCTTCTTTTGCAATAAAAACAGTTGAGCAAAGGCAGTTAAAACAACGACTTCCCTCAGGTACCTTTTGGGATATTCCTCAACTATCTGGTGAAAAATCGGGGTTATTTTCCTCCTTTCTTCTTTGGGCCAAGATGAATCATTCATATTGCATAGCAATGACTTCCTTTTTCATATTCCTTTCACTTACATTATCATAGTGATGGCATTGATTGTTTTCCCGCTTATGTTTCCTTCTGTCTACATTATTTCTTATAAGGCTTCCCATGTTGCTTCCAGTTCCTCATATCTATTGTTGATTACCCTCTCATAGTCAATCAATAAGCATTTATGAGAGTTAGTTTATGTGCTGAGCACTGTGATGGGTACTCACAATAGAAAGACAAAAATAGAACACTGTTTGACCTCAAGGAGGTTACTTTCTACTTGAAGAGACATTTATCTATTCACATACAGACATATATATATATGTATATATATATATATATATATAAAACATTATCATACGTAATATAATATATGTGATCATATAAGGGGCAGCTAAGTGGCACAGTGAATAGAGCACTGGACCTTGAGTCAGGAAAACCTGAATTTAAATCTGGCCTTAGCTATGTGATCCTGTGTAAGTCATTTAACTTTGCCTCAGTTTCCTCATCTGTAAAATGATTTGGAGAAGGAAATGCTAATCTACACCAACATCTTTGCCAAGAAAACCCCAAATGGAATTGCAAGGAGTTGGACATGACTGAAATGACTCAACAAAGCAACAAAATGATCATATAAGTGTAAATCATAATATTCTGTTATCTTAACATACCCTAACTTGTTCAGTCACCAGCTCATGGAGACATTCATTTTATTTCTGGCTCTTTGCTACCACAAAAAGTACTACTATGATATTTTGACATATATGGAACCTCTTTTTTTTGTAGGTTTGTATGCCCAGCAGAAAGATCTTTGGGTCAATAGCTGTGAATAATTTAATCACTTTTTGAAAACATAATTGAAAACACATTGTTTTCTGGAATGGCAGACCCAATTCACAGCTCCACTGAGAATTCATCCACATGCCTGTCTTTCTATAGCCTTACCAACATTAACTATTGTCATTTTTGCCAGTTGGCTGGATGTGGAATAGAACCTCAGTTATGTTATAACATTGTAATTTCTTTCTTATTAATGATTCAGAACAATCTTTTGTATGGTTGTTAACAGTTGGCATATCTTCTTCTGTAAACTGAGGACAGACTGGGTGTCTGAAGTATGGCCTAAGTTGAGAGACTCATTACCAGGTTGGCAAAAGAAGGATGAGTTTTTCAGTTACTACAAATGTCAGGTTTTCCACTAATCAACAAAGAAATTCTTGTAGTGCATATAAGTATCCCTTTCACCTGGATAAGCACAAGAAATCCCCCTAGCAAGGAAATCAGGGATTTTTGAGGTGAAATGTATGTTATTTCATTATCTCCTTTGATGTGACTTTTCTACTTCTTAAGAGGCAATGTGGCACAATGAGAATGATGGAAAGCTGATCTTGGAGTCATAAAGAAATGGTTCACGTTCCAGATCTGACACATATATTGTCAGTGTGACCCTGGGCAAGTCACTTAACTTCAATGCTCTTGACAACTCTATAAGTTGCAGAGAAGGTGCAGCACACACTGGGAGAGGTTGTTTCCCCTTCTGGGAATGCGCTGGGAGTACTGATGTAATCACAGGTCCAATCCTATCTTGACCTCAAAACTTATATCAAGATAGATCAAATTCTTGTTTTTCTTCCTGAATTATTTTCTGGTTTCCTGTTGGATAACACACAGTATTTCTCCAATGAAAGGTCTGGTTTATTCTCATTCTAGCATGTAAAATCAATCTCTCTCCCTCTAGCTTTCTCCTGTTCCATATTATTTTAGCAGGAATGCAATACAGGTATCCCAGACATGCTGGTAGGAATTTTAAAAAGGTTAAGTGCCTCAGGCTGATGAATTTGGAGACAAGAAAGGCCTGTGTGTGAATTGTCAATCTGCTTGCTATTGCTTCTCTGATTCATTCTTTTTATTTTTGGCAATATCCAAGGGAAAAGGCAGACCTGTTTTACCTGCCATGGTTCATCAACTCCCTTTGAGTGTCTTTGCTTAGGATTTGATCAAGCTGACAGGCGCTGTGATTAATACCAGGGCCTGAACATTTTGCTTCTTTCTCTGGAATGTTCCAATCACTCAGTCACCAGGGACTTTGGAAGATTCTTAGCTCATTAGAAAGCAGCCTTCAGAGCTAAGAGATGCCATTAAGTGGGCAACAGCTTGTGATTGCTAATGGTAGCCTAAAAGGAGAGATGATTGTTCCCCAAAAGCTGGCCGCAGAGAAACTGTATAAAGAGCTGCTGTTTCTTAGACACAGTCAGCATGACGAGGCCTTTTGAGTTTTAAAAGTCATGACTTAAGGAAGCTCTAATGACATGGCATCTTAGCATTGTTAACTGGACAACAGGCAAATGAATTGATTTCTCATGGAAGGAAATTTTCTATACATAAAATAAAACCCATTGAATGGCAAAACCTGTAAAAGATGCCCTGAAATAATTTTCAGTAGCATCCCTCATGTGGAATTATACAATCACGTATTAAACACCAACAATGAGCCAGGAACTTGGCTAAGTGCTAGGGAGCCAAGTTGATTCCTCTGAAATAATAATAGCATGAATGTATTTTGTATTGTATTATGAGATAAGGCAGCTAGGTTGCTCGGTGGATAGAGTACTTCCTCTGGAGCCAAGAAGACCTGGGTTCAAATTTGACCTTATCCACTTACTAGCTGCATGACCCTGGACAAGGCACTTCACCCTGTTTTCTTCAGTTTCCCCATCTATAAAATGAGTGGGAATGGTAAAATGGTAAATGGTAAATGGTCAAGCTCTCCAGTATCTTTGCCAATAAAACCCCAGATGAGGTCACAGAGAGTCAGACATGACTGAAACAAGTCCACAACAATTACATTGTAATAAAATATATCATATGTTATAAGTCCTTTTGGGGGACACCCTGCATGTGTATATTTTGGTTCTTCTGAAGTAATAATAGCCAGAATAATAATATATTATATTAAATTACCTTAAGTCCTGAAACTTCTCTAGTGCTTTCGGGACACCTTGTGTACATATAAACACTAAGTTATATATTACCAGATTTAATATGATTTTGTGGGTATATAAAGCTCCTTCTGAAGAATGTTTTTCACCAATGCAACTCAGCAGTTGTTTTCCACCTTAGCATCTCAAACTTTTCTGAAGGCCTTAGATAAGTACCTGTCTCAGGTTCACACACCCATTATGTATCAGAGGCAGCTCTTGAACCCAGGACTTTCTGACTGTGAGGTTAGTACTCTAGTCACAACACTCAGTCAAAATACATACCAAGACAAAATACATACCAAGTAAATACGAGGTAATTTGGAGGAAGTACTAGTAGTATGATCTCATAAGAATCATGTAGGAGAGTGGAAGGATAATGGATAGTCAACCCAGATGCTCTCCTGGTTATTGCAAAATGTGAAAAGATGGGGCAAGAAGGCTCTGTTGAGTTGAGTAGATTCTCTCTAGGGGATAAATGAGAGGGTATGGACAAGAATCTCATAGAATGAGAAGGTGCAGGATTGGGATGGGATAATCTGATCTTCTGAATAAAGACGCTGGAGAGCTTGTAATTGTAGACTTCCATGGAAGTGTACTACAATGCAGAGTCAACTGTTGTGTTCACCTGGTCTAGAGCAAATACTTGAACTCTTTTTGGATGAGGGGATACAGTTTTTAGGTTCACCTGGAAGAATAAAGCATCTATTTTTTGTTATTCCTCCTACCTTGGACAGAGGTAGAAAATAATATTGCAAGAAAAATAAAATTTACATGCAAAGTTCGCAACCTATGAGCCAAAGAACTCTGGGAAATGACCTCAGGGCTATTATACAGGGTCCTGAAATCCATATGGACATCTAGCATTATCACTATGATCTTTAGCTCCCCAAAATATTAGATATTAGAGTAGTAAATAAGTAAGCATAACTTCTGTAAAATGTATGATATGTTCTATATGTATGTACTTTTAATATCTATAAATATGCAGATAATAACGTGACTAATAAAATAAATTTCAAGCATGGCTGAATTAGAGGACCTTTTTGATGTATTTCCTCAATACTAATA